>JAPFBE010000352.1:0-60359 GCA_034336665.1 Luscinia megarhynchos | reverse complement strand
TCAGCTCCTGGTCCCTGTGGCCCACTGTGGGATGTGCTGCCTGCACATTAAAGCTCTAAACTAGTTTCACATATTTACTGCAGAGCTTTATCAGAAAAGTACCATTTAGGTAGCTATCAGATATCAAAGAATAACCAAAACTTAGTACTTATCTTCCTCTGGGTACTGCATTTTAGTCACATAGACGTGTCCTTTTCAGCATAGCCTAGGCTGGACACAAATCTCCTCTTGGCTTCACTCCAAAAGAACAGCTTTAGGCTTGGAATAAAACCACCAGGTGATAAACTCAGGGAATGAGCTTCACTGCACTGCAGTCCAAACAACCAGCAACCCCTTCCCAACCTTCTGCTCATCCTTCCAGGCCCTGACTGCAGGCTCACAGGCTGAGGAAGGACACAGAGGCACAATTGCAAGGCTGACGTGGTGAAAGAGCAGGAAGGCTTGCTTTACCTGAACAAGCAAGCACAGAGAAGGGAACTGGAGATCAGTGGTCCTGTGAGATCAGTAGAGATATCACAGGAAAAAGAGCTGGAAGCATGTGAAGCGTCTAAGAGGAAGAGATACAGGCAAAAGCACCGGGCAGAGGGATGGCCTGCAGCAACCGAGCTCAAGGGCAGGCACCATGAGGTGTTCACCAATGAAGCCTCTGGCCATGCAGCCCAGAGACAACGACACAGCCGCAGGCAGACACGGCCGAGGCCTGGGCTGCTGGGAAGCACTGGTGCCATGAGCCCGAGACAGGGGGATGGGGTGGGCAGGGACAGCCCTGGCACGTGTGCTGGGCCCACAGAGCTTCCAGGCAGCGCCATGGCGGGGAGGCGGCCGAGGGCACTGCCAGCCCGAGCAGCGGACTCTGGAACTGCACTAACAACCCAAGCCCGCGGTTCCACGGTTCCACGGTCACCAGGAAGGGAACGCAACCTCCCAGCGATGACTGTGGTGTCACGGCCCCTGACTCTTGTACCTGGGCACAGAACCCAACCCACGCCCAGCCTGCAGCGGACTCCAGCCCGAGCAGGGCCCTGAGGTCGCGAGTGCCAGGCCTCAGGAGCTGGCAGTGAGCTGAGAGTTGGTCACAGCACTCAGTTATTCCTCCAGAGCCATAGAAGGACGTTCCCCGGCCATGCACGTTCAGGCAGTCGGGCCTTTAGGAAGATACGCCCTACGGCACCTAAGGTGAGCTGGACAAGGGACATGTCAGCCTGGGAGCTGAGAGGGTTTCCTTCCTGAGAAACCTGAGTATCTCTTTTTACCCTCCCTGGGCCCATCAGTGACTACTGTGTCTCTTGCCCTTCCCAGAATGGAAGGCCGTGCTGCAGAAGCAGCAAGGGGGAGTGGCTCGCCATCCCAAGTTCCCCCAACCCAGCACAGCACCAGGAGCAGCACAGACACAGAGGTGGAGGAGGGCTGTCCCATCTGTCTGGACAGCTGGAGGGGACCCCAGCTTTGTGATGCCGTGCCTGCACTGCTTCTGCTATGCCTGCATCCACCGGTGGGCCCACAGCAAAACCCAGTGCCCCCCTGTGCAAGGGGGCAGATGACCTCCATCCTGCACTCAGTCGCGGGCAGATGATGATTTTGAGGAGTATGTCATCATTCCTGAGATACCACCAGAAGTCGCCCCCCCCCGGCAGAAAGTGCTCACAGAGACCCAGATGCTGCCAACCTCGATCGCCCTGAAGAGCGTCAACAGTGGGGCGACAGAGGGGAGAGAACCAGCATTTCTTGGGTGGTTTCCACCTCCCAAACTGGATGAGCCGTTTCTCTTCCACCTCAGCATTACAACAGACTCTGCACTCATGGTTCTGTCAGAGTTTGGCGATGCTGTTTGAAACAATAACATCCAGGGCCCAGCTGGGACGTGTCCCTGAGCAGCAGCGTTGCAGGGAGGACCGCCACCGTCCACGCCAGCGGACACCCGTGGTACCACAGGGCAGGAGGCCAGCTCCTCATCTCTTACCCCTGCTCCAGCAAGATCCAATGCGGATGAGATGCCTAGCACCTCATCTAGTGCCGATGGTTGGGGTCCAAGTACACAGCCCTCTGCTTCTACTACCACCCATGTGGAGCAAGAACGCTGGGAGGAGCGAGAGAGGCTGTACCCAGGCCCTTCTAATTTTGTAAGGGGAGGTGATCCTTCATCTAGGGGGACCACAGCGACCACGAAAGGGAGAGCCAGCAGCCCCAGAGGGTTTCCACCTCACAGGAGACCACGTTACTGATACTGGTCACTGTGGAGAGACGCCAAGAATCCCACCCTGTGCCTGACAGCATTGTTTAAAAACACTTCTTGAACTCAGACAGGGCTCGATGCTATGACTTGTTCCAGTAATCAACCACTCCCTGCGTGAAAACCATTTTTTACTGATATCCAATCTAAACCTCCCCGAGAGACTCACATCATTTCTTTAAGTCCCTGCTACTGGTCACAAGAATGAAGAGATCAGTACCTGCCACTTTACTTCTCCCCATAAGGATGTTGAAGATCACAATGAAGTCTACGCCTCAGTCTCCTCAAAGGCTGAATAATAGTTAGATATAGTTATCTATAGATAGATAGACAGATAGTTATAGAGATATATAGATATGTAGATAGATGAATAGATAGATAGATAGATAGATAGATAGATAGATAGATAGATAGATAGATAGATAGATAGATAGATGAGTTAACATGTCACAGAGTTTTCAAAATAAATCAGTTTGTCTTCCAAAAACTAGTAATTGCAGTCTTTTTTTTAGGCACATGTAATGTGTATGAAAGAACAAGCAGCAGCATTTGCCACCTCTTTTCATCCTTCTTTCACCACTGGACAAAAGACGTCAAGCATATTTAAACAAAGACACAAAATATAAATACACAAGAGGGTCTCCCATCCCCTGACAGAACCCCTTTGCTCTTTATTTTTTCCCCGGAGCTATGTAATGCACCAAGCAGCCTCTGCCAAAACCCTTGAGGACACTAAGTAGATCCCCAAAAGAAGGCAAAACAAAGGAGGATATAAAGCAATAGTACTTATCTGCAAAGTAACCTGCTAACTGAGCTTTATGGGTTGGTCTCTACTCACAACTGCACTTCAAAGCAGCCTTTCCCCCACATCCCTTTTCTGCTATGGTAAGACAAGACAAAGACCTGCATCACTCAGCTCCTGGTCCCTGTGGGAACCACAATGGCACATGTTCTCTGCACATTTAAGCACTAACTAGTTTCACACATTTGCTGCAGAGTTTCACCAGAAATGCCATTTCAACCTGCCTTAAAATCCCTCCACACGTCCCAGGGAAGAAAAAGGGAAGAGGGATATAAAGTCTTAGGAGTTTTCTGCAAAGCAGTCTGCTAACTGAGCTTTATGAAACACATGGGAACAGACTTGGAACTTACTCAGGTCTTTAAAACTGGTGAAGTTGTGTGACTTGCTAAAAGCAATGTCAGGACTGTAACTAATCAAGATACAAGTACACTTGTCGTTTGGGAAGAGTCCTCTCACTCAGTCCCCATTAGCTCACCCCTTTGTGTCTCTACTCACTCACAAATGCACTTCTAAGGAGTCTTTCCCTCCCCTCACTTTGCTGCTGCAAGACAGGGACCTGCATCACTCAGCTCCTGGTCCCTGTGGCCACTGTGGGATGTGCTGCCTGCACATTAAAGCTCTAAACTAGTTTCACATATTTACTGCAGAGCTTTATCAGAAATGCCATTTAGGTAGCTATCAGATATCAAAGAATAACCAAAACTTAGTACTTATCTTCCTCTGGGTACTGCATTTAGTCACATAGACGTGTCCTTTTCAGCATGGCCTAGGCTGGACACAAATCTCCTCTTGGCTTCACTCCAAAGAACAGCTTTAGGCTTGGAATAAACCACCAGGTAAAATAAACTCAGGAATGGCTTCACTGCACTGATCCAAACAACCAGCAACCCTTCCCAACCTTCTGCTCATCCTTCCAGGCCCTGACTGCAGGCTCACAGGCTGAGGAAGGACACAAGGCACAATTGCAAAGGCGGCAGCGGGTGAAAGAGCAGGAAGGCTTGCTTTACCTGAACAAGCAAGCACAGAGAGGGAACTGGAGATCAGTGGTCCTGTGAGATCCAGTAGAGATATCACAAGGGAAAAAGAGCTGAAGCATGTGAAGCGTCTAAGAGGAAGAGATACAGGCAAAACACCGGGCCAGAGGGATGGCCTGCAGCAACCAAGCTCCAAGGGCAGGCACCATGAGGTGTTACCAATGAAGCCTCTGGCCATGCAGCCCAGAGACAACGACACAGCCGCAGGCAGACACGGTCGAGGCCTGGGCTGCTGGGAAGCACTGGTGCCATGAGAGCACGAGACAGGGGGATGGGGTGGGCAGGGACAGCCCCTGACACGTGTGCTGGGCCCACAGAGCTTCCAGGCAGCGCCATGGCGAGGGGCGGCCGGGGGCACTGCCAGCCCCGAGCAGCGGACTCTGGAACTGCCTAACAACCCAAGCCACAGGTTCCACGGTTCCACGGTCACCAAGGAAGGAACCCAACCGCCTCCCAGCGATGACTGTGGTGTCACCGGCCCTGACTCTTGTACCTGGGCACAGAACCCAACCCCGCCAGCCTGCAGCGGACTCCAGCCCGAGCAGGACGGCGAGGTGCGGAGTGCCAGGCCTCGGAGCTGGCAGTGAGCTGAGAGTTGGTCACAGCACTCAGTTATTCACTCCAGAGCCATAGAAGGGACGTTCCCCGGCCATGCCAGGTTCAGGCAGTCGGGCCTTTAGGGAAGATACGCCCTACGGCACCTAAGGTGAGCTGGACAAGGGACATGTCAGCCTGGGAGCTGAGAGGGTTTCCTTCCTGAGAAACCTGAGTATCTCTTTTTACCCTCCCTGGGCCCATCAGTGACTACTGTGTCTCTTGCCCTTCCCCAGAATGGAAGGCCGTGCTGCAGAAGCAGCAAGGGGAGTGGCTCGCCATCCCAAGTTCCCCCAACCCAGCACAGCACCAGGAGCAGCACAGACACAGAGGTGGAGGAGCTGTCCCATCTGTCTGGACAGCTGGAGGGACCCCAGCTTTGTGATGCCGTGCCTGCACTGCTTCTGCTATGCCTGCATCCACCGGTGGGCCCACAGCAAAACCCAGTGCCCCCTGTGCAAGGGGCAGATGACCTCCATCCTGCACTCAGTGCGGGCAGATGATGATTTTTGAGGAGTATGTCATCATTCCTGAGATACCACCAGAAGTCCCCCGGCAGAAAGTGCTCACAGAGACCCAGATGCTGCCAACCTCGATGCAGCCCTGAAGAGCGTCAACAGTGGGCGACAGAGGGGAAGAAACCAACATTTCTTGGGTGGTTTCCACCTCCCAAACTGGATGAGCCGTTTCTCTTCCCACCTCAGCATTACAACAGACTCTGCACTCATGGTTCTGTCAGAGTTTGGCGATGCTGTTTGAAACAATAACATCCAGGGCCCAGCGGCGGACGTGTCCCTGAGCAGCAACGTTGCAGGGAGGACCGCCACCCGTCCACGCCAGCGGGACACCCGTGGTACCACAGGGCAGGAGGCCAGCTCCTCATCTCTTACCCCTGCTCCAGCAAGATCCAATGCGGATGAGATGCCTAGCACCTCATCTAGTGCCATTGGTTGGGGTCCAAGTACACAGCCCTCTGCTTCTACTACCACCCATGTGGAGCAAGAGCGCTGGGAGGAACGAGAGAGGCTGTACCCAGGCCCTTCTAATTTTTGTAAGGGGAGGTGATCCTTCATCTAGGGGACCACAGCGACCACGAAAAAGGAGAGCCAGCAGCCCCAGAGGGTTTCCACCTCACAGGAGACCACGTTACTGATACTGGTCCTGTGGAGAAGACGCCAAGAATCCCACCCTGTGCCTGACAGCATTGCTTAAAAAACACTTCTTGAACTCAGACAGGGCTCGATGCTATGACTTGTTCCAGTAATCAACCACTCCCTGCGTGAAAACCATTTTTTACTGATATCCAATCTAAACCTCCCGAGAGACTCACATCATTTCTTTAAGTCCTGCTACTGGTCACAAGAATGAAGAGATCAGTACCTGCCACTTTACTTCTCCCCATAAGGATGTTGAAGATCACTAATGAAGTCTAGCCTCAGTCTCCTCAAGGCTGAATAATAGTTAGATATAGTTATCTATAGATAGATAGACAGATAGTTATAGAGATATATAGATATGTAGATAGATAGATAGATAGATAGATAGATAGATAGATAGATAGATAGATAGATAGATAGATAGATAGATAGATAGATGAATGATAGTTAACATGTCACAGAGTTTTCAAAATAAATCAGTTTGTCTTCCAAAAACTAGTAATTGCAGTCTTTTTTTAGGCACATGTAATGTGTATGAAAGAACAAGCAGCAGCATTTGCCACCTCTTTTCATCCTTCTTTCACCACTGGACAAAAGACGTCAAGCATATTTAAACAAAGACACAAAATATAAATACACAAGAGGGTCTCCCATCCCTGACAGAACCCCTTTGCTCTTTATTTTTTCCCCGGAGCTATGTAATGCACCAAGCAGCCTCTGCCAAAACCCTTGAGGACACTAAGTAGATCCCCAAAGAAGGCAAAACAAAGGAGGATATAAAGCAATAGTACTTATCTGCAAAGTAACCTGCTAACTGAGCTTTATGGGTTGGTCTCTACTCACAACTGCACTTCAAAGCAGCCTTTCCCCACATCCCTTTTCTGCTATGGTAAGACAAGACAAAGACCTGCATCACTCAGCTCCTGGTCCCTGTGGGAACCACAATGGCACATGTTCTCTGCACATTTAAGCACTAACTAGTTTCACACATTTGCTGCAGAGTTTCACCAGAAATGCCATTTCAACCTGCCTTAAAATCCCTCCACACGTCCCAGGGAAGAAAAAGGGAAGAGGATATAAAGTCTTAGGAGTTTTCTGCAAAGCAGTCTGCTAACTGAGCTTTATGAAACACATGGGAACAGACTTGGAACTTACTCAGGTCTTTAAAACTGGTGAAGTTGTGTGACTTGCTAAAAGCAATGTCAGGACTGTAACTAATCAAGATACAAGTACACTTGTCGTTTGGGAAGAGTCCTCTCACTCAGTCCCCATTAGCTCACCCCTTTGTGTCTCTACTCACTCACAAATGCACTTCTAAGGAGTCTTTCCCTCCCCTCACTTTGCTGCTGCAAGACAGGGACCTGCATCACTCAGCTCCTGGTCCCTGTGGCCACTGTGGGATGTGCTGCCTGCACATTAAAGCTCTAAACTAGTTTCACATATTTACTGCAGAGCTTTATCAGAAATGCCATTTAGGTAGCTATCAGATATCAAAGAATAACCAAAACTTAGTACTTATCTTCCTCTGGGTACTGCATTTAGTCACATAGACGTGTCCTTTTCAGCATGGCCTAGGCTGGACACAAATCTCCTCTTGGCTTCACTCCAAAGAACAGCTTTAGGCTTGGAATAAACCACCAGGTAAAATAAACTCAGGAATGGCTTCACTGCACTGATCCAAACAACCAGCAACCCTTCCCAACCTTCTGCTCATCCTTCCAGGCCCTGACTGCAGGCTCACAGGCTGAGGAAGGACACAAGGCACAATTGCAAGGCGGCAGCGGGTGAAAGAGCAGGAAGGCTTGCTTTACCTGAACAAGCAAGCACAGAGAAAGGGAACTGGAGATCAGTGGTCCTGTGAGATCCAGTAGAGATATCACAGGGAAAAAGAGCTGAAGCATGTGAAGCGTCTAAGAGGAAGAGATACAGGCAAAAGCACCGGGCCAGAGGGATGGCCTGCAGCAACCAAGCTCCAAGGGCAGGCACCATGAGGTGTTACCAATGAAGCCTCTGGCCATGCACGCCCAGAGACAACTGACACAGCCGCGAGGCAGACACGGCCGAGGCCTGGGCTGCTGGGAAGCACTGGTGCCATGAGAGCACGAGACAGGGGGATGGGGTGGGCAGGGGACAGCCCCTGACACGTGTGCTGGGCCCCTACAGAGCTTCCAGGCAGCGCCATGGCGAGGGGACGGCCGGGGGCACTGCCAGCCCCGAGCAGCGGACTCTGGAACTGCTAACAACCCAAGCCACGGTTCCACGGTTCCACGGTCACCAAGGAAGGAACCCAACCGCCTCCCAGCGATGACTGTGGTGTCACCGGCCCTGACTCTTGTACCTGGGCACAGAACCCAACCCGCCAGCCTGCAGCGGACTCCAGCCGAGCAGGGCCCGAGGTCGCGGAGTGCTCAGGCCTCGGAGCTGGCAGTGAGCTGAGAGTTGGTCACAGCACTCAGTTATTCACTCCAGAGCCATAGAAGGGACGTTCCCCGGCCATGCCACGTTCAGGCAGTCGGGCCTTTAGGGAAGATACGCCCTCACGGCACCTAAGGTGAGCTGGACAAGGGACATGTCAGCCTGGGAGCTGAGAGGGTTTCCTTCCTGAGAAACCTGAGTATCTCTTTTTTACCCTCCCTGGGCCCATCAGTGACTACTGTGTCTCTTGCCCTTCCCCAGAATGGAAGGCCGTGCTGCAGAAGCAGCAAGGGGGAGTGGCTCGCCATCCCAAGTTCCCCCCAACCCAGCACAGCACCAGGAGCAGCACAGACACAGAGGTGGAGGAGCGCTGTCCCATCTGTCTGGACAGCTGGAGGGACCCCAGCTTTGTGATGCCGTGCCTGCACTGCTTCTGCTATGCCTGCATCCACCCGGGTGGGCCCACAGCAAAACCCAGTGCCCCCTGTGCAAGGGGCAGATGACCTCCATCCTGCACTCCAGTGCGGGCAGATGATGATTTTT
This sequence comes from Luscinia megarhynchos, assembly GCA_034336665.1. Lineage (NCBI taxonomy): Eukaryota > Metazoa > Chordata > Aves > Passeriformes > Muscicapidae > Luscinia > Luscinia megarhynchos. The sequence goes on along the minus strand of JAPFBE010000352.1, from coordinate 51,584 downwards.
GAGGAGTATGTCATCATTCCTGAGATACCACCAGAAGTCCCCCGGCAGAAAGTGCTCACAGAGACCCAGATGCTGCCAACCTCGATCGCCCTGAAGAGCGTCAACAGTGGGCGACAGAGGGAGAGAACCAGCATTTCTTGGGTGGTTTCCACCTCCCAAACTGGATGAGCCGTTTCTCTTCCACCTCAGCATTACAACAGACTCTGCACTCATGGTTCTGTCAGAGTTTGGCGATGCTGTTTGAAACAATAACATCCAGGGCCCAGCGGGGACGTGTCCCTGAGCAGCAAAAGCGTTGCAGGGAGGACCGCCACCGTCCACGCCAGCAGGACACCCGTGGTACCACAGGGCAGGAGGCCAGCTCCTCATCTCTTACCCCTGCTCCAGCAAGATCCAATGCGGATGAGATGCCTAGCACCTCATCTAGTGCCATTGGTTGGGGGTCCAAGTACACAGCCCTCTGCTTCTACTACCACCCATGTGGAGCAAGAGCGCTGGGAGGAGCAGAGAGGCTGTACCCAGGCCTTCCCCTAATTTTGTAAGGGGAGGTGATCCTTCATCTAGGGGACCACAGCGACCACGAAAAAGGGAGAGCCAGCAGCCCCAGAGGGTTTCCACCTCACAGGGAGACCACGTTACTGATACTGGTCCTGTGGAGAAGACGCCAAGAATCCCACCCTGTGCCTGACAGCATTGCTTAAAAAACACTTCTTGAACTCAGACAGGGCTCGATGCTATGACTTTGTTCCAGTATCAACCACTCCCTGCGTGAAAACCATTTTTTACTGATATCCAATCTAAACCTCCCGAGAGACTCACATCATTTCTTTAAGTCCTGCTACTGGTCACAAGAATGAAGAGATCAGTACCTGCCACTTTACTTCTCCCCATAAGGATGTTGAAGATCACAATGAAGTCTCGCCTCAGTCTCCTCAAGGCTGAATAATAGTTAGATATAGTTATCTATAGATAGATAGACAGATAGTTATAGAGATATATAGATATGTAGATAGATAGATAGATAGATAGATAGATAGATAGATAGATAGATAGATAGATAGATAGATAGATAGATAGATAGATAGATAGTTAACATGTCACAGAGTTTTCAAAATAAATCAGTTTGTCTTCCAAAAACTAGTAATTGCAGTCTTTTTTTAGGCACATGTAATGTGTATGAAAGAACAAGCAGCAGCATTTGCCACCTCTTTTCATCCTTCTTTCACCACTGGACCAAAAGGCGATCAAAGCATATGTTAAACAAAAGACACAAAATATAAATACACAAGAGGGTCTCCCATCCCTGACAGAACCCCTTTGCTCTTTATTTTTCCCGGAGCTATGTAATGCACCAAGCAGCCTCTGCCAAAACCCTTGAGGACACTAAGTAGATCCCCAAAAGAAGGCAAAACAAGGAGGATATAAAGCAATAGTACTTATCTGCAAAGTAACCTGCTAACTGAGCTTTATGGGTTGGTCTCTACTCACAACTGCACTTCAAAGCAGCCTTTCCCCCACATCCCTTTTCTGCTATGGTAAGACAAGACAAAGACCTGCATCACTCAGCTCCTGGTCCCTGTGGGAACCACAATGGCACATGTTCTCTGCACATTTAAGCACTAACTAGTTTCACACATTTGCTGCAGAGTTTCACCAGAAATGCCATTTCAACCTGCCTTAAAATCCCTCCACACGTCCCAGGGAAGAAAAAGGGAAGAGGATATAAAGTCTTAGGAGTTTTCTGCAAAGCAGTCTGCTAACTGAGCTTTATGAAACACATGGGAACAGACTTGGAACTTACTCCAGGGTCTTTAAAAAACTGGGTGAAGTTGTGTGACTTGCTAAAAGCAATGTCAGGACTGTAACTAATCAAGATACAAGTACACTTGTCGTTTGGGAAGAGTCCTCTCACTCAGTCCCCATTAGCTCACCCCTTTGTGTCTCTACTCACTCACAAATGCACTTCTAAGGAGTCTTTCCCTCCCCTCACTTTGCTGCTGCAAGACAGGGACCTGCATCACTCAGCTCCTGGTCCCTGTGGCCACTGTGGGATGTGCTGCCTGCACATTAAAGCTCTAAACTAGTTTCACATATTTACTGCAGAGCTTTATCAGAAATGCCATTTAGGTAGCTATCAGATATCAAAGAATAACCAAAACTTAGTACTTATCTTCCTCTGGGTACTGCATTTAGTCACATAGACGTGTCCTTTTCAGCATGGCCTAGGCTGGACACAAACCTCCCTCTTAGCTTCACTCCAAAGAACAGCTTTAGGCTTGGAATAAACCACCAGGTAAAATAAACTCAGGAATGGCTTCACTGCACTGATCCAAACAACCAGCAACCCTTCCCAACCTTCTGCTCATCCTTCCAGGCCCTGACTGCAGGCTCACAGGCTGAGGAAGGACACAAGGCACAATTGCAAGGCGGCAGCGGGTGAAAGAGCAGGAAGGCTTGCTTTACCTGAACAAGCAAGCACAGAGAAGGGAACTGGAGATCAGTGGTCCTGTGAGATCCAGTAGAGATATCACAGGGAAAAAGAGCTGAAGCATGTGAAGCGTCTAAGAGGAAGAGATACAGGCAAAAGCACCGGGCCAGAGGGATGGCCTGCAGCAACCAAGCTCCAAGGGCAGGCACCATGAGGTGTTACCAATGAAGCCTCTGGCCATGCAGCCCAGAGACAACGACACAGCCGCGAGGCAGACACGGCCGAGGCCTGGGCTGCTGGGAAGCACTGGTGCCATGAGAGCACGAGACAGGGGGATGGGGTGGGCAGGGACAGCCCCTGACACGTGTGCTGGGCCCACAGAGCTTCCAGGCAGCGCCATGGCGGGGGGACGGCCCGGGGGCACTGCCAGCCCCGAGCAACGGACTCTGGAACTGCTAACAACCCAAGCCACGGTTCCACGGTTCCACGGTCACCAAGGAAGGAACCCAACCGCCTCCCAGCGATGACTGTGGTGTCACCGGCCCTGACTCTTGTACCTGGGCACAGAACCCAACCCCGCCAGCCTGCAGCGGACTCCAGCCGAGCAGGACGCGAGGTGCGGAGTGCCAGGCCTCGGAGCTGGCAGTGAGCTGAGAGTTGGTCACAGCACTCAGTTATTCACTCCAGAGCCATAGAAGGGACGTTCCCCGGCCATGCCAGCGTTCAGGCAGTCGGGCCTTTAGGGAAGATACGCCCTCACGGCACCTAAGGTGAGCTGGACAAGGGACATGTCAGCCTGGGAGCTGAGAGGGTTTCCTTCCTGAGAAACCTGAGTATCTCTTTTTTACCCTCCCTGGGCCCATCAGTGACTACTGTGTCTCTTGCCCTTCCCCAGAATGGAAGGCCGTGCTGCAGAAGCAGCAAGGGGGGAGTGGCTCGCCATCCCAAGTTCCCCCCAACCCAGCACAGCACCAGGAGCAGCACAGACACAGAGGTGGAGGAGCGCTGTCCCATCTGTCTGGACAGCTGGAGGGACCCCCAGCTTTGTGATGCCGTGCCTGCACTGCTTCTGCTATGCCTGCATCCACCGGGTGGGCCCACAGCAAAACCCAGTGCCCCCCTGTGCAAGGGGCAGATGACCTCCATCCTGCACTCAGTGCGGGCAGATGATGATTTTGAGGAGTATGTCATCATTCCTGAGATACCACCAGAAGTCCCCCCGGCAGAAAGTGCTCACAGAGACCCAGATGCTGCCAACCTCGATCGCCCTGAAGAACGTCAACAGTGGGCGACAGAGGGAGAGAACCAGCATTTCTTGGGTGGTTTCCACCTCCCAAACTGGATGAGCCGTTTCTCTTCCACCTCAGCATTACAACAGACTCTGCACTCATGGTTCTGTCAGAGTTTGGCGATGCTGTTTGAAACAATAACATCCAGGGCCCAGCGGGGACGTGTCCCTGAGCAGCAGCGTTGCAGGGAGGACCGCCACCGTCCCACGCCAGCGGGACACCCGTGGTACCACAGGGCAGGAGGCCAGCTCCTCATCTCTTACCCCTGCTCCAGCAAGATCCAATGCGGATGAGATGCCTAGCACCTCATCTAGTGCCATTGGTTGGGGTCCAAGTACACAGCCCTCTGCTTCTACTACCACCCATGTGGAGCAAGAGCGCCCGGGAGGAGCGAGAGAGGCTGTACCCAGGCCCTTCTAATTTTTGTAAGGGGAGGTGATCCTTCATCTAGGGGACCACAGCGACCACGAAAAAGGAGAGCCAGCAGCCCCCAGAGGGTTTCCACCTCACAGGAGACCACGTTACTGATACTGGTCCTGTGGAGAAGACGCCAAGAATCCCACCCTGTGCCTGACAGCATTGCTTAAAAAACACTTCTTGAACTCAGACAGGCTCGATGCTATGACTTGTTCCAGTAATCAACCACTCCCTGCGTGAAAACCATTTTTACTGATATCCAATCTAAACCTCCCCGAGAGACTCACATCATTTCTTTAAGTCCTGCTACTGGTCACAAGAATGAAGAGATCAGTACCTGCCACTTTACTTCTCCCCATAAGGATGTTGAAGATCACAATGAAGTCTCGCCTCAGTCTCCTCAAGGCTGAATAATAGTTAGATATAGTTATCTATAGATAGATAGACAGATAGTTATAGAGATATATAGATATGTAGATAGATAGATAGATAGATAGATAGATAGATAGATAGATAGATAGATAGATAGATAGATAGATAGTTAACATGTCACAGAGTTTTCAAAATAAATCAGTTTGTCTTCCAAAAACTAGTAATTGCAGTCTTTTTTTAGGCACATGTAATGTGTATGAAAGAACAAGCAGCGGCATTTGCCACCTCTTTTCATCCTTCTTTCACCACTGGACAAAAGACGTCAAGCATATTTAAACAAAGACACAAAATATAAATACACAAGAGGGTCTCCCATCCCTGACAGAACCCCTTTGCTCTTTATTTTTCCCGGAGCTATGTAATGCACCAAGCAGCCTCTGCCAAAACCCTTGAGGACACTAAGTAGATCCCCAAAAGAAGGCAAAACAAGGAGGATATAAAGCAATAGTACTTATCTGCAAAGTAACCTGCTAACTGAGCTTTATGGGTTGGTCTCTACTCACAACTGCACTTCAAAGCAGCCTTTCCCCCACATCCCTTTTCTGCTATGGTAAGACAAGACAAAGACCTGCATCACTCAGCTCCTGGTCCCTGTGGGAACCACAATGGCACATGTTCTCTGCACATTTAAGCACTAACTAGTTTCACACATTTGCTGCAGAGTTTCACCAGAAATGCCATTTCAACCTGCCTTAAAATCCCTCCACACGTCCCAGGGAAGAAAAAGGGAAGAGGATATAAAGTCTTAGGAGTTTTCTGCAAAGCAGTCTGCTAACTGAGCTTTATGAAACACATGGGAACAGACTTGGAACTTACTCAGGTCTTTAAAACTGGTGAAGTTGTGTGACTTGCTAAAAGCAATGTCAGGACTGTAACTAATCAAGATACAAGTACACTTGTCGTTTGGGAAGAGTCCTCTCACTCAGTCCCCATTAGCTCACCCCTTTGTGTCTCTACTCACTCACAAATGCACTTCTAAGGAGTCTTTCCCTCCCCTCACTTTGCTGCTGCAAGACAGGGACCTGCATCACTCAGCTCCTGGTCCCTGTGGCCACTGTCGGGATATGCTGCCTGCACATTAAAGCTCTAAACTAGTTTCACATATTTACTGCAGAGCTTTATCAGAAATGCCATTTAGGTAGCTATCAGATATCAAAGAATAACCAAAACTTAGTACTTATCTTCCTCTGGGTACTGCATTTAGTCACATAGACGTGTCCTTTTCAGCATGGCCTAGGCTGGACACAAATCTCCTCTTGGCTTCACTCCAAAGAACAGCTTTAGGCTTGGAATAAACCACCAGGTAAAATAAACTCAGGAATGGCTTCACTGCACTGATCCAAACAACCAGCAACCCTTCCCAACCTTCTGCTCATCCTTCCAGGCCCTGACTGCAGGCTCACAGGCTGAGGAAGGACACAAGGCACAATTGCAAGGCGGCAGCGGGTGAAAGAGCAGGAAGGCTTGCTTTACCTGAACAAGCAAGCACAGAGAAGGGAACTGGAGATCAGTGGTCCTGTGAGATCCAGTAGAGATATCACAGGGAAAAAGAGCTGAAGCATGTGAAGCGTCTAAGAGGAAGAGATACAGGCAAAAGCACCGGGCCAGAGGGATGGCCTGCAGCAACCAAGCTCCAAGGGCAGGCACCATGAGGTGTTACCAATGAAGCCTCTGGCCATGCACGCCCAGAGACAACGACACAGCCGCGAGGCAGACCACGGTCGAGGCCTGGGCTGCTGGGAAGCACTGGTGCCATGAGAGCACGAGACAGGGGGATGGGGTGGGCAGGGACAGCCCCTGACACGTGTGCTGGGCCCACAGAGCTTCCAGGCAGCGCCATGGCGAGGGGACGACCCGGGGCACTGCCAGCCCCGAGCAACGGACTCTGGAACTGCTAACAACCCAAGCCACGGTTCCACGGTTCCACGGTCACCAAGGAAGGAACCCAACCGCCTCCCAGCGATGACTGTGGTGTCACCGGCCCTGACTCTTGTACCTGGGCACAGAACCCAACCCCGCCAGCCTGCAGCGGACTCCAGCCGAGCAGGACGCGAGGTGCGGAGTGCCAGGCCTCGGAGCTGGCAGTGAGCTGAGAGTTGGTCACAGCACTCAGTTATTCACTCCAGAGCCATAGAAGGACGTTCCCCGGCCATGCCACGTTCAGGCAGTCGGGCCTTTAGGAAGATACGCCTACGGCACCTAAGGTGAGCTGGACAAGGGACATGTCAGCCTGGGAGCTGAGAGGGTTTCCTTCCTGAGAAACCTGAGTATCTCTTTTTACCCTCCCTGGGCCCATCAGTGACTACTGTGTCTCTTGCCCTTCCCCAGAATGGAAGGCCGTGCTGCAGAAGCAGCAAGGGGGAGTGGCTCGCCATCCCAAGTTCCCCCAACCCAGCACAGCACCAGGAGCAGCACAGACACAGAGGTGGAGGAGCGCTGTCCCATCTGTCTGGACAGCTGGAGGGACCCCAGCTTTGTGATGCCGTGCCTGCACTGCTTCTGCTATGCCTGCATCCACCCGGTGGGCCACGGCAAAACCCAGTGCCCCCTGTGCAAGGGGCAGATGACCTCCATCCTGCACTCAGTGCGGGCAGATGATGATTTTTGAGGAGTATGTCATCATTCCTGAGATACCACCAGAAGTCCCCCGGCAGAAAGTGCTCACAGAGACCCAGATGCTGCCAACCTCGATCGCCCTGAAGAGCGTCAACAGTGGGCGACAGAGGGAGAGAACCAGCATTTCTTGGGTGGTTTCCACCTCCCAAACTGGATGAGCCGTTTCTCTTCCACCTCAGCATTACAACAGACTCTGCACTCATGGTTCTGTCAGAGTTTGGCGATGCTGTTTGAAACAATAACATCCAGGGGCCCAGCGGCGGGCGTGTCCCTGAGCAGCAGCGTTGCAGGGAGGACACGCCACCCGTCCCACGCCAGCGGGACACCCGTGGTACCACAGGGCAGGAGGCCAGCTCCTCATCTCTTACCCCTGCTCCAGCAAGATCCAATGCGGATGAGATGCCTAGCACCTCATCTAGTGCCATTAGTTGGGGTCAAGTACACAGCCCTCTGCTTCTACTACCACCCATGTGGAGCAAGAGCGCCCGGGGAGGAGCGAGAGAGGCTGTACCCAGGCCCTTCTAATTTTGTAAGGGGAGGTGATCCTTCATCTAGGGGACCACAGCGACCACGAAAAAGGAGAGCCAGCAGCCCCAGAGGGTTTCCACCTCACAGGAGACCACGTTACTGATACTGGTCCTGTGGAGAAGACGCCAAGAATCCCACCCTGTGCCTGACAGCATTGCTTAAAAACACTTCTTGAACTCAGACAGGCTCGATGCTATGACTTGTTCCAGTAATCAACCACTCCCTGCGTGAAAACCATTTTTTACTGATATCCAATCTAAACCTCCCCGAGAGACTCACATCATTTCTTTAAGTCCTGCTACTGGTCACAAGAATGAAGAGATCAGTACCTGCCACTTTACTTCTCCCCCATAAGGATGTTGAAGATCACAGTGAAGTCTAGCCTCCAGTCTCCTCAAGGCTGAATAATAGTTAGATATAGTTATCTATAGATAGATAGACAGATAGTTATAGAGATATATAGATATGTAGATAGATAGATAGATAGATAGATAGATAGATAGATAGATAGATAGATAGATAGATAGATAGATAGATAGATAGATAGATAGTTAACATGTCACAGAGTTTTCAAAATAAATCAGTTTGTCTTCCAAAAACTAGTAATTGCAGTCTTTTTTTAGGCACATGTAATGTGTATGAAAGAACAAGCAGCGGCATTTGCCACCTCTTTTCATCCTTCTTTCACCACTGGACAAAAGACGTCAAGCATATTTAAACAAAGACACAAAATATAAATACACAAGAGGGTCTCCCATCCCTGACAGAACCCCTTTGCTCTTTATTTTTCCCGGAGCTATGTAATGCACCAAGCAGCCTCTGCCAAAACCCTTGAGGACACTAAGTAGATCCCCAAAAGAAGGCAAAACAAGGAGGATATAAAGCAATAGTACTTATCTGCAAAGTAACCTGCTAACTGAGCTTTATGGGTTGGTCTCTACTCACAACTGCACTTCAAAGCAGCCTTTCCCCCACATCCCTTTTCTGCTATGGTAAGACAAGACAAAGACCTGCATCACTCAGCTCCTGGTCCCTGTGGGAACCACAATGGCACATGTTCTCTGCACATTTAAGCACTAACTAGTTTCACACATTTGCTGCAGAGTTTCACCAGAAATGCCATTTCAACCTGCCTTAAAAATCCCTCCACACGTCCCAGGGAAGAAAAAAGGGAAGAGGATATAAAGTCTTAGGAGTTTTCTGCAAAGCAGTCTGCTAACTGAGCTTTATGAAACACATGGGAACAGACTTGGAACTTACTCAGGTCTTTAAAACTGGTGAAGTTGTGTGACTTGCTAAAAGCAATGTCAGGACTGTAACTAATCAAGATACAAGTACACTTGTCGTTTGGGAAGAGTCCTCTCACTCAGTCCCCATTAGCTCACCCCTTTGTGTCTCTACTCACTCACAAATGCACTTCTAAGGAGTCTTTCCCTCCCCTCACTTTGCTGCTGCAAGACAGGGACCTGCATCACTCAGCTCCTGGTCCCTGTGGCCACTGTGGGATGTGCTGCCTGCACATTAAAGCTCTAAACTAGTTTCACATATTTACTGCAGAGCTTTATCAGAAATGCCATTTAGGTAGCTATCAGATATCAAAGAATAACCAAAACTTAGTACTTATCTTCCTCTGGGTACTGCATTTAGTCACATAGACGTGTCCTTTTCAGCATGGCCTAGGCTGGACACAAATCTCCTCTTGGCTTCACTCCAAAGAACAGCTTTAGGCTTGGAATAAACCACCAGGTAAAATAAACTCAGGAATGGCTTCACTGCACTGATCCAAACAACCAGCAACCCTTCCCAACCTTCTGCTCATCCTTCCAGGCCCTGACTGCAGGCTCACAGGCTGAGGAAGGACACAAGGCACAATTGCAAGGCGGCAGCGGGTGAAAGAGCAGGAAGGCTTGCTTTACCTGAACAAGCAAGCACAGAGAAGGGAACTGGAGATCAGTGGTCCTGTGAGATCCAGTAGAGATATCACAGGGAAAAAGAGCTGAAGCATGTGAAGCGTCTAAGAGGAAGAGATACAGGCAAAAGCACCGGGCCAGAGGGATGGCCTGCAGCAACCAAGCTCCAAGGGCAGGCACCATGAGGTGTTACCAATGAAGCCTCTGGCCATGCACGCCCAGAGACAACGACACAGCCGCAGGCAGACACGGCCGAGGCCTGGGCTGCTGGGAAGCACTGGTGCCATGAGAGCACGAGACAGGGGATGGGGTGGGCAGGGACAGCCCCTGACACGTGTGCTGGGCCCACAGAGCTTCCAGGCAGCGCCATGGCGGGGACGGCCCGGGGCACTGCCAGCCCCGAGCAACGGACTCTGGAACTGCTAACAACCCAAGCCACGGTTCCACGGTTCCACGGTCACCAAGGAAGGAACCCAACCGCCTCCCAGCGATGACTGTGGTGTCACCGGCCCTGACTCTTGTACCTGGGCACAGAACCCAACCCCGCCAGCCTGCAGCGGACTCCAGCCGAGCAGGGACGCCGAGGTGCGGAGTGCCAGGCCTCGGAGCTGGCAGTGAGCTGAGAGTTGGTCACAGCACTCAGTTATTCACTCCAGAGCCATAGAAGGGACGTTCCCCGGCCATGCCACGTTCAGGCAGTCGGGCCTTTAGGAAGATACGCCTACGGCACCTAAGGTGAGCTGGACAAGGGACATGTCAGCCTGGGAGCTGAGAGGGTTTCCTTCCTGAGAAACCTGAGTATCTCTTTTTTACCCTCCCTGGGCCCATCAGTGACTACTGTGTCTCTTGCCCTTCCCCAGAATGGAAGGCCGTGCTGCAGAAGCAGCAAGGGGGGAGTGGCTCGCCATCCCAAGTTCCCCCAACCCAGCACAGCACCAGGAGCAGCACAGACACAGAGGTGGAGGAGCGCTGTCCCATCTGTCTGGACAGCTGGAGGGACCCCAGCTTTGTGATGCCGTGCCTGCACTGCTTCTGCTATGCCTGCATCCACCGGTGGGCCCACAGCAAAACCCAGTGCCCCCCTGTGCAAGGGGCAGATGACCTCCATCCTGCACTCAGTGCGGGCAGATGATGATTTTTGAGGAGTATGTCATCATTCCTGAGATACCACCAGAAGTCCCCCCGGCAGAAAGTGCTCACAGAGACCCAGATGCTGCCAACCTCGATCGCCCTGAAGAACGTCAACAGTGGGCGACAGAGGGAGAGAACCAGCATTTCTTGGGTGGTTTCCACCTCCCAAACTGGATGAGCCGTTTCTCTTCCACCTCAGCATTACAACAGACTCTGCACTCATGGTTCTGTCAGAGTTTGGCGATGCTGTTTGAAACAATAACATCCAGGGCCCAGCGCGGACGTGTCCCTGAGCAGCAGCGTTGCAGGGAGGACCGCCACCGTCCACGCCAGCGGGACACCCGTGGTACCACAGGGCAGGAGGCCAGCTCCTCATCTCTTACCCCTGCTCCAGCAAGATCCAATGCGGATGAGATGCCTAGCACCTCATCTAGTGCCATTGGTTGGGGTCCAAGTACACAGCCCTCTGCTTCTACTACCACCCATGTGGAGCAAGAACGCCGGGAGGAACGAGAGAGGCTGTACCCAGGCCCTTCTAATTTTGTAAGGGGAGGTGATCCTTCATCTAGGGGACCACAGCGACCACGAAAAAGGAGAGCCAGCAGCCCCAGAGGGTTTCCACCTCACAGGAGACCACGTTACTGATACTGGTCCTGTGGAGAAGACGCCAAGAATCCCACCCTGTGCCTGACAGCATTGCTTAAAAAACACTTCTTGAACTCAGACAGGCTCGATGCTATGACTTGTTCCAGTAATCAACCACTCCCTGCGTGAAAACCATTTTTACTGATATCCAATCTAAACCTCCCCGAGAGACTCACATCATTTCTTTAAGTCCTGCTACTGGTCACAAGAATGAAGAGATCAGTACCTGCCACTTTACTTCTCCCCATAAGGATGTTGAAGATCACAATGAAGTCTCGCCTCAGTCTCCTCAAGGCTGAATAATAGTTAGATATAGTTATCTATAGATAGATAGACAGATAGTTATAGAGATATATAGATATGTAGATAGATAGATAGATAGATAGATAGATAGATAGATAGATAGATAGATAGATAGATAGATAGATAGATAGATAGTTAACATGTCACAGAGTTTTCAAAATAAATCAGTTTGTCTTCCAAAAACTAGTAATTGCAGTCTTTTTTTAGGCACATGTAATGTGTATGAAAGAACAAGCAGCAGCATTTGCCACCTCTTTTTCATCCTTCTTTCACCACTGGACAAAAGACGTCAAGCATATTTAAACAAAGACACAAAATATAAATACACAAGAGGGTCTCCCATCCCTGACAGAACCCCTTTGCTCTTTATTTTTTCCCGGAGCTATGTAATGCACCAAGCAGCCTCTGCCAAAACCCTTGAGGACACTAAGTAGATCCCCCAAAAGAAGGCAAAACAAGGAGGATATAAAGCAATAGTACTTATCTGCAAAGTAACCTGCTAACTGAGCTTTATGGGTTGGTCTCTACTCACAACTGCACTTCAAAGCAGCCTTTCCCCCACATCCCTTTTCTGCTATGGTAAGACAAGACAAAGACCTGCATCACTCAGCTCCTGGTCCCTGTGGGAACCACAATGGCACATGTTCTCTGCACATTTAAGCACTAACTAGTTTCACACATTTGCTGCAGAGTTTCACCAGAAATGCCATTTCAACCTGCCTTAAAATCCCTCCACACGTCCCAGGGAAGAAAAAGGGAAGAGGATATAAAGTCTTAGGAGTTTTCTGCAAAGCAGTCTGCTAACTGAGCTTTATGAAACACATGGGAACAGACTTGGAACTTACTCAGGTCTTTAAAACTGGTGAAGTTGTGTGACTTGCTAAAAGCAATGTCAGGACTGTAACTAATCAAGATACAAGTACACTTGTCGTTTGGGAAGAGTCCTCTCACTCAGTCCCCATTAGCTCACCCCTTTGTGTCTCTACTCACTCACAAATGCACTTCTAAGGAGTCTTTCCCTCCCCTCACTTTGCTGCTGCAAGACAGGGACCTGCATCACTCAGCTCCTGGTCCCTGTGGCCACTGTGGGATGTGCTGCCTGCACATTAAAGCTCTAAACTAGTTTCACATATTTACTGCAGAGCTTTATCAGAAATGCCATTTAGGTAGCTATCAGATATCAAAGAATAACCAAAACTTAGTACTTATCTTCCTCTGGGTACTGCATTTAGTCACATAGGCGTGTCGCTTTTCCAGCATGGCTAGGCTGGACGCAAATCTCCTCTTGGCTTCACTCCAAAGAACAGCTTTAGGCTTGGAATAAACCACCAGGTAAAATAAACTCAGGAATGGCTTCACTGCACTGATCCAAACAACCAGCAACCCTTCCCAACCTTCTGCTCATCCTTCCAGGCCCTGACTGCAGGCTCACAGGCTGAGGAAGGACACAAGGCACAATTGCAAGGCGGCAGCGGGTGAAAGAGCAGGAAGGCTTGCTTTACCTGAACAAGCAAGCACAGAGAAGGGAACTGGAGATCAGTGGTCCTGTGAGATCCAGTAGAGATATCACAGGGAAAAAGAGCTGAAGCATGTGAAGCGTCTAAGAGGAAGAGATACAGGCAAAAGCACCGGGCCAGAGGGATGGCCTGCAGCAACCAAGCTCCAAGGGCAGGCACCATGAGGTGTTACCAATGAAGCCTCTGGCCATGCACGCCCAGAGACAACGACACAGCCGCAGGCAGACACGGTCGAGGCCTGGGCTGCTGGGAAGCACTGGTGCCATGAGAGCACGAGACAGGGGATGGGGTGGGCAGGGACAGCCCCTGACACGTGTGCTGGGCCCACAGAGCTTCCAGGCAGCGCCATGGCGGGGACGGCCCGGGGCACTGCCAGCCCCGAGCAACGGACTCTGGAACTGCTAACAACCCAAGCCACGGTTCCACGGTTCCACGGTCACCAAGGAAGGAACCCAACCGCCTCCCAGCGATGACTGTGGTGTCACCGGCCCTGACTCTTGTACCTGGGCACAGAACCCAACCCCGCCAGCCTGCAGCGGACTCCAGCCGAGCAGGACGCGAGGTGCGGAGTGCCAGGCCTCGGAGCTGGCAGTGAGCTGAGAGTTGGTCACAGCACTCAGTTATTCACTCCAGAGCCATAGAAGGACGTTCCCCGGCCATGCCACGTTCAGGCAGTCGGGCCTTTAGGAAGATACGCTACGGCACCTAAGGTGAGCTGGACAAGGGACATGTCAGCCTGGGAGCTGAGAGGGTTTCCTTCCTGAGAAACCTGAGTATCTCTTTTTTACCCTCCCTGGGCCCATCAGTGACTACTGTGTCTCTTGCCCTTCCCCAGAATGGAAGGCCGTGCTGCAGAAGCAGCAAGGGGGAGTGGCTCGCCATCCCAAGTTCCCCCCAACCCAGCACAGCGCAGGAGCAGCACAGACACAGAGGTGGAGGAGCGCTGTCCCATCTGTCTGGACAGCTGGAGGGACCCCCAGCTTTGTGATGCCGTGCCTGCACTGCTTCTGCTATGCCTGCATCCACCGGGTGGGCCCACAGCAAAACCCAGTGCCCCCCTGTGCAAGGGGCAGATGACCTCCATCCTGCACTCAGTGCGGGCAGATGATGATTTTGAGGAGTATGTCATCATTCCTGAGATACCACCAGAAGTCCCCCCGGCAGAAAGTGCTCACAGAGACCCAGATGCTGCCAACCTCGATCGCCCTGAAGAGCGTCAACGGTGGGCTGACAGAGGGAGAGAACCAGCATTTCTTGGGTGGTTTCCACCTCCCAAACTGGATGAGCCGTTTCTCTTCCACCTCAGCATTACAACAGACTCTGCACTCATGGTTCTGTCAGAGTTTGGCGATGCTGTTTGAAACAATAACATCCAGGGCCCAGCGGGACGTGTCCCTGAGCAGCAGCGTTGCAGGGAGGACCGCCACCGTCCCACGCCAGTAGGACACCCGTGGTACCACAGGGCAGGAGGCCAGCTCCTCATCTCTTACCCCCTGCTCCAGCAAGATCCAATGCGGATGAGATGCCTAGCACCTCATCTAGTGCCATTGGTTGGGGTCCAAGTACACAGCCCTCTGCTTCTACTACCACCCATGTGGAGCAAGAACGCCGGGAGGAACGAGAGAGGCTGTACCCAGGCCCTTCTAATTTTGTAAGGGGAGGTGATCCTTCATCTAGGGGACCACAGCGACCACGAAAAAAGGAGAGCCAGCAGCCCCCAGAGGGTTTCCACCTCACAGGAGACCACGTTACTGATACTGGTCCTGTGGAGAAGACGCCAAGAATCCCACCCTGTGCCTGACAGCATTGCTTAAAAAACACTTCTTGAACTCAGACAGGCTCGATGCTATGACTTGTTCCAGTAATCAACCACTCCCTGCGTGAAAACCATTTTTACTGATATCCAATCTAAACCTCCCCGAGAGACTCACATCATTTCTTTAAGTCCTGCTACTGGTCACAAGAATGAAGAGATCAGTACCTGCCACTTTACTTCTCCCCATAAGGATGTTGAAGATCACAATGAAGTCTCGCCTCAGTCTCCTCAAGGCTGAATAATAGTTAGATATAGTTATCTATAGATAGATAGACAGATAGTTATAGAGATATATAGATATGTAGATAGATAGATAGATAGATAGATAGATAGATAGATAGATAGATAGATAGATAGATAGATAGATAGATAGATAGTTAACATGTCACAGAGTTTTCAAAATAAATCAGTTTGTCTTCCAAAAACTAGTAATTGCAGTCTTTTTTTAGGCACATGTAATGTGTATGAAAGAACAAGCAGCAGCATTTGCCACCTCTTTTCATCCTTCTTTCACCACTGGACAAAAGACGTCAAGCATATTTAAACAAAGACACAAAATATAAATACACAAGAGGGTCTCCCATCCCTGACAGAACCCCTTTGCTCTTTATTTTTCCCGGAGCTATGTAATGCACCAAGCAGCCTCTGCCAAAACCCTTGAGGACACTAAGTAGATCCCCAAAAGAAGGCAAAACAAGGAGGATATAAAGCAATAGTACTTATCTGCAAAGTAACCTGCTAACTGAGCTTTATGGGTTGGTCTCTACTCACAACTGCACTTCAAAGCAGCCTTTCCCCCACATCCCTTTTCTGCTATGGTAAGACAAGACAAAGACCTGCATCACTCAGCTCCTGGTCCCTGTGGGAACCACAATGGCACATGTTCTCTGCACATTTAAGCACTAACTAGTTTCACACATTTGCTGCAGAGTTTCACCAGAAATGCCATTTCAACCTGCCTTAAAATCCCTCCACACGTCCCAGGGAAGAAAAAGGGAAGAGGATATAAAGTCTTAGGAGTTTTCTGCAAAGCAGTCTGCTAACTGAGCTTTATGAAACACATGGGAACAGACTTGGAACTTACTCAGGTCTTTAAAACTGGTGAAGTTGTGTGACTTGCTAAAAGCAATGTCAGGACTGTAACTAATCAAGATACAAGTACACTTGTCGTTTGGGAAGAGTCCTCTCACTCAGTCCCCATTAGCTCACCCCCTTTGTGTCTCTACTCACTCACAAATGCACTTCTAAGGAGTCTTTCCCTCCCCTCACTTTGCTGCTGCAAGACAGGGACCTGCATCACTCAGCTCCTGGTCCCTGTGGCCACTGTGGGATGTGCTGCCTGCACATTAAAGCTCTAAACTAGTTTCACATATTTACTGCAGAGCTTTATCAGAAATGCCATTTAGGTAGCTATCAGATATCAAAGAATAACCAAAACTTAGTACTTATCTTCCTCTGGGTACTGCATTTAGTCACATAGACGTGTCCTTTTCAGCATGGCCTAGGCTGGACACAAATCTCCTCTTGGCTTCACTCCAAAGAACAGCTTTAGGCTTGGAATAAACCACCAGGTAAAATAAACTCAGGAATGGCTTCACTGCACTGATCCAAACAACCAGCAACCCTTCCCAACCTTCTGCTCATCCTTCCAGGCCCTGACTGCAGGCTCACAGGCTGAGGAAGGACACAAGGCACAATTGCAAGGCGGCAGCGGGTGAAAGAGCAGGAAGGCTTGCTTTACCCTGAACAAGCAAGCACAGAGAAGGGAACTGGAGATCAGTGGTCCTGTGAGATCCAGTAGAGATATCACAGGGAAAAAGAGCTGAAGCATGTGAAGCGTCTAAGAGGAAGAGATACAGGCAAAAGCACCGGGCCAGAGGGATGGCCTGCAGCAACCAAGCTCCAAGGGCAGGCACCATGAGGTGTTACCAATGAAGCCTCTGGCCATGCACGCCCAGAGACAACGACACAGCCGCAGGCAGACACGGCCGAGGCCTGGGCTGCTGGGAAGCACTGGTGCCATGAGAGCACGAGACAGGGGATGGGGTGGGCAGGGACAGCCCCTGACACGTGTGCTGGGCCCACAGAGCTTCCAGGCAGCGCCATGGCGGGGACGGCCCGGGGCACTGCCAGCCCCGAGCAACGGACTCTGGAACTGCTAACAACCCAAGCCACGGTTCCACGGTTCCACGGTCACCAAGGAAGGAACCCAACCGCCTCCCAGCGATGACTGTGGTGTCACCGGCCCTGACTCTTGTACCTGGGCACAGAACCCAACCCCGCCAGCCTGCAGCGGACTCCAGCCGAGCAGGACGCGAGGTGCGGAGTGCCAGGCCTCGGAGCTGGCAGTGAGCTGAGAGTTGGTCACAGCACTCAGTTATTCACTCCAGAGCCATAGAAGGGACGTTCCCCGGCCATGCCACGTTCAGGCAGTCGGGCCTTTAGGAAGATACGCCTACGGCACCTAAGGTGAGCTGGACAAGGGACATGTCAGCCTGGGAGCTGAGAGGGTTTCCTTCCTGAGAAACCTGAGTATCTCTTTTTTACCCTCCCTGGGCCCATCAGTGACTACTGTGTCTCTTGCCCTTCCCCAGAATGGAAGGCCGTGCTGCAGAAGCAGCAAGGGGGAGTGGCTCGCCATCCCAAGTTCCCCCCAACCCAGCACAGCACCAGGAGCAGCACAGACACAGAGGTGGAGGAGCGCTGTCCCATCTGTCTGGACAGCTGGAGGGACCCCCAGCTTTGTGATGCCGTGCCTGCACTGCTTCTGCTATGCCTGCATCCACCGGTGGGCCCACAGCAAAACCCAGTGCCCCCTGTGCAAGGGGCAGATGACCTCCATCCTGCACTCAGTGCGGGCAGATGATGATTTTGAGGAGTATGTCATCATTCCTGAGATACCACCAGAAGTCCCCCCGGCAGAAAGTGCTCACAGAGACCCAGATGCTGCCAACCTCGATCGCCCTGAAGAACGTCAACAGTGGGCGACAGAGGGAGAGAACCAGCATTTCTTGGGTGGTTTCCACCTCCCAAACTGGATGAGCCGTTTCTCTTCCACCTCAGCATTACAACAGACTCTGCACTCATGGTTCTGTCAGAGTTTGGCGATGCTGTTTGAAACAATAACATCCAGGGCCCAGCTGGGACGTGTCCCTGAGCAGCAGCGTTGCAGGGAGGACCGCCACCGTCCCACGCCAGCGGGACACCCGTGGTACCACAGGGCAGGAGGCCAGCTCCTCATCTCTTACCCCCTGCTCCAGCAAGATCCAATGCGGATGAGATGCCTAGCACCTCATCTAGTGCCATTCGTTGGGGTCCAAGTACACAGCCCCTCTGCTTCTACTACCACCCATGTGGAGCAAGAACGCCGGGAGGAACGAGAGAGGCTGTACCCAGGCCCTTCTAATTTTGTAAGGGGAGGTGATCCTTCATCTAGGGGACCACAGCGACCACGAAAAAGGAGAGCCAGCAGCCCCAGAGGGTTTCCACCTCACAGGAGACCACGTTACTGATACTGGTCCTGTGGAGAAGACGCCAAGAATCCCACCCTGTGCCTGACAGCATTGCTTAAAAAACACTTCTTGAACTCAGACAGGCTCGATGCTATGACTTGTTCCAGTAATCAACCACTCCCTGCGTGAAAACCATTTTTACTGATATCCAATCTAAACCTCCCCGAGAGACTCACATCATTTCTTTAAGTCCTGCTACTGGTCACAAGAATGAAGAGATCAGTACCTGCCACTTTACTTCTCCCCATAAGGATGTTGAAGATCACAATGAAGTCTCGCCTCAGTCTCCTCAAGGCTGAATAATAGTTAGATATAGTTATCTATAGATAGATAGACAGATAGTTATAGAGATATATAGATATGTAGATAGATAGATAGATAGATAGATAGATAGATAGATAGATAGATAGATAGATAGATAGATAGATAGATAGATAGATAGTTAACATGTCACAGAGTTTTCAAAATAAATCAGTTTGTCTTCCAAAAACTAGTAATTGCAGTCTTTTTTTAGGCACATGTAATGTGTATGAAAGAACAAGCAGCAGCATTTGCCACCTCTTTTCATCCTTCTTTCACCACTGGACAAAAGACGTCAAGCATATTTAAACAAAGACACAAAATATAAATACACAAGAGGGTCTCCCATCCCTGACAGAACCCCTTTGCTCTTTATTTTTCCCGGAGCTATGTAATGCACCAAGCAGCCTCTGCCAAAACCCTTGAGGACACTAAGTAGATCCCCAAAAGAAGGCAAAACAAGGAGGATATAAAGCAATAGTACTTATCTGCAAAGTAACCTGCTAACTGAGCTTTATGGGTTGGTCTCTACTCACAACTGCACTTCAAAGCAGCCTTTCCCCCACATCCCTTTTCTGCTATGGTAAGACAAGACAAAGACCTGCATCACTCAGCTCCTGGTCCCTGTGGGAACCACAATGGCACATGTTCTCTGCACATTTAAGCACTAACTAGTTTCACACATTTGCTGCAGAGTTTCACCAGAAATGCCATTTCAACCTGCCTTAAAATCCCTCCACACGTCCCAGGGAAGAAAAAGGGAAGAGGATATAAAGTCTTAGGAGTTTTCTGCAAAGCAGTCTGCTAACTGAGCTTTATGAAACACATGGGAACAGACTTGGAACTTACTCAGGTCTTTAAAACTGGTGAAGTTGTGTGACTTGCTAAAAGCAATGTCAGGACTGTAACTAATCAAGATACAAGTACACTTGTCGTTTGGGAAGAGTCCTCTCACTCAGTCCCCATTAGCTCACCCCTTTGTGTCTCTACTCACTCACAAATGCACTTCTAAGGAGTCTTTCCCTCCCCTCACTTTGCTGCTGCAAGACAGGGACCTGCATCACTCAGCTCCTGGTCCCTGTGGCCACTGTGGGATGTGCTGCCTGCACATTAAAGCTCTAAACTAGTTTCACATATTTACTGCAGAGCTTTATCAGAAATGCCATTTAGGTAGCTATCAGATATCAAAGAATAACCAAAACTTAGTACTTATCTTCCTCTGGGTACTGCATTTAGTCACATAGACGTGTCCTTTTCAGCATGGCCTAGGCTGGACACAAATCTCCTCTTGGCTTCACTCCAAAGAACAGCTTTAGGCTTGGAATAAACCACCAGGTAAAATAAACTCAGGAATGGCTTCACTGCACTGATCCAAACAACCAGCAACCCTTCCCAACCTTCTGCTCATCCTTCCAGGCCCTGACTGCAGGCTCACAGGCTGAGGAAGGACACAAGGCACAATTGCAAGGCGGCAGCGGGTGAAAGAGCAGGAAGGCTTGCTTTACCTGAACAAGCAAGCACAGAGAAGGGAACTGGAGATCAGTGGTCCTGTGAGATCCAGTAGAGATATCACAGGGAAAAAGAGCTGAAGCATGTGAAGCGTCTAAGAGGAAGAGATACAGGAGCAAAAGCGACCGGGCCAGAGGGATGGCCTGCAGCAACCAAGCTCCAAGGGCAGGCACCATGAGGTGTTACCAATGAAGCCTCTGGCCATGCACGCCCAGAGACAACGACACAGCCGCAGGCAGACACGGTCGAGGCCTGGGCTGCTGGGAAGCACTGGTGCCATGAGAGCACGAGACAGGGGGATGGGGTGGGCAGGGACAGCCCCCTGACACGTGTGCTGGGCCCACAGAGCTTCCAGGCAGCGCCATGGCGGGGGACGGCCCGGGGGCACTGCCAGCCCCGAGCAACGGACTCTGGAACTGCTAACAACCCAAGCCACGGTTCCACGGTTCCACGGTCACCAAGGAAGGAACCCAACCGCCTCCCAGCGATGACTGTGGTGTCACCGGCCCTGACTCTTGTACCTGGGCACAGAACCCAACCCTCGCCAGCCTGCAGCGGACTCCAGCCGAGCAGGACGCGAGGTGCGGAGTGCCAGGCCTCGGAGCTGGCAGTGAGCTGAGAGTTGGTCACAGCACTCAGTTATTCACTCCAGAGCCATAGAAGGACGTTCCCCGGCCATGCCACGTTCAGGCAGTCGGGCCTTTAGGAAGATACGCCTACGGCACCTAAGGTGAGCTGGACAAGGGACATGTCAGCCTGGGAGCTGAGAGGGTTTCCTTCCTGAGAAACCTGAGTATCTCTTTTTTACCCTCCCTGGGCCCATCAGTGACTACTGTGTCTCTTGCCCTTCCCCAGAATGGAAGGCCGTGCTGCAGAAGCAGCAAGGGGGGAGTGGCTCGCCATCCCAAGTTCCCCCCAACCCAGCACAGCACCAGGAGCAGCACAGACACAGAGGTGGAGGAGCTGTCCCATCTGTCTGGACAGCTGGAGGGACCCCAGCTTTGTGATGCCGTGCCTGCACTGCTTCTGCTATGCCTGCATCCACCGGGTGGGCCCACAGCAAAACCCAGTGCCCCCCTGTGCAAGGGGCAGATGACCTCCATCCTGCACTCAGTGCGGGCAGATGATGATTTTGAGGAGTATGTCATCATTCCTGAGATACCACCAGAAGTCCCCCCGGCAGAAAGTGCTCACAGAGACCCAGATGCTGCCAACCTCGATCGCCCTGAAGAACGTCAACAGTGGGCGACAGAGGGAGAGAACCAGCATTTCTTGGGTGGTTTCCACCTCCCAAACTGGATGAGCCGTTTCTCTTCCACCTCAGCATTACAACAGACTCTGCACTCATGGTTCTGTCAGAGTTTGGCGATGCTGTTTGAAACAATAACATCCAGGGCCCAGCGGGACGTGTCCCTGAGCAGCAGCGTTGCAGGGAGGACGCCCACCCGTCCACGCCAGCGGGACACCCGTGGTACCACAGGGCAGGAGGCCAGCTCCTCATCTCTTACCCCCTGCTCCAGCAAGATCCAATGCGGATGAGATGCCTAGCACCTCATCTAGTGCCATTGGTTGGGGGTCCAAGTACACAGCCCCTCTGCTTCTACTACCACCCATGTGGAGCAAGAACGCCGGGAGGAACGAGAGAGGCTGTACCCAGGCCCTTCTAATTTTGTAAGGGGAGGTGATCCTTCATCTAGGGGACCACAGCGACCACGAAAAAGGAGAGCCAGCAGCCCCAGAGGGTTTCCACCTCACAGGAGACCACGTTACTGATACTGGTCCTGTGGAGAAGACGCCAAGAATCCCACCCTGTGCCTGACAGCATTGCTTAAAAAACACTTCTTGAACTCAGACAGGCTCGATGCTATGACTTGTTCCAGTAATCAACCACTCCCTGCGTGAAAACCATTTTTACTGATATCCAATCTAAACCTCCCCGAGAGACTCACATCATTTCTTTAAGTCCTGCTACTGGTCACAAGAATGAAGAGATCAGTACCTGCCACTTTACTTCTCCCCATAAGGATGTTGAAGATCACAATGAAGTCTCGCCTCAGTCTCCTCAAGGCTGAATAATAGTTAGATATAGTTATCTATAGATAGATAGACAGATAGTTATAGAGATATATAGATATGTAGATAGATAGATAGATAGATAGATAGATAGATAGATAGATAGATAGATAGATAGATAGATAGTTAACATGTCACAGAGTTTTCAAAATAAATCAGTTTGTCTTCCAAAAACTAGTAATTGCAGTCTTTTTTTAGGCACATGTAATGTGTATGAAAGAACAAGCAGCAGCATTTGCCACCTCTTTTCATCCTTCTTTCACCACTGGACAAAAGACGTCAAGCATATTTAAACAAAGACACAAAATATAAATACACAAGAGGGTCTCCCATCCCTGACAGAACCCCTTTGCTCTTTATTTTTTCCCGGGAGCTATGTAATGCACCAAGCAGCCTCTGCCAAAACCCTTGAGGACACTAAGTAGATCCCCAAAAGAAGGCAAAACAAGGAGGATATAAAGCAATAGTACTTATCTGCAAAGTAACCTGCTAACTGAGCTTTATGGGTTGGTCTCTACTCACAACTGCACTTCAAAGCAGCCTTTCCCCCACATCCCTTTTCTGCTATGGTAAGACAAGACAAAGACCTGCATCACTCAGCTCCTGGTCCCTGTGGGAACCACAATGGCACATGTTCTCTGCACATTTAAGCACTAACTAGTTTCACACATTTGCTGCAGAGTTTCACCAGAAATGCCATTTCAACCTGCCTTAAAAATCCCTCCACACGTCCCAGGGAAGAAAAAAGGGGAAGAGGATATAAAGTCTTAGGAGTTTTCTGCAAAGCAGTCTGCTAACTGAGCTTTATGAAACACATGGGAACAGACTTGGAACTTACTCAGGTCTTTAAAACTGGTGAAGTTGTGTGACTTGCTAAAAAGCAATGTCAGGACTGTAACTAATCAAGATACAAGTACACTTGTCGTTTGGGAAGAGTCCTCTCACTCAGTCCCCATTAGCTCACCCCTTTGTGTCTCTACTCACTCACAAATGCACTTCTAAGGAGTCTTTCCCTCCCCCTCACTTTGCTGCTGCAAGACAGGGACCTGCATCACTCAGCTCCTGGTCCCTGTGGCCACTGTGGGATGTGCTGCCTGCACATTAAAAGCTCTAAACTAGTTTCACATATTTACTGCAGAGCTTTATCAGAAATGCCATTTAGGTAGCTATCAGATATCAAAGAATAACCAAAACTTAGTACTTATCTTCCTCTGGGTACTGCATTTAGTCACATAGACGTGTCCTTTTCAGCATGGCCTAGGCTGGACACAAATCTCCTCTTGGCTTCACTCCAAAGAACAGCTTTAGGCTTGGAATAAACCACCAGGTAAAAATAAACTCAGGAATGGCTTCACTGCACTGATCCAAACAACCAGCAACCCTTCCCAACCTTCTGCTCATCCTTCCAGGCCCCTGACTGCAGGCTCACAGGCTGAGGAAGGACACAAGGCACAATTGCAAGGCGGCAGCGGGTGAAAGAGCAGGAAGGCTTGCTTTACCTGAACAAGCAAGCACAGAGAAGGGAACTGGAGATCAGTGGTCCTGTGAGATCCAGTAGAGATATCACAGGGAAAAAAGAGCTGAAGCATGTGAAGCGTCTAAGAGGAAGAGATACAGGCAAAAGCACCGGGCCAGAGGGATGGCCTGCAGCAACCCAAGCTCCAAGGGCAGGCACCATGAGGTGTTACCAATGAAGCCTCTGGCCATGCACGCCCAGAGACAACGACACAGCCGCAGGCAGACACGGTCGAGGCCTGGGCTGCTGGGAAGCACTGGTGCCATGAGAGCACGAGACAGGGGATGGGGGTGGGCAGGGACAGCCCCCTGACACGTGTGCTGGGCCCACAGAGCTTCCAGGCAGCGCCATGGCGGGGACGGCCCGGGGCACTGCCAGCCCCGAGCAACGGACTCTGGAACTGCTAACAACCCAAGCCACGGTTCCACGGTTCCACGGTCACCAAGGAAGGAACCCAACCGCCTCCCAGCGATGACTGTGGTGTCACCGGCCCTGACTCTTGTACCTGGGCACAGAACCCAACCCCCGCCAGCCTGCAGCGGACTCCAGCCGAAAGCAGGGACGCGAGGTGCGGAGTGCCAGGCCTCGGAGCTGGCAGTGAGCTGAGAGTTGGTCACAGCACTCAGTTATTCACTCCAGAGCCATAGAAGGACGTTCCCCGGCCATGCCACGTTCAGGCAGTCGGGCCTTTAGGGAAGATACGCCCTCACGAGGCACCTAAGGTGAGCTGGACAAGGGACATGTCAGCCTGGGAGCTGAGAGGGTTTCCTTCCTGAGAAACCTGAGTATCTCTTTTTTACCCTCCCTGGGCCCATCAGTGACTACTGTGTCTCTTGCCCTTCCCCAGAATGGAAGGCCGTGCTGCAGAAGCAGCAAGGGGGAGTGGCTCGCCATCCCAAGTTCCCCCCAACCCAGCACAGCACCAGGAGCAGCACAGACACAGAGGTGGGAGGAGCGCTGTCCCATCTGTCTGGACAGCTGGAGGGACCCCCAGCTTTGTGATGCCGTGCCTGCACTGCTTCTGCTATGCCTGCATCCACCGGGTGGGCCCACAGCAAAACCCAGTGCCCCCCTGTGCAAGGGGCAGATGACCTCCATCCTGCACTCCAGTGCGGGCAGATGATGATTTTTGAGGGAGTATGTCATCATTCCTGAGATACCACCAGAAGTCCCCCGGCAGAAAGTGCTCACAGAGACCCAGATGCTGCCAACCTCGATCGCCCTGAAGAACGTCAACAGTGGGCGACAGAGGGAGAGAACCAGCATTTCTTGGGTGGTTTCCACCTCCCAAACTGGATGAGCCGTTTCTCTTCCACCTCAGCATTACAACAGACTCTGCACTCATGGTTCTGTCAGAGTTTGGCGATGCTGTTTGAAACAATAACATCCAGGGCCCAGCGCGGACGTGTCCCTGAGCAGCAGCGTTGCAGGGAGGACCGCCACCGTCCACGCCAGCGGGACACCCGTGGTACCACAGGGCAGGAGGCCAGCTCCTCATCTCTTACCCCTGCTCCAGCAAGATCCAATGCGGATGAGATGCCTAGCACCTCATCTAGTGCCATTGGTTGGGGTCCAAGTACACACCCCTCTGCTTCTACTACCACCCATGTGGAGCAAGAACGTTGGGAGGAACGAGAGAGGCTGTACCCAGGCCCTTCTAATTTTGTAAGGGGAGGTGATCCTTCATCTAGGGGACCACAGCGACCACGAAAAAGGAGAGCCAGCAGCCCCAGAGGGTTTCCACCTCACAGGAGACCACGTTACTGATACTGGTCCTGTGGAGAAGACGCCAAGAATCCCACCCTGTGCCTGACAGCATTGCTTAAAAAACACTTCTTGAACTCAGACAGGCTCGATGCTATGACTTGTTCCAGTAATCAACCACTCCCTGCGTGAAAACCATTTTTACTGATATCCAATCTAAACCTCCCCGAGAGACTCACATCATTTCTTTAAGTCCTGCTACTGGTCACAAGAATGAAGAGATCAGTACCTGCCACTTTACTTCTCCCCATAAGGATGTTGAAGATCACAATGAAGTCTCGCCTCAGTCTCCTCAAGGCTGAATAATAGTTAGATATAGTTATCTATAGATAGATAGACAGATAGTTATAGAGATATATAGATATGTAGATAGATAGATAGATAGATAGATAGATAGATAGATAGATAGATAGATAGATAGATAGATAGATAGATAGATAGATAGATAGATAGTTAACATGTCACAGAGTTTTCAAAATAAATCAGTTTGTCTTCCAAAAACTAGTAATTGCAGTCTTTTTTTAGGCACATGTAATGTGTATGAAAGAACAAGCAGCAGCATTTGCCACCTCTTTTCATCCTTCTTTCACCACTGGACAAAAGACGTCAAGCATATTTAAACAAAGACACAAAATATAAATACACAAGAGGGTCTCCCATCCCTGACAGAACCCCTTTGCTCTTTATTTTTCCCGGAGCTATGTAATGCACCAAGCAGCCTCTGCCAAAACCCTTGAGGACACTAAGTAGATCCCCAAAAGAAGGCAAAACAAGGAGGATATAAAGCAATAGTACTTATCTGCAAAGTAACCTGCTAACTGAGCTTTATGGGTTGGTCTCTACTCACAACTGCACTTCAAAGCAGCCTTTCCCCCACATCCCTTTTCTGCTATGGTAAGACAAGACAAAGACCTGCATCACTCAGCTCCTGGTCCCTGTGGGAACCACAATGGCACATGTTCTCTGCACATTTAAGCACTAACTAGTTTCACACATTTGCTGCAGAGTTTCACCAGAAATGCCATTTCAACCTGCCTTAAAAATCCCTCCACACGTCCCAGGGAAGAAAAAAGGGAAGAGGATATAAAGTCTTAGGAGTTTTCTGCAAAGCAGTCTGCTAACTGAGCTTTATGAAACACATGGGAACAGACTTGGAACTTACTCAGGTCTTTAAAACTGGTGAAGTTGTGTGACTTGCTAAAAAGCAATGTCAGGACTGTAACTAATCAAGATACAAGTACACTTGTCGTTTGGGAAGAGTCCTCTCACTCAGTCCCCATTAGCTCACCCCCTTTGTGTCTCTACTCACTCACAAATGCACTTCTAAGGAGTCTTTCCCTCCCCCTCACTTTGCTGCTGCAAGACAGGGACCTGCATCACTCAGCTCCTGGTCCCTGTGGCCACTGTGGGATGTGCTGCCTGCACATTAAAAGCTCTAAACTAGTTTCACATATTTACTGCAGAGCTTTATCAGAAATGCCATTTAGGTAGCTATCAGATATCAAAGAATAACCAAAACTTAGTACTTATCTTCCTCTGGGTACTGCATTTAGTCACATAGACGTGTCCTTTTCAGCATGGCCTAGGCTGGACACAAATCTCCTCTTGGCTTCACTCCAAAGAACAGCTTTAGGCTTGGAATAAACCACCAGGTAAAATAAACTCAGGAATGGCTTCACTGCACTGATCCAAACAACCAGCAACCCTTCCCAACCTTCTGCTCATCCTTCCAGGCCCTGACTGCAGGCTCACAGGCTGAGGAAGGACACAAGGCACAATTGCAAGGCGGCAGCGGGTGAAAGAGCAGGAAGGCTTGCTTTACCTGAACAAGCAAGCACAGAGAAGGGAACTGGAGATCAGTGGTCCTGTGAGATCCAGTAGAGATATCACAGGGAAAAAGAGCTGAAGCATGTGAAGCGTCTAAGAGGAAGAGATACAGGCAAAAGCACCGGGCCAGAGGGATGGCCTGCAGCAACCGAGCTCCAAGGGCAGGCACCATGAGGTGTTACCAATGAAGCCTCTGGCCATGCACGCCCAGAGACAACGACACAGCCGCAGGCAGACACGGCCGAGGCCTGGGCTGCTGGGAAGCACTGGTGCCATGAGAGCACGAGACAGGGGATGGGGTGGGCAGGGACAGCCCCTGACACGTGTGCTGGGCCCACAGAGCTTCCAGGCAGCGCCATGGCGGGGACGGCCCGGGGCACTGCCAGCCCCGAGCAACGGACTCTGGAACTGCTAACAACCCAAGCCACGGTTCCACGGTTCCACGGTCACCAAGGAAGGAACCCAACCGCCTCCCAGCGATGACTGTGGTGTCACCGGCCCTGACTCTTGTACCTGGGCACAGAACCCAACCCCGCCAGCCTGCAGCGGACTCCAGCCGAGCAGGGACGCGAGGTGCGGAGTGCCAGGCCTCGGAGCTGGCCTTTCAAGAAGCAGAGAATATTGCTATGGTAGAGAGGTTTTAGAAGAAAATGCACATGCCAGGCGTGTTTTGGCAGTAGCAGAACTTCCCAGCAGAGTGTTCTGTGAGAGGGGTAGACGGCACTTCTCTCCTTAGACAGAAATCGCTTCTTGCTACAAAATGCGATTAAGGAAACCACACAGCACTGAGGTGCTCTGCACAGAATACCGGTTGTCAGGGACTAGTGGTATGAAGCAGGATATGCCACAACCAGCTTAGCTACAACATAGTTATTCGTCGCGCAGATTGCCGTGGTAGATATCCGTGATGTAGAGAAGCCATTTCTAGGTGTAATGCAAAGTGAGATCTGTGGTGTGCTGTGCACACTTTCGCTTTAGCTTTAGGTGCACTGCAGTGCTCTTCGCTATGCATAGTGGAAAGAGTGTATGGTATGCTTTCAAGAAGCAGAGAATATTGCTATGGTAGAGAGGTTTTAGAAGAAAAGTGCACATGCCAGGCGTGTTTTGGCAGTAGCAGAACTTCCCAGCAGAGTGCTCTGTGAGAGGGGTAGACGGCACTTCACCTCTTTTAGACAGAAATCGGCCTTTAGGAAGATACGCCTACGGCACCTAAGGTGAGCTGGACAAGGGACATGTCAGCCTGGGAGCTGAGAGGGTTTCCTTCCTGAGAAACCTGAGTATCTCTTTTTTACCCTCCCTGGGCCCATCAGTGACTACTGTGTCTCTTGCCCTTCCCCAGAATGGAAGGCCGTGCTGCAGAAGCAGCAAGGGGGAGTGGCTCGCCATCCCAAGTTCCCCCCAACCCAGCACAGCACAGGAGCAGCACAGACACAGAGGTGGAGGAGCGCTGTCCCATCTGTCTGGACAGCTGGAGGGACCCCAGCTTTGTGATGCCGTGCCTGCACTGCTTCTGCTATGCCTGCATCCACCGGTGGGCCCACAGCAAAACCCAGTGCTTCCTGTGCAAGGGGCAGATGACCTCCATCCTGCACTCAGTGCGGGCAGATGATGATTTTGAGGAGTATGTCATCATTCCTGAGATACCACCAGAAGTCCCCCCGGCAGAAAGTGCTCACAGAGACCCAGATGCTGCCAACCTCGATCGCCCTGAAGAACGTCAACAGTGGGCGACAGAGGGAGAGAACCAGCATTTCTTGGGTGGTTTCCACCTCTCAAACTGGATGAGCCGTTTCTCTTCCACCTTAGCATTACAACAGACTCTGCACTCATGGTTCTGTCAGAGTTTGGCGATGCTGTTTGAAACAATAACATCCAGGGCCCAGCGCAGACATGTCCCTGAGCAGCAGCGTTGCAGGGAGGACCGCCACCGTCCACGCCAGCAGGACACCCGTGGTACCACAGGGCAGGAGGGCAGCTCCTCATCTCTTACCCCTGCTCCAGCAAGATCCAATGGGGATGAGATGCCTAGCACCTCATCTAGTGCCATTGGTTGGGGTCCAAGTACACACCCCTCTGCTTCTACTACCACCCATGTGGAGCAAGAACGCCGGGAGGAACGAGAGAGGCTGTACTCAGGCCCTTCTAATTTTGTAAGGGGAGGTGATCCTTCATCTAGGGGACCACAGCGACCACGAAAAAGGAGAGCCAGCAGCCCCAGAGGGTTTCCACCTCACAGGAGACCACGTTACTGATACTGGTCCTGTGGAGAAGACGCCAAGAATCCCACCCTGTGCCTGACAGCATTGTTTAAAAAACACTTCTTGAACTCAGACAGGCTCGATGCTATGACTTGTTCCAGTAATCAACCACTCCCTGCGTGAAAACCATTTTTACTGATATCCAATCTAAACCTCCCCGAGAGACTCACATCATTTCTTTAAGTCCTGCTACTGGTCACAAGAATGAAGAGATCAGTACCTGCCACTTTACTTCTCCCCGTAAGGATGTTGAAGATCACAATGAAGTCTCGCCTCAGTCTCCTCAAGGCTGAATAATAGTTAGATATAGTTATCTATAGATAGATAGACAGATAGTTACAGAGATATATAGATATGTAGATAGATAGATATATAGATATATAGATATATAGATAGTTAACATGTCACAGAGTTTTCAAAATAAATCAGTTTGTCTTCCAAAAACTAGTAATTGCAGTCTTTTTTTAGGCACATGTAATGTCTATGAAAGAACAAGCAGCAGCACTTGCCAACTCTTTTCATCCTTCTTTCACCACTGGACAAAAGACGTCAAGCATATTTAAACAAAGAAACAAAATATAAATACACAAGAGGGTCTCCCATCCCTGACAGAACCCCTTTGCTCTTTATTTTTCCCGGTGCTATGTAATGCACCAAGCAGCCTCTGCCAAAACCCTTGAGGACACTAAGTAGATCCCCAAAAGAAGGCAAAACAAGGAGGATATAAAGCAATAGTACTTATCTGCAAAGTAACCTGCAAACTGAGCTTTATGGGTTGGTCTCTACTCACAACTGCACTTCGAAGCAGCCTTTCCCCCACATCCCTTTTCTGCTATGGTAAGACAAGACAAAGACCTGCATCACTCAGCTCCTGGTCCCTGTGGGAACCACAATGGCACATGTTCTCTGCACATTAAAGCACTAACTAGTTTCACACATTTGCTGCAGAGTTTCACCAGAAATGCCATTTCAACCTGCCTTAAAATCCCTCCACACGTCCCAGGGAAGAAAAAGGGAAGAGGATATAAAGTCTTAGGAGTTTTCTGCAAAGCAGTCTGCTAACTGAGCTTTATGAAACACATGGGAACAGACTTGGAACTTACTCAGGTCTTTAAAACTGGTGAAGTTGTGTGACTTGCTAAAAAGCAATGTCAGGACTGTAACTAATCAAGATACAAGTACACTTGTCGTTTGGGAAGAGTCCTCTCACTCAGTCCCCATTAGCTCACCCCCTTTGTGTCTCTACTCACTCACAAATGCACTTCTAAGGAGTCTTTCCCTCCCCTCACTTTGTTGCTGCAAGACAGGGACCTGCATCACTCAGCTCCTGGTCCCTGTGGCCACTGTGGGATGTGCTGCCTGCACATTAAAGCTCTAAACTAGTTTCACATATTTACTGCAGAGCTTTATCAGAAATGCCATTTAGGTAGCTATCAGATATCAAAGAATAACCAAAACTTAGTACTTATCTTCCTCTGGGTACTGCATTTAGTCACATAGACGTGTCCTTTTCAGCATGGCCTAGGCTGGACACAAATCTCCTCTTGGCTTCACTCCAAAGAACAGCTTTAGGCTTGGAATAAACCACCAGGTAAAATAAACTCAGGAATGGCTTCACTGCACTGATCCAAACAACCAGCAACCCTTCCCAACCTTCTGCTCATCCTTCCAGGCCCTGACTGCAGGCTCACAGGCTGAGGAAGGACACAAGGCACAATTGCAAGGCGGCAGCGGGTGAAAGAGCAGGAAGGCTTGCTTTACCTGAACAAGCAAGCACAGAGAAGGGAACTGAGATCAGTGGTCCTGTGAGATCCAGTAGAGATATCACAGGGAAAAAAGAGCTGAAGCATGTGAAGCGTCTAAGAGGAAGAGATACAGGCAAAAGCACCGGGCCAGAGGGATGGCCTGCAGCAACCCAAGCTCCAAGGGCAGGCACCATGAGGTGTTACTACGAAGCCTCTGGCCATGCACGCCCAGAGACAACGACACAGCCGCAGGCAGACACGGTCGAGGCCTGGGCTGCTGGGAAGCACTGGTGCCATGAGAGCACGAGACAGGGGATGGGGTGGGCAGGGACAGCCCCTGACACGTGTGCTGGGCCCACAGAGCTTCCAGGCAGCGCCATGGCGGGACGGCCCGGGCACTGCCAGCCCCGAGCAACGGACTCTGGAACTGCTAACAACCCAAGCCACGGTTCCACGGTTCCACGGTCACCAAGGAAGGAACCCAACCGCCTCCCAGCGATGACTGTGGTGTCACCGGCCCTGACTCTTGTACCTGGGCACAGAACCCAACCCTCCCCAGCCTGCAGCGGACTCCAGCCGAAAGCAGGACGCTGAGGTGCGGAGTGCCAGGCCTCGAGCTGGCAGTGAGCTGAGAGTTGGTCACAGCACTCAGTTATTCACTCCAGAGCCATAGAAGGACGCTTCCCCGGCCATGCCACGTTCAGGCAGTCGGGCCTTTAGGGAAGATACGCCCTCACGGCACCTAAGGTGAGCTGGACAAGGGACATGTCAGCCTGGGAGCTGAGAGGGTTTCCTTCCTGAGAAACCTGAGTATCTCTTTTTTACCCTCCCTGGGCCCATCAGTGACTACTGTGTCTCTTGCCCTTCCCCAGAATGGAAGGCCGTGCTGCAGAAGCAGCAAGGGGGGAGTGGCTCGCCATCCCAAGTTCCCCCCCAACCCAGCACAGCACCAGGAGCAGCACAGACACAGAGGTGGGAGGAGCGCTGTCCCATCTGTCTGGACAGCTGGAGGGACCCCCAGCTTTGTGATGCCGTGCCTGCACTGCTTCTGCTATGCCTGCATCCACCGGGTGGGCCCACAGCAAAACCCAGTGCCCCCTGTGCAAGGGGCAGATGACCTCCATCCTGCACTCAGTGCGGGCAGATGATGATTTTGAGGAGTATGTCATCATTCCTGAGATACCACCAGAAGTCCCCCCGGCAGAAAGTGCTCACAGAGACCCAGATGCTGCCAACCTCGACCGCCCTGAAGAACGTCAACAGTGGGCTTACAGAGGGAGAGAACCAGCATTTCTTGGGTGGTTTCCACCTCCCAAACTGGATGAGCCGTTTCTCTTCCACCTCAGCATTACAACAGACTCTGCACTCATGGTTCTGTCAGAGTTTGGCGATGCTGTTTCAAACAATAACATCCAGGGCCCAGCTGACGCGGCGTGTCCCTGAGCAGCAGCGTTGCAGGGAGGACCGCCACCGCCCACGCCAGCGGGACACCCGTGGTACCACAGGGCAGGAGGCCAGCTCCTCATCTCTTACCCCCTGCTCCAGCAAGATCCAATCGCGGATGAGATGCCTAGCACCTCATCTAGTGCCATTGGTTGGGGTCCAAGTACACAGCCCTCTGCTTCTACTACCACCCATGTGGAGCAAGAACGCCGGAGGAACGAGAGAGGCTGTACCCAGGCCCCTTCTAATTTTGTAAGGGGAGGTGATCCTTCATCTAGGGGACCACAGCGACCACTAAAAAAGGAGAGCCAGCAGCCCCCAGAGGGTTTCCACCTCACAGGAGACCCCGTTTACTGATACTGGTCCTGTGGAGAAGACGCCAAGAATCCCACCCTGTGCCTGACAGCATTGCTTTAAAAAACACTTCTTGAACTCAGACAGGCTCGATGCTATGACTTGTTCCAGTAATCAACCACTCCCCTGCGTGAAAACCATTTTTTACTGATATCCAATCTAAACCTCCCCGAGAGACTCACATCATTTCTTTTAAGTCCTGCTACTGGTCACAAGAATGAAGAGATCAGTACCTGCCACTTTACTTCTCCCCCATAAGGATGTTGAAGATCACAATGAAGTCTCACCTCAGTCTCCTCAAGGCTGAATAATAGTTAGATATAGTTATCTATAGATAGATAGACAGATAGTTATAGAGATATATAGATATGTAGATAGATAGATAGATAGATAGATAGATAGATAGATAGATAGATAGATAGATAGATAGATAGTTAACATGTCACAGAGTTTTCAAAATAAATCAGTTTGTCTTCCAAAAACTAGTAATTGCAGTCTTTTTTAGGCACATGTAATGTGTATGAAAGAACAAGCAGCAGCATTTGCCACCTCTTTTCATCCTTCTTTCACCACTGGACAAAAAGACGTCAAGCATATTTAAACAAAGACACAAAATATAAATACACAAGAGGGTCTCCCATCCCCTGACAGAACCCCTTTGCTCTTTTATTTTCCCCGGAGCTATGTAATGCACCAAGCAGCCTCTGCCAAAACCCTTGAGGACACTAAGTAGATCCCCAAAAGAAGGCAAAACAAGGAGGATATAAAGCAATAGTACTTATCTGCAAAGTAACCTGCTAACTGAGCTTTATGGGTTGGTCTCTACTCACAACTGCACTTCAAAGCAGCCTTTCCCCCACATCCCTTTTCTGCTATGGTAACACAAGACAAAGACCTGCATCACTCAGCTCCTGGTCCCTGTGGGAACCACAATGGCACATGTTCTCTGCACATTTAAGCACTAACTAGTTTCACACATTTGCTGCAGAGTTTCACCAGAAATGCCATTTCAACCTGCCTTAAAAATCCCTCCACACGTCCCAGGGAAGAAAAAAGGGAAGAGGATATAAAGTCTTAGGAGTTTTCTGCAAAGCAGTCTGCTAACTGAGCTTTATGAAACACATGGGAACAGACTTGGAACTTACTCAGGTCTTTAAAACTGGTGAAGTTGTGTGACTTGCTAAAAGCAATGTCAGGACTGTAACTAATCAAGATACAAGTACACTTGTCGTTTGGGAAGAGTCCTCTCACTCAGTCCCCATTAGCTCACCCCCTTTGTGTCTCTACTCACTCACAAATGCACTTCTAAGGAGTCTTTCCCTCCCCTCACTTTGTTGCTGCAAGACAGGGACCTGCATCACTCAGCTCCTGGTCCCTGTGGCCACTGTGGGATGTGCTGCCTGCACATTAAAGCTCTAAACTAGTTTCACATATTTACTGCAGAGCTTTATCAGAAATGCCATTTAGGTAGCTATCAGATATCAAAGAATAATCAAAACTTATTACTTATCTTCCTCTGGGTACTGCATTTAGTCACATAGACGTGTCCTTTTCAGCATGGCCTAGGCTGGACACAAATCTCCTCTTGGCTTCACTCCAAAGAACAGCTTTAGGCTTGGAATAAACCACCAGGTAAAATAAACTCAGGAATGGCTTCACTGCACTGATCCAAACAACCAGCAACCCTTCCCAACCTTCTGCTCATCCTTCCAGGCCCTGACTGCAGGCTCACAGGCTGAGGGAAGGACACAAGGCACAATTGCAAGGCGGCAGCGGGTGAAAGAGCAGGAAGGCTTGCTTTACCTGAACAAGCAAGCACAGAGAAGGGAACTGGAGATCAGTGGTCCTGTGGAGATCCAGTAGAGATATCACAGGGAAAAAGAGCTGAAGCATGTGAAGCGCCTAAGAGGAAGAGATACAGGCAAAAGCACCGGGCCAGAGGGATGGCCTGCAGCAACCAAGCTCCAAGGGCAGGCACCATGAGGTGTTACCAATGAAGCCTCTGGCCATGCACGCCCCAGAGACAACGACACAGCCGCAGGCAGACACGGCCGAGGCCTGGGCTGCTGGGAAGCACTGGTGCCATGAGAGCACGAGACAGGGGATGGGGTGGGCAGGGACAGCCCCTGACACGTGTGCTGGGCCCACAGAGCTTCCAGGCAGCGCCATGAGCGGGGAGACGGCCCGGGCACTGCCAGCCCCGGAGCAACGGACTCTGGAACTGCTAACAACCCAAGCCACGGTTCCACGGTTCCACGGTCACCAAGGAAGGAACCCAACCGCCTCCCCAGCGATGACTGTGGTGTCACCGGCCCTGACTCTTGTACCTGGGCACAGAACCCAACCCCCGCCAGCCTGCAGCGGACTCCAGCCGAAAGCAGGACGCTGAGGTGCGGGAGTGCCAGGCCTCGGAGCTGGCAGTGAGCTGAGAGTTGGTCACAGCACTCAGTTATTCACTCCAGAGCCATAGAAGGGACGTTCCCCCGGCCATGCCACGTTCAGGCAGTCGGGCCTTTAGGAAGATACGCCTACGGCACCTAAGGTGAGCTGGACAAGGGACATGTCAGCCTGGGAGCTGAGAGGGTTTCCTTCCTGAGAAACCTGAGTATCTCTTTTTTACCCTCCCTGGGCCCATCAGTGACTACTGTGTCTCTTGCCCTTCCCCAGAATGGAAGGCCGTGCTGCAGAAGCAGCAAGGGGGAGTGGCTCGCCATCCCAAGTTCCCCCCAACCCAGCACAGCACCAGGAGCAGCACAGACACAGAGGTGGAGGAGCGCTGTCCCATCTGTCTGGACAGCTGGAGGGACCCCAGCTTTGTGATGCCGTGCCTGCACTGCTTCTGCTATGCCTGCATCCACCGGTGGGCCCACAGCAAAACCCAGTGCCCCCTGTGCAAGGGGCAGATGACCTCCATCCTGCACTCAGTGCGGGCAGATGATGATTTTGAGGAGTATGTCATCATTCCTGAGATACCACCAGAAGTCCCCCCCGGCAGAAAGTGCTCACAGAGACCCAGATGCTGCCAACCCTCGATCGCCCTGAAGAACGTCCAACAGTGGGCTGACAGAGGGAGAGAACCAGCATTTCTTGGGTGGTTTCCACCTCCCAAACTGGATGAGCCGTTTCTCTTCCACCTCAGCATTACAACAGACTCTGCACTCATGGTTCTGTCAGAGTTTGGCGATGCTGTTTGAAACAATAACATCCAGGGCCCAGCGCGGACGTGTCCCTGAGCAGCAGCGTTGCAGGGAGGACCGCCACCGTCCACGCCAGCGGGACACCCGTGGTACCACAGGGCAGGAGGCCAGCTCCTCATCTCTTACCCCTGCTCCAGCAAGATCCAATGCGGATGAGATGCCTAGCACCTCATCTAGTGCCATTGGTTGGGGTCCAAGTACACAGCCCTCTGCTTCTACTACCACCCATGTGGAGCAAGAACGCCGGGAGGAACGAGAGAGGCTGTACCCAGGCCCTTCTAATTTTGTAAGGGGAGGTGATCCTTCATCTAGGGGACCACAGCGACCACGAAAAAGGAGAGCCAGCAGCCCCAGAGGGTTTCCACCTCACAGGAGACCCCGTTACTGATACTGGTCCTGTGGAGAAGACGCCAAGAATCCCACCCTGTGCCTGACAGCATTGCTTAAAAAACACTTCTTGAACTCAGACAGGCTCGATGCTATGACTTGTTCCAGTAATCAACCACTCCCTGCGTGAAAACCATTTTTACTGATATCCAATCTAAACCTCCCCGAGAGACTCACATCATTTCTTTAAGTCCTGCTACTGGTCACAAGAATGAAGAGATCAGTACCTGCCACTTTACTTCTCCCCATAAGGATGTTGAAGATCACAATGAAGTCTCGCCTCAGTCTCCTCAAGGCTGAATAATAGTTAGATATAGTTATCTATAGATAGATAGACAGATAGTTATAGAGATATATAGATATGTAGATAGATAGATAGATAGATAGATAGATAGATAGATAGATAGATAGATAGATAGATAGATAGATAGATAGTTAACATGTCACAGAGTTTTCAAAATAAATCAGTTTGTCTTCCAAAAACTAGTAATTGCAGTCTTTTTTTAGGCACATGTAATGTGTATGAAAGAACAAGCAGCGGCATTTGCCACCTCTTTTCATCCTTCTTTCACCACTGGACAAAAGACGTCAAGCATATTTAAACAAAGACACAAAATATAAATACACAAGAGGGTCTCCCATCCCTGACAGAACCCCTTTGCTCTTTATTTTTCCCGGAGCTATGTAATGCACCAAGCAGCCTCTGCCAAAACCCTTGAGGACACTAAGTAGATCCCCAAAAGAAGGCAAAACAAGGAGGATA
Source organism: Luscinia megarhynchos (assembly GCA_034336665.1). NCBI lineage: Eukaryota > Metazoa > Chordata > Aves > Passeriformes > Muscicapidae > Luscinia > Luscinia megarhynchos. The sequence goes on along the minus strand of JAPFBE010000352.1, from coordinate 13,904 downwards.
TAAAGCAATAGTACTTATCTGCAAAGTAACCTGCTAACTGAGCTTTATGGGTTGGTCTCTACTCACAACTGCACTTCAAAGCAGCCTTCCCCCACATCCCTTTTCTGCTATGGTAAGACAAGACAAAGACCTGCATCACTCAGCTCCTGGTCCCTGTGGGAACCACAATGGCACATGTTCTCTGCACATTTAAGCACTAACTAGTTTCACACATTTGCTGCAGAGTTTCACCAGAAATGCCATTTCAACCTGCCTTAAAATCCCTCCACACGTCCCAGGGAAGAAAAAGGGAAGAGGATATAAAGTCTTAGGAGTTTTCTGCAAAGCAGTCTGCTAACTGAGCTTTATGAAACACATGGGAACAGACTTGGAACTTACTCAGGTCTTTAAAACTGGTGAAGTTGTGTGACTTGCTAAAAGCAATGTCAGGACTGTAACTAATCAAGATACAAGTACACTTGTCGTTTGGGAAGAGTCCTCTCACTCAGTCCCCATTAGCTCACCCCTTTGTGTCTCTACTCACTCACAAATGCACTTCTAAGGAGTCTTTCCCTCCCCCCACTTTGCTGCTGCAAGACAGGGACCTGCATCACTCAGCTCCTGGTCCCTGTGGCCACTGTGGGATGTGCTGCCTGCACATTAAAGCTCTAAACTAGTTTCACATATTTACTGCAGAGCTTTATCAGAAATGCCATTTAGGTAGCTATCAGATATCAAAGAATAACCAAAACTTAGTACTTATCTTCCTCTGGGTACTGCATTTAGTCACATAGACGTGTCCTTTTCAGCATGGCCTAGGCTGGACACAAATCTCCTCTTGGCTTCACTCCAAAGAACAGCTTTAGGCTTGGAATAAACCACCAGGTAAAATAAACTCAGGAATGGCTTCACTGCACTGATCCAAACAACCAGCAACCCTTCCCAACCTTCTGCTCATCCTTCCAGGCCCTGACTGCAGGCTCACAGGCTGAGGAAGGACACAAGGCACAATTGCAAGGCGGCAGCGGGTGAAAGAGCAGGAAGGCTTGCTTTACCTGAACAAGCAAGCACAGAGAAGGGAACTGAGATCAGTGGTCCTGTGAGATCCAGTAGAGATATCACAGGGAAAAAAGAGCTGAAGCATGTGAAGCGTCCTAAGAGGAAGAGATACAGGCAAAAGCACCGGGCCAGAGGGATGGCCTGCAGCAACCAAGCTCCAAGGGCAGGCACCATGAGGTGTTACTAATGAAGCCTCTGGCCATGCACTCCCAGAGACAACGACACAGCCGCGAGGCAGACACGGTGTCGAGGCCTGGGCTGCTGGGAAGCACTGGTGCCATGAGAGCACGAGACAGGGGGATGGGGTGGGCAGGGACAGCCCCCTGACACGTGTGCTGGGCCCACAGAGCTTCCAGGCAGCCATGGCGGGGACGGCCCGGGCACTGCCAGCCCCCGAGCAACGGACTCTGGAACTGCTAACAACCCAAGCCACGGTTCCACGGTTCCACGGTCACCAAGGAAGGAACCCAACCGCCTCCCAGCGATGACTGTGGTGTCACCGGCCCTGACTCTTGTACCTGGGCACAGAACCCAACCTCCCCGCCAGCCTGCAGCGGACTCCAGCCGAGAGCAGGACGCTGAGGTGCGGAGTGCCAGGCCTCGGAGCTGGCAGTGAGCTGAGAGTTGGTCACAGCACTCAGTTATTCACTCCAGAGCCATAGAAGGACGTTCCCCCGGCCATGCCAGGTTCAGGCAGTCGGCCTTTAGGAAGATATCGCCCTCACGGCACCTAAGGTGAGCTGGACAAGGGACATGTCAGCCTGGGAGCTGAGAGGGTTTCCTTCCTGAGAAACCTGAGTATCTCTTTTTTACCCTCCCTGGGCCCATCAGTGACTACTGTGTCTCTTGCCCTTCCCCAGAATGGAAGGCCGTGCTGCAGAAGCAGCAAGGGGGAGTGGCTCGCCATCCCAAGTTCCCCCCCAACCCAGCACAGCACCAGGAGCAGCACAGACACAGAGGTGGAGGAGCGCTGTCCCATCTGTCTGGACAGCTGGAGGGACCCCCAGCTTTGTGATGCCGTGCCTGCACTGCTTCTGCTATGCCTGCATCCACCGGTGGGCCCACAGCAAAACCCAGTGCCCCCTGTGCAAGGGGCAGATGACCTCCATCCTGCACTCAGTGCGGGCAGATGATGATTTTGAGGAGTATGTCATCATTCCTGAGATACCACCAGAAGTCCCCCCGGCAGAAAGTGCTCACAGAGACCCAGATGCTGCCAACCCTCGATCGCCCTGAAGAACGTCAACAGTGGGCGTGACAGAGGGAGAGAACCAGCATTTCTTGGGTGGTTTCCACCTCCCAAACTGGATGAGCCGTTTCTCTTCCACCTCAGCATTACAACAGACTCTGCACTCATGGTTCTGTCAGAGTTTGGCGATGCTGTTTGAAACAATAACATCCAGGGCCCAGCGCTGGACGTGTCCCTGAGCAGCAGCGCGTTGCAGGGAGGACCGCCACCGTCCACGCCAGCGGGACACCCGTGGTACCACAGGGCAGGAGGCCAGCTCCTCATCTCTTACCCCTGCTCCAGCAAGATCCAATGCGGATGAGATGCCTAGCACCTCATCTAGTGCCATTGGTTGGGGTCCAAGTACACAGCCCTCTGCTTCTACTACCACCCATGTGTGGAGCAAGAACGCCGGGAGGAACGAGAGAGGCTGTACCCAGGCCCTTCTAATTTTGTAAGGGGAGGTGATCCTTCATCTAGGGGACCACAGCGACCACGGAAAAAGGAGAGCCAGCAGCCCCAGAGGGTTTCCACCTCACAGGAGACCCCGTTACTGATACTGGTCCTGTGGAGAAGACGCCAAGAATCCCACCCTGTGCCTGACAGCATTGCTTAAAAAACACTTCTTGAACTCAGACAGGCTCGATGCTATGACTTGTTCCAGTAATCAACCACTCCCCTGCGTGAAAACCATTTTTTACTGATATCCAATCTAAACCTCCCCGAGAGACTCACATCATTTCTTTAAGTCCTGCTACTGGTCACAAGAATGAAGAGATCAGTACCTGCCACTTTACTTCTCCCCATAAGGATGTTGAAGATCACAATGAAGTCTCGCCTCAGTCTCCTCAAGGCTGAATAATAGTTAGATATAGTTATCTATAGATAGATAGACAGATAGTTATAGAGATATATAGATATGTAGATAGATAGATAGATAGATAGATAGATAGATAGATAGATAGATAGATAGATAGATAGATAGATAGATAGATAGATAGATAGTTAACATGTCACAGAGTTTTCAAAATAAATCAGTTTGTCTTCCAAAAACTAGTAATTGCAGTCTTTTTTTAGGCACATGTAATGTGTATGAAAGAACAAGCAGCAGCATTTGCCACCTCTTTTCATCCTTCTTTCACCACTGGACAAAAGACGTCAAGCATATTTAAACAAAGACACAAAATATAAATACACAAGAGGGTCTCCCATCCCTGACAGAACCCCTTTGCTCTTTATTTTTCCCGGAGCTATGTAATGCACCAAGCAGCCTCTGCCAAAACCCTTGAGGACACTAAGTAGATCCCCAAAAGAAGGCAAAACAAGGAGGATATAAAGCAATAGTACTTATCTGCAAAGTAACCTGCTAACTGAGCTTTATGGGTTGGTCTCTACTCACAACTGCACTTCAAAGCAGCCTTCCCCCACATCCCTTTTCTGCTATGGTAACACAAGACAAAGACCTGCATCACTCAGCTCCTGGTCCCTGTGGGAACCACAATGGCACATGTTCTCTGCACATTTAAGCACTAACTAGTTTCACACATTTGCTGCAGAGTTTCACCAGAAATGCCATTTCAACCTGCCTTAAAATCCCTCCACACGTCCCAGGGAAGAAAAAGGGAAGAGGATATAAAGTCTTAGGAGTTTTCTGCAAAGCAGTCTGCTAACTGAGCTTTATGAAACACATGGGAACAGACTTGGAACTTACTCAGGTCTTTAAAACTGGTGAAGTTGTGTGACTTGCTAAAAAGCAATGTCAGGACTGTAACTAATCAAGATACAAGTACACTTGTCGTTTGGGAAGAGTCCTCTCACTCAGTCCCCATTAGCTCACCCCCTTTGTGTCTCTACTCACTCACAAATGCACTTCTAAGGAGTCTTTCCCTCCCCTCACTTTGCTGCTGCAAGACAGGGACCTGCATCACTCAGCTCCTGGTCCCTGTGGCCACTGTGGGATGTGCTGCCTGCACATTAAAGCTCTAAACTAGTTTCACATATTTACTGCAGAGCTTTATCAGAAATGCCATTTAGGTAGCTATCAGATATCAAAGAATAACCAAAACTTAGTACTTATCTTCCTCTGGGTACTGCATTTAGTCACATAGACGTGTCCTTTTCAGCATGGCCTAGGCTGGACACAAATCTCCTCTTGGCTTCACTCCAAAGAACAGCTTTAGGCTTGGAATAAACCACCAGGTAAAATAAACTCAGGAATGGCTTCACTGCACTGATCCAAACAACCAGCAACCCTTCCCAACCTTCTGCTCATCCTTCCAGGCCCTGACTGCAGGCTCACAGGCTGAGGAAGGACACAAGGCACAATTGCAAGGCGGCAGCGGGTGAAAGAGCAGGAAGGCTTGCTTTACCTGAACAAGCAAGCACAGAGAAGGGAACTGGAGATCAGTGGTCCTGTGAGATCCAGTAGAGATATCACAGGGAAAAAGAGCTGAAGCATGTGAAGCGTCTAAGAGGAAGAGATACAGGCAAAAGCACCGGGCCAGAGGGATGGCCTGCAGCAACCAAGCTCCAAGGGCAGGCACCATGAGGTGTTACCAATGAAGCCTCTGGCCATGCACGCCCAGAGACAACGACACAGCCGCAGGCAGACACGGTCGAGGCCTGGGCTGCTGGGAAGCACTGGTGCCATGAGAGCACGAGACAGGGGATGGGGTGGGCAGGGACAGCCCCTGACACGTGTGCTGGGCCCACAGAGCTTCCAGGCAGCGCCATGGCGGGGACGGCCCGGGGCACTGCCAGCCCCGAGCAACGGACTCTGGAACTGCTAACAACCCAAGCCACGGTTCCACGGTTCCACGGTCACCAAGGAAGGAACCCAACCGCCTCCCAGCGATGACTGTGGTGTCACCGGCCCTGACTCTTGTACCTGGGCACAGAACCCAACCTCCCCAGCCTGCAGCGGACTCCAGCCGAGCAGGACGCGAGGTGCGGAGTGCCAGGCCTCGGAGCTGGCAGTGAGCTGAGAGTTGGTCACAGCACTCAGTTATTCACTCCAGAGCCATAGAAGGACGTTCCCCGGCCATGCCACGTTCAGGCAGTCGGGCCTTTAGGAAGATACGCCTACGGCACCTAAGGTGAGCTGGACAAGGGACATGTCAGCCTGGGAGCTGAGAGGGTTTCCTTCCTGAGAAACCTGAGTATCTCTTTTTTACCCTCCCTGGGCCCATCAGTGACTACTGTGTCTCTTGCCCTTCCCCAGAATGGAAGGCCGTGCTGCAGAAGCAGCAAGGGGGAGTGGCTCGCCATCCCAAGTTCCCCCCAACCCAGCACAGCACCAGGAGCAGCACAGACACAGAGGTGGAGGAGCGCTGTCCCATCTGTCTGGACAGCTGGAGGGACCCCAGCTTTGTGATGCCGTGCCTGCACTGCTTCTGCTATGCCTGCATCCACCCCGGTGGGCCCACAGCAAAACCCAGTGCCCCCCTGTGCAAGGGGCAGATGACCTCCATCCTGCACTCAGTGCGGGCAGATGATGATTTTGAGGAGTATGTCATCATTCCTGAGATACCACCAGAAGTCCCCCCGGCAGAAAGTGCTCACAGAGACCCAGATGCTGCCAACCTCGATCGCCCTGAAGAACGTCAACAGTGGGCGACAGAGGGAGAGAACCAGCATTTCTTGGGTGGTTTCCACCTCCCAAACTGGATGAGCCGTTTCTCTTCCACCTCAGCATTACAACAGACTCTGCACTCATGGTTCTGTCAGAGTTTGGCGATGCTGTTTGAAACAATAACATCCAGGGCCCAGCTGAGGGCGTGTCCCTGAGCAGCAGCGTTGCAGGGAGGACCGCCACCGTCCACGCCAGCGGGACACCCGTGGTACCACAGGGCAGGAGGCCAGCTCCTCATCTCTTACCCCTGCTCCAGCAAGATCCAATGCGGATGAGATGCCTAGCACCTCATCTAGTGCCATTGGTTGGGGTCCAAGTACACAGCCCTCTGCTTCTACTACCACCCATGTGGAGCAAGAACGCCGGGAGGAACGAGAGAGGCTGTACCCAGGCCCTTCTAATTTTGTAAGGGGAGGTGATCCTTCATCTAGGGGACCACAGCGACCACGAAAAAGGAGAGCCAGCAGCCCCAGAGGGTTTCCACCTCACAGGAGACCCCGTTACTGATACTGGTCCTGTGGAGAAGACGCCAAGAATCCCACCCTGTGCCTGACAGCATTGCTTAAAAAACACTTCTTGAACTCAGACAGGCTCGATGCTATGACTTGTTCCAGTAATCAACCACTCCCTGCGTGAAAACCATTTTTTACTGATATCCAATCTAAACCTCCCGAGAGACTCACATCATTTCTTTAAGTCCTGCTACTGGTCACAAGAATGAAGAGATCAGTACCTGCCACTTTACTTCTCCCCATAAGGATGTTGAAGATCACAATGAAGTCTCGCCTCAGTCTCCTCAAGGCTGAATAATAGTTAGATATAGTTATCTATAGATAGATAGACAGATAGTTATAGAGATATATAGATATGTAGATAGATAGATAGATAGATAGATAGATAGATAGATAGATAGATAGATAGATAGATAGATAGATAGATAGATAGATAGTTAACATGTCACAGAGTTTTCAAAATAAATCAGTTTGTCTTCCAAAAACTAGTAATTGCAGTCTTTTTTTAGGCACATGTAATGTGTATGAAAGAACAAGCAGCAGCATTTGCCACCTCTTTTCATCCTTCTTTCACCACTGGACAAAAGACGTCAAGCATATTTAAACAAAGACACAAAATATAAATACACAAGAGGGTCTCCCATCCCCTGACAGAACCCCTTTGCTCTTTATTTTTCCCCGGAGCTATGTAATGCACCAAGCAGCCTCTGCCAAAACCCTTGAGGACACTAAGTAGATCCCCAAAAGAAGGCAAAACAAGGAGGATATAAAGCAATAGTACTTATCTGCAAAGTAACCTGCTAACTGAGCTTTATGGGTTGGTCTCTACTCACAACTGCACTTCAAAGCAGCCTTCCCCCACATCCCTTTTCTGCTATGGTAACACAAGACAAAGACCTGCATCACTCAGCTCCTGGTCCCTGTGGGAACCACAATGGCACATGTTCTCTGCACATTTAAGCACTAACTAGTTTCACACATTTGCTGCAGAGTTTCACCAGAAATGCCATTTCAACCTGCCTTAAAATCCCTCCACACGTCCCAGGGAAGAAAAAGGGAAGAGGATATAAAGTCTTAGGAGTTTTCTGCAAAGCAGTCTGCTAACTGAGCTTTATGAAACACATGGGAACAGACTTGGAACTTACTCAGGTCTTTAAAACTGGTGAAGTTGTGTGACTTGCTAAAAGCAATGTCAGGACTGTAACTAATCAAGATACAAGTACACTTGTCGTTTGGGAAGAGTCCTCTCACTCAGTCCCCATTAGCTCACCCCTTTGTGTCTCTACTCACTCACAAATGCACTTCTAAGGAGTCTTTCCCTCCCCTCACTTTGCTGCTGCAAGACAGGGACCTGCATCACTCAGCTCCTGGTCCCTGTGGCCACTGTGGGATGTGCTGCCTGCACATTAAAGCTCTAAACTAGTTTCACATATTTACTGCAGAGCTTTATCAGAAATGCCATTTAGGTAGCTATCAGATATCAAAGAATAACCAAAACTTAGTACTTATCTTCCTCTGGGTACTGCATTTAGTCACATAGACGTGTCCTTTTCAGCATGGCCTAGGCTGGACACAAATCTCCTCTTGGCTTCACTCCAAAGAACAGCTTTAGGCTTGGAATAAACCACCAGGTAAAATAAACTCAGGAATGGCTTCACTGCACTGATCCAAACAACCAGCAACCCTTCCCAACCTTCTGCTCATCCTTCCAGGCCCTGACTGCAGGCTCACAGGCTGAGGAAGGACACAAGGCACAATTGCAAGGCGGCAGCGGGTGAAAGAGCAGGAAGGCTTGCTTTACCTGAACAAGCAAGCACAGAGAAGGGAACTGGAGATCAGTGGTCCTGTGAGATCCAGTAGAGATATCACAGGGAAAAAGAGCTGAAGCATGTGAAGCGTCTAAGAGGAAGAGATACAGGCAAAAGCACCGGGCCAGAGGGATGGCCTGCAGCAACCAAGCTCCAAGGGCAGGCACCATGAGGTGTTACCAATGAAGCCTCTGGCCATGCACGCCCAGAGACAACGACACAGCCGCAGGCAGACACGGCCGAGGCCTGGGCTGCTGGGAAGCACTGGTGCCATGAGAGCACGAGACAGGGGATGGGGTGGGCAGGGACAGCCCCTGACACGTGTGCTGGGCCCACAGAGCTTCCAGGCAGCGCCATGGCGGGGACGGCCCGGGGCACTGCCAGCCCCGAGCAACGGACTCTGGAACTGCTAACAACCCAAGCCACGGTTCCACGGTTCCACGGTCACCAAGGAAGGAACCCAACCGCCTCCCAGCGATGACTGTGGTGTCACCGGCCCTGACTCTTGTACCTGGGCACAGAACCCAACCCCGCCAGCCTGCAGCGGACTCCAGCCGAGCAGGACGCGAGGTGCGGAGTGCCAGGCCTCGGAGCTGGCAGTGAGCTGAGAGTTGGTCACAGCACTCAGTTATTCACTCCAGAGCCATAGAAGGACGTTCCCCGGCCATGCCACGTTCAGGCAGTCGGGCCTTTAGGAAGATACGCCTACGGCACCTAAGGTGAGCTGGACAAGGGACATGTCAGCCTGGGAGCTGAGAGGGTTTCCTTCCTGAGAAACCTGAGTATCTCTTTTTTACCCTCCCTGGGCCCATCAGTGACTACTGTGTCTCTTGCCCTTCCCCAGAATGGAAGGCCGTGCTGCAGAAGCAGCAAGGGGGAGTGGCTCGCCATCCCAAGTTCCCCCCAACCCAGCACAGCACCAGGAGCAGCACAGACACAGAGGTGGAGGAGCGCTGTCCCATCTGTCTGGACAGCTGGAGGGACCCCAGCTTTGTGATGCCGTGCCTGCACTGCTTCTGCTATGCCTGCATCCACCGGTGGGCCCACAGCAAAACCCAGTGCCCCCTGTGCAAGGGGCAGATGACCTCCATCCTGCACTCAGTGCGGGCAGATGATGATTTTGAGGAGTATGTCATCATTCCTGAGATACCACCAGAAGTCCCCCCGGCAGAAAGTGCTCACAGAGACCCAGATGCTGCCAACCTCGATCGCCCTGAAGAACGTCAACAGTGGGCGACAGAGGGAGAGAACCAGCATTTCTTGGGTGGTTTCCACCTCCCAAACTGGATGAGCCGTTTCTCTTCCACCTCAGCATTACAACAGACTCTGCACTCATGGTTCTGTCAGAGTTTGGCGATGCTGTTTGAAACAATAACATCCAGGGCCCAGCGCGGACGTGTCCCTGAGCAGCAGCGTTGCAGGGAGGACCGCCACCGTCCACGCCAGCGGGACACCCGTGGTACCACAGGGCAGGAGGCCAGCTCCTCATCTCTTACCCCTGCTCCAGCAAGATCCAATGCGGATGAGATGCCTAGCACCTCATCTAGTGCCATTGGTTGGGGTCCAAGTACACAGCCCTCTGCTTCTACTACCACCCATGTGGAGCAAGAACGCCGGGAGGAACGAGAGAGGCTGTACCCAGGCCCTTCTAATTTTGTAAGGGGAGGTGATCCTTCATCTAGGGGACCACAGCGACCACGAAAAAGGAGAGCCAGCAGCCCCAGAGGGTTTCCACCTCACAGGAGACCCCGTTACTGATACTGGTCCTGTGGAGAAGACGCCAAGAATCCCACCCAGCTAATTGCTGGGTATGTTCTCAACTGATGTTGGGAGGTGTGGGGCTCCCTGTGGGGTGGCAGACCTCTGTCAGTGGGCTCTGACTCATAACAGAGTCAGTGCAGGGACAGTTACAGAAAACTGTATTGTGGAACAAAGCAATACAGTTATCAGTTTTACAGGATTCATTAAGATTTCTCTTCAGTAGAAACTGAATCCTGTTAGAGGCCACAGTGTGAAAGGATTTCTGTGCTTTACCCTTACTCCCAATGTCTATAGGACTCGGGGTGCTGGAGCTGGTCAGGGTGAGTGTTACAGCACTCCCAGCTGCAGGGCCACTGTGAAACTCCTCTGGCCCAAAGGCACCAGGACACAAGAGGAGCACAGGGAGGAGCCCTGGATCCATCAGCAGCCCACAGTGGGAAATGGGAAATCAGACCTTTGGTACTGGGAATGGGAGCTGCTGGATGTGCAGAAACAATGCCTGTAAATGGCTTCCTCAAGGATGGTTTGGGTCCTGTTTCCAGGCAATGCTGATGCCTCCCTTGAGGGTGCTTCAGCAACAACCACCAGGAAGAGTTAGGGCTGAGAGAACATTTTCCTAAAGAGTGCCTTTGGTCTCAGAAAGCCAAAGACTTTGGTTCACCCTGTGCCCCATGTGCTCTGCCTCATCCAGTGGAGTTTACATTAATGAGCTGCATTGATTATTAGAAGAAGTGAAAATTATACTGTGAAAATATCCAATAGCACATCCTGTGAGCTCCAACAAACACAAATGGGGCTCTACAGAACTGCCTGGCCTTGGATTATCTGCTTGCTGGCCAAGGAGGAGCCTGGGCTATCATGGGACAGGAATGTTCTGTCAGTGATGAGTTTGAAGTCCAACAGTCAGGAATCACCTCGATAGAAAGAGCAGTAGAAGAGTAACCGAAGAAAATTCTTTTGGTGAGATTGGCTTCATGGCTGCCAAATTGGAGGCTGCTGTGAAATGCATTTGTGGCTGTCACTGCAATCATTGCAGTGTGAGCACTTGGTGTGTTATGGTTCTGTGTTAGAGTTGTTGTGACACTTTGTGCTGAGAATGGAGTATTGAGACTTGTCTAAAAGAGCACAGTCTCAAGAAAAGTGGGGATTTGATAAACAACAGAGAATACAACTAATTAGGCATGTTTTGAAGGAATGTGACTTACAGCTCTGAGTAATGAACTTGAACAGCACTTAATTGAAGAACAAGAGGCGATGCCTTTATGCCTAATACCTAAATCTAAGACTCAAGTATTGAAAGAATTGTTATGAAGGTTGTAGTTCATGCCTTGGTCAAAGCCCTGATTGAAGTACCAAGGCCTGAGCACCAGGCCTGAGCCAAAGCTGACCACTAGATGAACCTTCCAACCAAAATTATATTGTTACCTGCTCACTAATGAGGCATTTTAGCAATATGATCTGTGTATCTCTGCATTGGTGAAACATTGATTTACCTTTCTGTGTTTAGAAACCAAACAAGATCCCATCCGTCTTTGTTTTGGGGGTATTTGGTCAAAGTCAACTCCCTTAGTTCCTCCTTGAGCCCTGGCCAGGCTTTTGGGAGAAACCAAACAGGAGAGTTAAACCAATGTTCCTGCACTAGAAGTGCTGTCAGATTCTTTATTCAACACTGTCAGAGCTGGGCCCTCTCACAGCAGGGTTGGAAGCCTCACCTGTGTCTGGAGGCAGCTGCAGGAATTCCCAGTGTCAGGGAGTGGCTCTGCAGTCCTTGGCTGTGACAGCTTCCCCAGCTGATGTGTGCATCTGGGTGATGGTAAAGTCTGGGGATAACTGGTGATGGATCTTTCTAAATCACTGTGGGCAATCTTTGATAGTGATGATTGGGTGCATTGCTGAGCTTCTCCTTTGTAATTCTTTGCTAATGATTATGTGCTTTGCTGAGATTCTCCTTGTGTGATTCTTTGCAGTTTTGTGTTATATAAATTACACAATTCTCAGTTGGTGTCTGTGTCTTTGGTGCTGACCCTGCCCACTGGTGAAACTGAGTCTCATCCTGCTTGTTACCTTGGAAGACAAACACCATCACTCCAAATGTCCCTCAATTCCTGCCTTCTTTCCCACTTTATACACTGAGCATGATGTGCCATGGTCTGGGATATCCCGGGGTCAGTTGGGGTCACCTGTCCTGGCTGTGTCCACTCAACCTCTCCTGCACCTCAGCCCTCCCCAGCATGGCTGGACGAGGGCAGGAAAGGCCTTGGCTCTGGGCAGGCTCAGCAAGAACAAAACCATCTCTGTGTGCTCAGCCCTGTGCTCAGCACCCGAGCCCAGCCGGACCTGACTCTTCCCTTTGTCTGACCTTGCTGTTTTCATGTTGTTTCTGTGCATATCTTCATTTTGGTCCTCTTCTTTCACTCAGGAGGGAGAACAAAGTGTCTGCAAAGTCTCATTCGGGCAGTGAAAGAGTTAATACCTTGCCCAGGCAGCAGCTGTTTTGTGATTTCTTCCAGGTGGCGGCCCTGGAGCTATTTCCGATAAAGAGTCTTTCAAGGCTGGGCCGGGCTGGGATCGTAAGGGCCCAGCCAGAAAGCGGTGGTGTTTGTTCTGCCTCCATGGCTGTTTCGGAGTTTGCTGCATTCAATTCCAGCCCAGGCTGATGGGTTTCCCTTCCCTGCCCCGGCAGACAAAGGGTGAGTCCCTTGCCGAACGGGCCCAGCTGTGTCTGCCCCAGGCCGCGCTGCCCAGGAGGGCCCGGCCGCCCGGAGCCGCTCTTCCAGGGGGAGGCCCCATGCACCGGCGGCAGGGCAGGGTTTGAATGTCAGCTCCATGTTCTGCTCAGCCGCGGGCTCCCTGGCCACACCAGGGAGGGGAACTAAGATCTTAGCAGCCGTGTGGGCCTCCTCCTTTCTTTCGAGGGCTCCACTGAAAATGGGGCCCAGAGTCAGAGCCCGGCCCTGGCCCTGCGGGCTGCGCGGAGGCCTGGGCCAGTGTTACATGTACTGAGGCCAGAAGGAAAGATAACTTTCCAACGTTTTTCTTCTTTACATGTGTGTTTCACAAAGAACCTTTCTCATTGGTGTAATGTGGGAATCCTTAAAATCAGAAGGTTTTGGGAAAGCTGCAAAAGCAGGCCTCAGAGACAACAGAACTGCAATTAGAGCTAAGCGGAAAGCATAAGGCATGTCACCAGAAAGTTATTCGACATATGAAAGAAAGGAAAATAGAGCAATGGTCTGTGTATTAACGCTTGGCTAGAATAACTCTCTAAGCTGCAGAAAAGTATATCTAGGAAGATATTAGGAAGGTCTAAGCTTAATCATGGAGCTCTGTGCATTGTATTTTAAGGCTTACAAGTAGGTATTGTATTCAAAATAAGCAAGCATTGTTTTAACCAAAGGTGTGTGTACTTTTAGTGATTGGATGGATATGTCAATATCCATCAATATGTCAATATGCTTTGCTTTTGTGATTGGTCAAAAACTTTCAAAGTGCGTTGTAACATCACGTTCTCTGGCTGTTGCTGAGAACGTGAGCTGCTGGCATCTTCCGCTGTCCCAACCTTGTAATGAGACTGATGCTTGGGAGGAAAGCAAAATAATAATAAAGCAACTTGAGACACATTCCACAGCAGCCCTGTCCCGTTCATGATTCTGTGCATAAATCACTGGTTGGTGTTAGTGTAACAGTGTTTCAGTAATAAAAATCAGACACCGATTGGTCCTTGTCAGGTCCACGGAGGCTGCCCAGGTGCTGGCAGAGAAAAATTTCAGAATCTTTACAAACCATCACACCAGCCTAGAAGTAAACAGGTCCCTGGGTGAGCAATGATCAGGTGGTTTGAACACATACAAAGGATCCCAGCCAATGCGTTGAACCCTAAAATGCAAATTCATCATTGGCCAAGGACATGGATGTGTTAAGAACCC
>JAPFBE010000351.1:0-60361 GCA_034336665.1 Luscinia megarhynchos | reverse complement strand
GTAATAGTTGGCTGCATTAAGCTGTCCTATGGCTACCAAAATGTCACTCAACTTCATCCAGAGCTGCCTCCATCTGAACTCGCCACCAGTGAATTCTCTGTGACCACCAGAGTGTCCCCTAGGGGCCACTCAGAGTCACCACGGGCACCAGAGTGTCCCCTGGGCCACCCAAATGTCCCCTGGGGCCACCAACTTCAGCCAGAGCTGCCTCCATCTGAACCAGACACTAGTGAACCCCCTGTGACCACCAGAGTGTCCCCTGTGGCCACCAGGGTCACCAAGGGCCACCAAGTGTCCCCCATGGCTACCAAAATGTCACCAACTTCAGCCAGAGCATCTCCATGTGATGTGGCCACCAAAGAATCCCGTGTGACTACCAAATGTCCCGTGACCACCAGAGTGTCCCCCTGTGGCCACTCACATGTCCCCCCCATGGCTACCAAAATGTCACCAACTTCATCCAGAGCTGCCTCCATCTGGGATGGGCTACCAGAGTGTCACCTGTGGCCACCACATGTCCCCTGTGGCCACCAGTGTCCCCTGTGGCCACCAAAGTGTCCCCCATGGCTACCAAAATGTCACCAACTTCATCCAGAGCGTCTCCATCTGGGATGGGCTACCTGAGTGTCACCAAGGGCCACCAAGTGTCCCCTGGGGCCACCAACTTCAGCCAGAGCATCTCCATCTGATGTGGCCACCAAAGAATCCCCTGTGACCACCAAATGTCCCCTGTGACCACCAGAGTGTCCCCTGGGGCCACCAAAGTGTCCCCTGTGGCTACCAAAATGTCACCAACACCGTCCAGAGCGTCTCCATCTGATGCTGGCCACCAGAGAGTCCCCTGTGGCCACCAAAGTGTCCCCTGTGGCTACCAAAATGTCACCAACTTCATCCAGAGCATCTCCATCTGATGTGGGCTACCTGAGTGTCCCTGTGGCTACCTGAGTGTCCCCTGGGGCCACCAAAATGTCACCAACTTCATCCAGAGCGTCTCCATCTGAACCAGCCACCAATGAACCCCCTGTGACCACCAGAGTGTCCCCAGGGGCCACCAAAATGTCCCCTGTGACCACCAGAGTGTCCCCTGGGGCCACCAGAGTGTTCCCTGGGGCCACCAAAGTGTCCCCCATGGCTACCAAAATGTCACCAACTTCATCCAGAGCGTCTCCATCTGAACCGGCCACCAGTGAATTCTCTGTGACCACCAGAGTGTCCCCAGGGGCCACCAGAGTCACCACGGGCCACCAAGTGTCCCCTGGGGCCACCAAAATGTCCCCTGGGGCCACCAACTTCAGCCAGAGCGTCTCCATCTGAACCAGACACCAGTGAACCCCCTGTGACCACCAGAGTGTCCCCTGTGGCCACCAGGGTCACCAAGGGCCACCAAGTGTCCCCCATGGCTACCAAAATGTCACCAACTTCAGCCAGAGCATCTCCACGTGATGTGGCCACCAAAGAATCCCGTGTGACTACCAAATGTCCCCTGTGACCACCAGAGTGTCCCCTGTGGCCACCACATGTCCCCCATGGCTACCAAAATGTCACCAACTTCATCCAGAGCGTTTCCATCTGAACCGGCCACCAGTGAATTCTCTGTGACCACCAGAGTGTCCCCAGGGGCCACCAATGGTGTCCAGAGCGTCTTCATCTGGGATGGGCTACCTGAGTGTCCCCTGGGGCCACCAAATGTCCCCTGTGACCACCAGAGTGTCCCCTGGGGCCACCAGGGTCACCACGGGCCACTGAGTACTGCAGTGGTCACTCAGAACTGACCAGTGCAGGGGTCACTCAGAACTGACCAGTGGTCACTTCTCCATGGGGACAATCCCCCGAAGACACTGACCCCAGCACTGGGCACTGATGGGAACTGACCCCAGCACTGGCCACTGATGGGAACTGACCCCAGCACTGGTCACTCACTGGAACTGACCCCAGCACTGGTCACTCTGTCCTGTGGTTACTCGAGATGGGAACTGACCCCAGCACTGGTCACTCAGCCCTGTGGTCACTCAGATGGGAACTGACCCCAGCACTGGTCACTCACTGGAACTGACCCCAGCACTGGTCACTCAGCCCTGTGGTCACTCAGATGGGAACTGACCCCCAGCACTGGTCACTCCCGCCAGCCCATTGGTCACTTCTTGCTCCTCTGGAGTGACTACAGCATTGGTCACTGTCCTGTGGTCACTCCCTTGCACTGACCCCCAGCACTGGTCACTCACTGGAACTGACCCCAGCACTGGTCACTCCCTTGCACTGACCCCAGCACTGGTCACTGATGGGAACTGACCCCAGCACTGGTCACTCACTGGAACTGACCCCAGCACTGGTCACTCACTGGAACTGACCCCAGCACTGGTCACTCAGCCTCAGCTCACTCCCCCAGCCCAGTGGTCACTCTGAGTGACCCACCATCGGGTTACTCTGCCCTGTGGTCACTCTGAGTGACCCCACCATCGATCACTCTGCCTCTCCCCGTCCCCCAATCACCATTAACTACATTGACTGACTGACCCCTCGCTAATCATTTATTTATTTATTTATTTATTTCCGATCCGGGCGAGGCCCCAACGAGGGGGGTGGGGGAGGGGCGAGGGGAGGTGGGCGAGGGGCGCGGGGAGGGAGGGGAGGGGCGATGAGAGGGCCTGGGGCCGCCCCCTCCCCCCTCTTTACCGGGCCCCTCCCCCACCAGCGGGGTTTTTGGGGGAGGGAAGGATTTTTGGGGAGGAGGGCGCGGCCCCGGAGCTCGAGCCCCTCCCCTCCGGGTCGCCCCTCCTCACTCGCCTCCCTCCTCTCCCCTCGCATGGCTGCAGTTGGGAGAGGCGCTGCCCGACCCCCGAGCCTGCCTGTGAGAGAGGGGAGGGCTGGGACTGGGACCCCAGAGACCCCCAGACCCAAACAGAGACCCCAGACCCAAAACAGAGACTCCCCAGACCCAAAACAGAGACCCCAGACCCACCGGGACCCCAGACCCAAATTCGTAGCTGAGAGACCCCCAGACACAAAACGGGGACACACAGACCCAAATAGAGACCCCAGACCCAAAATGGGACCCCTCAGAGAGACCCCTAGACCCAAATCTCAGACCCAAAACGGGACCCGCGAGCGACCCCTTCAATCACCCCAGTTTTCCTGCCCCATCACGGGCCATGTACTGGACATGGCCCTCACTTTTCCACATACGACCACGACCACGCACTCTTTCCCACACACGGACATGGCTACACCCCCTTTCCATATACGGACATAGTAATCACCTTTCCCATATATGGACATAGCCCCGCCCTTCCCTATACTAGATGGCCCCTCGCTCCCTTCCCTATATATGGACATGGCCCCACCCCTTCCCATATTTGACTGTGAGCCCCCGCCCATTTCCCCATATACTGACATATGCACTTTCCCATATATACGGACACTGCCCCGGCCTCTTTCCCCCATATACGGACATGGCCCTCGCTTCCTTTTCCCATATTTGGCCACAGCCCCGCTTCCCCATATTTGGCCATGGTCACTTTTCCCATATTGGGCTATAGCACCGCCCCCCTTTCTTATGTTTGGCTCCCTGCCCACCTGCTCCTGTCTGGCCCCGCCCACCTGCCCTATTTGCCATGGCCTTTTGATTCCAGCGACAGCTTCTCGGTCATCGCCGACAGCACCGTGATCTCATGGGGTCACACCAGTTCACACCAGTTCTAGCACTAGTCCGACCCAGCTCCCCATAGCCCCCATCCCAGTGGCTCCCCAGTATCCCCAGTGACTCTCCCCCATCCATCCCAGTTCCACGGCAGTTCATCCTGGATAATCCCAGTCCTGTCCCAGTTCCCCACAACCTTATCCCAGTTCATCCCAGTCCATCCCAGTCCCTCCCAATCCCATCCCAGTCTCCTCCCAGTCCCATCCCAGTCCCTCTCTAGTCCCTCCCAGTTCATCCCATCCCAGTCTCTCCCTGGTCCATCCCAGTTCCCTCCCAGTTCCTCTCCCAGTCTCTCCCAGTTTCTCCCAGTTCGGGCCCCAGTCCATCCCAGTTCCCCATAACCCTCATCCCAGTCCATCCCACTCCTATCCCGAGTCCCTCCCAATTTGATCCTGTGTCCATCCCAGTCCCAGTCCCAGTCCCTCCCAGTACCAGGATCTCCTCCCAAGCAGTCGATGTTCTGCCTCGATCTCCCTGCCCAGCTCCCCCATAACCCCATCCCAGTACCTCCCAGTCCATCCCAGTCCAACGCAGCTCCCCTATAACCCCATCCCAGTCCCTCCTAGTCCAATCCAGTCCCATCCCAGTCCCTCCCAGTGCTCCCAGTACCAGGATCTCCTCCCCAAGCAGTCGCATGTTCTGCTCGACCTCCCGCCCAGCTCCCCATAACCCCATCCCAGTACCTCCCAGTCCATCCCAGTCCAGCTAGCTCCCTCATAACCCCCATCCCAGTCCATCCCACTCCCATCCCAGTCCATCCCACTCCCATCCCAGTCCCTCCCAGTCCATCCCAGTGCTCCCAGTACCAGGATCTCCTCCCCGCAGTCGTATTTCTGCTCGATCTCCCGGCCCAGCTCCCCCTCCGGCAGCCGCAGGTCCTCCCGCACCTCCCCGCTGTCCTGGAGCAGCGACAGGTACCCGTCCTGGATCCCGATGAGCTGTGTACAGGTGAGACAGGTGAGAGACACAGGTGAGACAGGTGTGATAGGTGAGACACACAGGTACCCGTCCTGGATCCCGATGAGCTGTGCACAGGTGAGACAGGTGTGAGACAGGTACAGACAGGTAACACACACAGGTACCCAGTCCTGGATCCCGAGTGAGCTGCAGGTGAGAGACAGGGTGAGACAGGTAACACACACAGGTAGAGACACACAGGTACCCGGCCCTGGATCGATGAGCTGCACAGGTGAGACAGGTACAGACAGGTGTGAGACAGGTGTGAGACAGGTACAGACAGGTACAGACAGGTGTGAGACAGGTGTGAGACAGGTAACACACACAGGTACCCAGCCCTGGATCCCGATGAGCTGCAGGTGAGACAGGTGTGAGACAGGTGTGAGACAGGTGTGAGACAGGTGTGAGACAGGTAACACACACAGGTACCCATCCTGGATCCCGATGAGCTGCAGGTGAGAGAGCAGGTACAGACAGGTGTGAGACAGGTACAGACAGGTACAGACAGGGTGACACACAGGTACCCTCGGCCCTGGATCCCCGATGAGCTGCAGGTGAGAGACAGGTACAGACAGGTGTGAGACAGGTGTGAGACAGGTAACACACACAGGTACCTCGGCCCTGGATCCCGATGAGCTGCAGGTGAGAGACAGGTACAGACAGGTGAGACAGGTGTGAGACAGGTGTGATAGGTGAGACACACAGGTACCCGTCCCTGGATCCCCGATGAGCTACAGGTGAGATGGACAGGTGAGAGACTGAGAGACACAGGTGAGACAGGTAACACACACAGGTACCCGATCCCTGGATCCCAATGAGCTGCACAGGTGAGATGGACAGGTGAGACAGGTGGAGACAGGTACAGACAGGTACAGACAGGTAAACACACAGGTACAGACAGGTGACACACACAGGCACCCGGCCCCTGGATCCTGATGAGCTGTGCACAGGTGAGACAGGTACAGACAGGTGTGAGAAGACAGATGAGACAGGTGAGAGACAAGTGAGACAGGTAACACACACAGGTACCCGTCTGGGATCCCAATGAGCTGTGGACAGGTAAGACACAGGTGAGACAGATGAGAGACAGGTGAGATAGGTGTGAGACAGGTGAACCCACAGGTACCCGTCCTGGATCCCGATGAGCTGTGTACAGGTGAGACAGGTACAGACAGGTGAGACAGGTGAGACAGGTACAGACAGGTAACACACACAGGTACCCGGGCCCTGATCGATGAGCTGCACAGGTGAGACACAGGTACAGACAGGTGAGACAGGTACAGACAGGTGAGACAGGTGTGACAGGTGCGATAGGTGAGACACACAGGTACCCGCCCTGGATCCCCGATGAGCTGCACAGGTGAGACAGGTGTGAGACAGCTGAGACATGTGTGACAGGTACAGACAGGTAACACACAGAGAGGTACCCGGCCCTGGATCCCAAATGAGCTGCAGGTAACACACACAGGTGAGAGACAGGTGAGAGACAGGTGAGACAGGCCCAGACAGGTACAGACAGGTAACACACACAGGCACCAGTCCTGGATCCCAATGAGCTGCACAGGTGAGATGGACAGGTGAGACAGGTGAGAGGTGAGACCCTGACAGGTGACACGCGAGAGTACCCGGCCCCTGGATCCCCAGGGTAGGGGGATCAGGGGACAGGTAGAACAGGTGAAGTGGACAGGACAGGTAAGACAGGTGAGACACACAGGTATGGACACAAGCACAGACAGGTGAGACAGAATGCGGACAAATAAAAACCAGGTCCAGTTGTGTACAGGTGTATCCCAGGTGCCTGACAGGTGTTATTGGTGGGTGTACAGGTGTGTACAGGTGTGTCACAGGTGTATCCCATGCATCGTACAGGTATTACAGGTGTGACAGGTATGTACAGGTGTATCCCAGGTGTGTCACAGGTGTATCCCTAGGGCAGCGTACAGGTGTCACAGGTGTGTACAGGTATGCACAGGTGTATCCCAGGTGTGCACAGGTGTGTCACAGGTGTGCTACCTGCACAGGTGTGTCCCACCTGGAAGTCATTGCGCTTTTGATGTTGGGCAAGTCCATGTTGTGGGTGGATCTGACAGATGTGCTCCAGCTGTGGCACAGGTGTGCACAGGTGTATCCCAGGTGAGTCGCAGGTGTGTCACAGGTGCGCCCAGGGTGTGTTACCCTACAGGTGTGCACAGAGTGTGTCCCAGGTGTGTGTCTCACCTGGAAGTCATTGCTTGATGTTGGGCACGTCCATGTTGTGGGTGGGCCGGACAGATGTGCCCAGCTGTGGCACAGGTGTGTACAGGTGTATCCCAGGTGTATCCCAGTGTGCCCAGGTATGTTACCCTGCACAGGTGTGCCCAGGTGTGTCACCTGCACAGGTGTGTCTCACCTGGAAGTCATCTGCGTTTGATGTTGGAGCACGTCCATGTTGTGGGTGGATCGGACAGATGTGCCCAGCTGTGCCCAGAGTGTGTTACAGGTGTGCACAGGTGTGTCCAACTGTGTCACAGATGTATTAGCTAATATACACAGGTGTGTCACAGGTGTGCTCAGCTGTGTCAGGTCTGTTACAAGTGTGTCACAGGTGTGTTACAGGTCCTGTTACCCTGTACAGGTGTGTTAGGTGTGCCCGGTGTGTCTCACCTGGAAGTCACTGCGTTTGATGTTGGAGCACGTCCATGTTGTGGGTGGGCGGACAGGCGTGCACAGCTGTGCCCAGGTGTGTTACAGCTGTATTTACCTGTACAGGTGTGCACAGGCGTGTCACAGAGTGTGTTACAGGTGTGGCATCAGGTGACGTGCACACAGAGTGTGCACAGAGTGTGTGTACCTGTACAGGTAGTGTCCCAGGTGTGCACAGGTGTGCACAGGTGTGTACAGGTGTGTTACCTGTACAGGGTGTATCCCAGGTGAGTCACAGGTGTGTTACAGGTGTGTCACAGGTGTGTCTCACCTGGAAGTCATGCGTTTGATGTTGGGCAACGTCCATGTTGTGGGTGGGCCGGACAGATGTGCCCAGGTGTATCCCAGGTGTGCCCAGGTGTGTACAGGTGTGTCACAGGTGTGTTACAGGTGTGTACAGGTGCGTCACGGTGTGCCCAGGTGTGTCTCACCTGGAAGTCATGCGCTTTGATGTTGGAGCTGCGTCCATGTTGTGGGTGGATAGGGACAGATGTCCTAGCTCGTGGCACAGGTGTGTACAGGTGTATCCCAGGTGTATCCCAGGTGTGCCCAGGTATGTTACCTGCACAGGTGTGCCCAGGTGTGTCACCTGCACAGGTGTGTCTCACCTGGAAGTCATTGCGTTTGATGTTGGGCACGTCCATGTTGTGGGTGGACGGACAGATGTGCCCAGCTGTGCCCAGGTGTGTTACAGGTGTGCACAGGTGTGTCCAGCTGTGTCACAGATGTATTACAAGTATACACAGGTGTGTCACAGGTGTCTCAGCCGTGTCCAGGTGTTACAAGTGTGTCACAGGGTGTGTTACAGGTCTGTTACCTGTACAGGTGTGTTACAGGTGTGCTTGGGGTGTCTCACCTGGAAGTCATTGCGTTTGATGTTGGGCACGTCCATGTTGTGGGTGGACGGACAGACGTGCACAGCTGTGCCCAGGTGTGTTACAGCTGTGTTACCTGTACAGGTGTGCACAGGTGTGTCACAGGTGTGTTACAGGTGTGTCACAGGTGTGCACAGGTGTGCACAGGTGTGTTACCTGTACAGGTGTGTCCCAGGTGTGCACAGGTGTGCACAGGTGTGTTACAGGTGTGTTACCTGTACAGGTGTATCCCAGGTGAGTCACAGGTGTGTTACAGGTGTCCGCGTGTCTCACCTGGAAGTCATTGCGTTTGATGTTGGGCACGTCCATGTTGTGGGTGGACGGACAGATGTGCCCAGGTGTATCCCAGGTGTGCCCGGGTGTGTACAGGTGTGTCACAGGTGTGTTACAGGTGTGTACAGGTGTGTCACAGGTGTGCCCAGGTGTGTCTCACCTGGAAGTCATTGCGTTTGATGTTGGGCACGTCCATGTTGTGGGTGGACGGACAGATGTCCTCGTACTTCTTGCCCGTGAAGATGTCGATGCCCACCAGGTGCACCTGGGGGGAACTGGGGTTACTGGGAGCACTGGGAGGGACTGGGGCTGTACTGGGAGCACTGGGGCCGGTAAGGGCACGTGCTGACACTGGGAGAACCGGGAATGGAGTTAAAGCTTGCTAGAGCACGGAGCTGGGTAAAAGGGATATTACAGGAGCACTAGGAGGGACTGAGGCTGTACTGGGAGCACTGGGACGAGTCAAAATATACTGGGAGGCACTGGGACTGTCGAGCCACACTGGGAGCACTGGGAGCAGGGTCAGAGCCATACTGGGAGAGCACTGGGAGTGGGGTCAGAGCCACACTGGGAGCACTGGGGGCAGGGTCAGAGCCAGCCACTGGGAGGCACTGGGGAGTGGGGTCAGAGCCATACTGGGAGGAGCACTGGGAGTGGGGTAAGGAGCTGTACTGGGAGCACTGGGGTAGCAGGGTAAGAGCTATACTGGGAGACACTGGGAATGGGGTCAGGAATGAGCCTATGGAACTGGGAGACACTGGGAGGCACACGGGAGTCGTGCAGAGCTACTGGGAGTGTCAGAGCTATGCAATGGGCACTGGGGAGTGGGGTAAGAGCCATACTGGGAGCACTGGGGAGTGGGGTAGAGCTGTACTGGGAGCACTGGGAGTGGGGTCAGAGCCATACTGGGAGCACTGGGAGCAGGGTCAGAGCCATACTGGGAGCACTGGGAGTGGGGGTCAGAGCCATACTGGGAGCACTGGGAGCAGGGTCAAAAGCCATACTAGGAGCACCTGGGAGCAGGGTCAGAGCCATACTGGGAGACACTGGGAGCAGGGTCAGAGCCATACTGGGAGCACTGGGAGCAGGGTCAAAGCCATACTGGGGAGCACTGGGAGCAGGGTCAGAGCCATACTGGGAGCACTGGGAGCAGGGTCAGAGCCATACTGGGAGCACTGGGAGTGGGGTCAGAGCCATACTGGGAGCTGGTCAGAGCCATACTGGGAGCACTGGGAGCCCTTTTGGGATTCTGGGGGAATTTTTGGGAAATTCAGGTGAAATTTCGGGATGAAAATTTGGGATTTGAGCGGGAATTTTGGGGGAAATTTTGGGTCTAAACCCGAATTTTGGGATGGAAACTCAAAGTTTTGGATTGAATCCCAAATTTTTGGGATTGAATCCTGAATTTTTGGGATTGAAACCCGATTTTCTGGGATTGAAACATGAATTTTTGGGACTGAAATCCGAATTTTTGGGATTGAAATCCGAATTTTGGGATTGAAATCAATTTTTGGGATTGAAATCCAATTTTAGGATTGAAATCGAATTTTTGGGATTGAAATCGAATTTTGGGATTGAATCCTGAATTTCTGGGATATCCTGGAATTCCCAAATTTTTGGGATTTTTGGGATGTCCTGGGAATTCCCCAAATTTTGGTATTTTTGGGGATATCCTGGAATTCCCAAATTTTTGGGATTTTTGGGGGCAAAAATCAGAATCCCAGGGAGCTCTGGGAAAGGTCAGGTCAGGATTTTTGGGATCAGGTGAGAATTTTGGGATCAAATCTCAGATTTTTGGGACTCACCAGGAATTTTTGGGAAAATCTGGAATTCCCAAATTCCCAAAATTTTGGGATTTTGATTTTTTGGAGGGATCAGAGCCCCAGAAAAGCTCTCGGATGGGTTGGGATTTTGGGATTTCCATGGGAATTTCAGGATTCCCAGCAGGAATTTTGGGATTTTTCCCAGAATTTTGGGATTTTGGCCACCTGGGAATTCCCAAATTTGGGATTTTTTGGGGATTTTTGGGGGGATCGGAACCCAAAAAAAACTCTGAGAGGTTCTACAAGAACTGATCACTCAGGGCTGGCTCGGGTTGGGATTTTGGGATTTCCCAGAATTTTGGGATTTTGGCCACCTGGGAATTCCCAAATTCCCAATTTTGGGATTTTTTTGGGATTTTTTGGGGGATTTTTGGGAGATCAGAGACCAGAAAAGTCTCTTTAGGGGATGCATTCACTTGGAGTTAACTCAGGTTGGGATTTTGGGATTTTCACGGGAATTTTGGGATTTTCCCAGAATTTTGGGATTTTGGCCACCTGGGAATTCCAAAATTCCCAATTCTGGGATTTTTTTGGGATTTTTTGGGGGATTTTTGGGAGATCAGAGACCAGAAAAGTCTCTTTAGGGGATGCATTCACTTGGAGTTAACTCAGGTTGGGATTTTCATTGGAATTTTGGGATTTTCCCAGAATTTTGGGATTTTGGGCACCTGGGAATTCCCAAATTCCCAATTTTGGGATTTTTTGGGATTTTTTTGGGATTTTTGGGGGGATCAGAACCCCAAAAAAGCTCTGAGAGGTTCTACAAGAACTGATCACTCAGGGCTGGCTCGGGTTGGGATTTTGGGATTTTCATGGGAATTTTGGGATTTCCCAGGATTTTGGGATTTTGGGCACCTGGGAATTCCCAAATTCCTGAATTTTGGGATTTTTTTGGGATGTTTTTGAGATTTTTGGGGGACCAGAGACAGGAAAAGTCTCTTTAGGGAACACATTCACTCGGGGCTAACTCAGGCTGGGATTGTGGGATTTCCATGGGAATTTTGGGATTTTCCCAGAATTTTGGGATTTTGGCCACCTGGGAATTCCCAAATTCCCAATTTTGGGATTTTTTTGGGATTTTTTGGGGGATTTTTGGGAGATCAGAGACCAGAAAAGTCTCTTTAGGGGATGCATTCACTTGGAGTTAACTCAGGTTGGGATTTTGGGATTTTCACGGGAATTTTGGGATTTTGGCCACCTGGGAATTCCCAAATTCCCGAATTTTGGGATTTTTTTGGGATGTTTTTGGGATTTTTGGGAGATCAGAACCTAAAAAGTCTCTTTAGTGAACACATTCACTCGGGGCTAACTCAGGCTGGGATTTTGGGATTCCCACGGGGATTTCCCATGCTCCCACCCGGGATTTTGGGATTTCCCCGGGATTTTTGGGGGGGGTTTCGGGGCCCTGGCTACCTTGGCATTCCCAAATTCCCAATTTTGGGATTTTTTGGGGGGAATCAGAGCCCTGGGAATGCTCTCTGTAACCAAATTCACTCTGGGTTAACTCAGGTTGGGATTTTGGGATTTCCACGGGGATTTCGTGCTTCCCACCCGGATTTTGGGATTTCCCCAGGATTTTTTGGGGGATTTTGGGGCTGTGGCTACCTTGGCATTCCCAAATTCCCAATTCTGGGATGTTTTTGGGATACCAGAGCCTGAAAAGTCTCTTTAGTGAACACACTCACTCGGGGCTAACTCAGGTTGGGATTTTGGGATTTCCACGGATTTCGCTCCCACCGGAATTTTGGGATTTCCGGGATTTTTGGGGGATTTTGGGGCTGTGACTACCTTGGCATTCCCACCCAATTTTGGGATTTTTTGGGGGGAATCAGAGCCCTGGGAATGCTCTCTGTAACCAAAATTCACTCTGGGTTAACTCAGGTTGGGATTTTGGGATTTCCACTGGGGATTTCAAGCTTCCCACCGGATTTTTGGGATTTTTGGGGGATTTGGGGGTTTTGGCCACCTGGGCATTCCCAAATTCAATTTTGGGATTTTTGGGGGAATCAGAGCCCTGGGAATGCTCTCTGTAACCAAATTCACTGGGGCTAACTCAGGTTGGGATTTTGGGATTTCCACAAGGATTTCGACGATTCCCACCCAGGGATTTTTGGGATTTCCGGGATTTTTGGGGGGTTTCGGGCTGTAGCTACCTTTGCATTCCCAAATTCCCAATTCTGGGATGTTTTGGGATACCAGAGCCCTAAAAAAGTCTCTTTAGGAGACGCACTCACTCTGGGTTAACTCGGGTTGGAATTTTGGGATTTCCACGGGGATTTCATCGATTCCCACCGGGAATTTTTGGGATTTCCCGGGATTTTGGGGAATTTTTAGGGGCCGTGGCTAACTTGGCATTCCCAAATTCCCAATTTTGGGATGTTTTGGGATTTTTGGAGAGATCAGAACCTAAAAAGTCTCTTTAGTGAACACATTCACTCGGGGCTAACTCAGGTTGGGATTTTGGGATTTCCACGGGGATTTCGCGCTTCCCACCGGGAATTTTGGGATTTCCCCGGGATTTTTGGGGGGGATTTTGGGGCTGTGACTACCTTGGCATTCCCAAATTCCCAATTTTGGGATTTTTTGGGGGGAATCAGAGCCCTGGGAATGCTCTCTGTAACCAAATTCACTCTGGGTTAACTCAGGTTGGGATTTTGGGATTTCCACGGGGATTTCACGCTTCCCACCCGGGATTTTGGGGGATTTGGGGGTTTTGGCCACCCTGGGCATTCCCAAATTCCGAATTTTGGGATTTTTTGGGGGGAATCAGAGCCCTGGGAATGCTCTCTGTAACCAAATTCACTCGGGGCTAACTCAGGTTGGGATTTTGGGATTTCCACAAGGATTTCACGATTCCCACCCGGGATTTTGGGATTTCCCCGGGATTTTTTGGGGGTTTCGGGGCTGTGGCTACCTTTGCATTCCCAAATTCCCAATTCTGGGATGTTTTTGGGATACCAGAGCCTAAAAAAGTCTCTTTAGGAGACGCACTCACTCTGGGTTAACTCGGGTTGGAATTTTGGGATTTCCACCGGGATTTTCAGCTCCCACCGGGGAATTTGGGATTTCCCGGGATTTTTGGGGGATTTCCGGGCCGTGGCTACCTCGGGCATTCTCAAATTCCCAATTTTGGGATTTTTTGGGGATCAGAGACGGGAAAAGTCTCTTTAGTGAACGCATTCACTCGGGGCTAACTCGGGTTGGGATTGTGGGATTTCCATGGGGATTTCAGGATTCCCACCCAGGATTTTTGGGGGATTTTGGGATTTAGGCCACCTGGGCATTTCCAAATTCCTGAATTTTGGAGGTTCTGGCTCATTTTTTTGGGATACCAGAGCCTGAAAAAGTCTCTTTAGTGAACTGCACTCACTCTGGGTTAACTTCGGGTTGGAATTTTGGGATTTCACATGGGGATTTTCAGGGCTTCCCACCCGGGATTTTGGGATTTCAGGGATTTTTGGGGGTTTCGGGCCCTGGCTACCTTGGCGGGTGGCCGCTTGCCGGTTTTGGAGGTGCCTCATCTCCACGATCTTGCAGGGGCGGCCCTTGAGCACCACGAAGCCGTTCTTGCGCAGCCGAGCACTGCATGGGGAACGTGGCCGAGGCGCCCGCATCCCCCGTCTCGAAGTCCAGGTCGTCGGCCATCGCCTCTCTGGGGGGCAATTCCCAAAAAAAAAACAGGATAGGGGCAGGGGAGATGGGATTTTAGAGGGGCAGGGAGAAGCATAAAAAAATTTGGGGGTGGAGGAGGGTTGGAGGACCCCAAAAATTTGGGGGTAAAAGTGGGAAGAGGAAGCGTACAAAACGGCTTGACGACACCCCAAATTAAACACTTAGAGATCATAAAAGGGGTGGAAACCCCAAAAAATGGGGATCAGGAGTGGGGAGCCCCAAAATTTGGGGGGGTCACTCAGAAGCACAAAAATTTGGGGGCTGGGGGAGGTCGGGGGACCCCAAAATTTAGGGGGTAAAGTGGGAAGGGGAAGCTTAAAAACGCTTGAGGACATCCCAAATAAAACACATTAAAACCCCAAAGGGGTGGAAACCCCAAAATGGGGGTCAGGGGTGTGGAACCCCAAAATTTGGGAGGTCAGGAGAAGCACAAAAATTTGGGGGTGGGGGAGGTTGGAGGACCCCCAAAAATTTGGGGGGTAAAAGTGGGAAGAGGAAGTGTAAAAAGCAGCTGACGACACCCCAAATTAAACACTTAGAGATCATAAAAGGGGGTGGAAACCCCAAAAATGGGGATCAGGAGTGGGGAGCCCCAAAATTTGGGGGTCAGGGAGAAGCACAAAGAATTTGGGGGTGGGGAGGTTGGAGGACCCCCAAAATTTGGGGGGTAAGGGGAAGGGGAAGTGTAAAAGGGGGTTGGGGATACCCCCAAAAAGCAACTGAGTACCCAAAGGGGTGGAAACCCCAAAAATGGGGGTCATGGGTGGAGAACCCCAAATTTGGGGGGTCAGGAGAAGCACAAAGAATTTGGGGGGTGGGGAGGTCGGGGACCCCCAAAAATTTGGGAGTAAAGGGGGAAGAAGAAGTAAAAACGCTTGAGGACACCTCAAATAAAACACTTTAAAAACCCCAAAAATGGGACTTGAAAAGCTGAAAAACCCCCAAATTGGGAGTGGAAACCCCAAAAATGGGGGGTCAGGGTGTGGGAACCCCAAAAATTTGGGGGGGTCACGGAAAAGCACAAAAAAATTTGGGGGGTGGGGAGGTCAGGGGGACCCCAAAATTTGGGGGGTAAAGTGGGAAGGGGAAGGTCAAAGGGGGTGGAGACCCAAAATTTGGGGATCAGAGGGTGGAGAACCCCAAAATTTGGCTGAGACCCCAAAAATAGGGGAGTTAGGAAATGGGGAGCCCCAAAAAGACTCAGGGGGAGCCAGAGAAAAGGAGGATCAGGACCCCAAAAATCAAGTTGGAGACCCCAAAAATGGAGTTGGGGACCCTAAAAAAGGATCAAGGAACCCCAAAAAAATGGGGAGGGGGTTGGGGAACCCCAAAAAAAAGAGAGGCAGGATCCCAAAAAATGGACTGGGGGGTCAAAATGGGGTGGGGGATTGGAGACCCCCAAAAAGGAAATATGGGGACCCCCAAAAACGGGCTGGGAACCCCTAAATTGAGTTGGGGGGTCACAGGGAACCCCCAAATCTGGGATGGGGAGGGAGGTGACACGTGGGGGTGGGGGGGTAAATTCTGGGGGTCCAGAGGGGTTTGGGGGGTGAATTTTGGGGGGTCCAGGAGGGTTTTGGGGGTCCAGGGGGTTTGGGGTGAATTTGGGGGTCCAGGAGGGTTTTGGGGGTCCAGGGGGGTTTGGGGGGTGAATTTTGGGGGGTCCAGGGGGTTTGGGGGTGAATTCTTGTAGTCCAGGGGTTTTGGGGGGTTTCAAGGGAATTTTGGGGGTCCCAGGGTGAAATTTGGGGGTTTTGGGTACTTTACATGGGGAGGGGAATTCCCTCTTTATGGGGAGCCCCCAAATCCTTATATGGAGTTGGGGCGCCCCAATTTCCTTATAAGGATTTTTGAGGGTCCCCCCAATTCCTAATAAGGAGAGAAGAGGGGGTCCCCAATTCCTTATATGGAATTTGAGGGTCCCCCCAATTCCCCTGTATGGAACTGGGGTCCCCCATTCCTTATAAGGAGTGGGGGTCCCCAACTTTCTTATATGGAATTTCCAGGGTACCCCAATTCCCTGTATGGAATTAGGGGTCCCCAATTCTTTATATGGAATTTTGAGGGTCCCCCAATTTCTTATAAGGAGTGAGGGGGATCCCCAATTCCTTATAAGGAATTTCCAGGGTTCCCCCAATTTCCTTATATGGATTTTTGGGGGTCCCCCAATTCCTTATATGGAATTTCCAGGGTCCCCCAATTCCCTTTATGGAATTAGGGGTCCCCAATTCCCTTATAAGGAGTGAGGGGGGATCCCCAAATCCTTATATAGAAATTGAGGGTCCCCCAATTCCCTGTATGGAATCAGGGGATCCCCCAATTTCCTTATAGGGAATTTCGGGGTCCCCCAAATCCTTCTATGGAATTTCCGGGGTTCCCCCACTCCCTTATAATGGAGAACCGGGGGTCCCCAATTTCCTTATGGGAATTTCGAGGCTCCCCCAGTTCCTCACACGGATTTTCGGGGGTCCCCAATTTCCTTACACGCGGGATTTCGGGTGCCCCAGTTCCTTATAATGGATTTTCGGGGTCCCCCATTCCTTATAAGGAGAACCGGGGGTCCCCAATTTCCTCACGGAATTTCGAGAGGGCTCCCCCAGTTCCTCACATACGGGATTTCGGGGGTCCCCCAATTCCTTATATGGAATTTCCAGGGTTCCCAAATCCTTCTATGGAATTTTCAGTCCCCCAATTCCTTATATGGAATTTCCAGGGTCCCTCAAATTCCTCACACGGGATTTCGGGGGTCCCCAAATTCCTTATATGGAGAACCCGAGGGGTCCCTAATTTCCTTATGGGAATTTCGAGGCTCCCTCAATTCCTCACATCGAGATTTCGGGGTCCCCCAATTCCTTATATGGAATTTCCAGGGTTCCCCAAATCCTTCTATGGAATTTCGGGGTCCCCAATTCCTTATAATGGAGAACCGGGGGTCCCCAATTTCCTTATGGGAATTTTCGAGGCTCCCCCAGTTCCTCACACGGATTTTCGGGGGTCCCCAATTTCCTTACACGGGATTTCGGGGTGCCCCCAGTTCCTTATATCGGATTTTCGGGGGTCCCCCATTCCTTATAAGGAGAACCGGGGGTCCCTAATTTCCTCACGGGAATTTCTTGAGGCTCCCCAGTTCCTCACACGGGATTTCGGGGGTCCCCCAATTCCTTATATGGAATTTCCAGGGTCCCCAAATTCCTCACACGGGATTTCGGGGGTCCCCAAATTCCTTATATGGAGAACCGGGGTCCCCTGATTTCCTTACGGGAATTCCCTGAGGCTCCCTCAATTCCTCACACACGAGATTTCGGGGGTCCCCCAATCCCTTATATGGAATTTCCAGGGTTCCCCAAATCCTTCTATGGAATTTTCGGGGTCCTCCACTCCTTATACGGAGAACCGGGGGTCCCCAATTTCCTTATGGGAATTTCTGAGGCTCCCCCAGTTCCTCACACACGGATTTTCGGGGGGTCCCCAATTTCCCTCACACGGGATTTCGGGGTCCCCAGTTTCCTTTATACGGATTTTCGGGGGTCCCCAATTCCTTATAAGGGGAGAACCGGGGGTCCCCACTCTCCTTATGGGAATTTCGAGGCTCCCCCACTTCCTCACGGGAATTTCGAGGCTCCCCCAATTTCCTTGCCGGGAATTTCGAGGCTGCCCCGGTTGCTCACACGGGATTTCGAGGCCGCCCCGGTTCCCCGCAGGGTTTGGGGGGATCCCCCGTTGTTACCGCGTGTCTCGCGCTCTCGCCGCCGCCATGGCCGCCGGGGGAGGGGAACCGCGGCCTAGGCCGGGCCTGAGGGGGAAAGCGGCGCCGCTGCCGCAGCGCCGCCGCTCGCGGGGTTCTCGCCCCGCTCCCCGAGCCGCGGCCGCCGCTCGGGTCCCGGCGGGGAAGGTTCCGCTGCCGCTCACTCACCCCCGAGCCCGCGAGCCCCGAACCCGAACCGCCGCCGCCGCGCTGGAGCTGCTGCAACCCCCGGGCCCCGCTGCGCCTGCGCGGCCGCGCTGAGGCGGGGGGGGGGAGGAACTGCGCATGCGCACGGGCGGCGAGGGTGGGGCGGCGAGGGCAGTGCGCATGCGCACAGAGCGGCCGCGCCGTGCGCCGCGCCGACTGCGCATGCGCGCCGCGCCCGGCTGGAGTTACGGCATGGCCGCACCGGCGTGATCTCGCGAGATTTGCTGCGCTGAGCAGCGCGGCGCTGGGCGTGATCTCGCGAGAGTTGCGGCGCTCGGAGCTCCTCGCGAGAGTTCGTTGAGGCGCGCCGCGAGATTTGGAGCACGCGGTTTAGGGCCTCAAACCCCTTTGGGGGGGGTGACGTTACCATGGCAACGCTCATTACGCAAATGAGCTTAGTGGCGATAATTATGTAAATTTATGCAAATGCGCCGCGAGGTTTCAGCACTGCGCATGCGCCGCCCGCCGCAGCTCACGTGGCTCCCCCCCCCCGCCGCCTGCGCGAGGCTCTCGACCAATCAGAGGCGGCGATTACGCGGATCCGCCAATCAGATGCGAGGGGCGTGGCCTCGCGAAAGGGGCGGGGTTTGTTCTTAAAGGGGCCGCAGCAGCAGCAAAATTTGGGGAAATTTGGGGAAATTTGGGGAACCCTCCCCCAAAATCGAGCCACGAGTTGGGGGTGGGGTGACTGCCCCTCCCCCACCCCAAAACCCCCTCCCCCACCCCCCAATTTTGGGGTGTGAACCCTGAATTTTGGGAATTTCTTCTTTTTTTGCCCAAAATTCTCCAAATTTCGGGGTCACCGCTGATTTATCCTCATCTTTATTTACAACAGGGAGGGGGATGGGGAGACCCCAAAAATCCCAAATTCCTCCCAAAATCCCCGCCCCTTCAAACAATAGGGGGAACCCAAAATTTCTGGGCGTGGCCCCCTAAAAAAAATAAATTTTTTGGGTGTTCCCAAAGTGCCAGAAAAAACAGCAATAAAATTGGGGGTCCTCCCAAAAATAAATTTAAAATTTTTGGGTGCTTCCCCTCAAAAAAAACAACCCACAAAAAATTTAGGGGGTGCCTTAAAAAATACCAGAAAATTTTGGGGAACCCCAAAAATCCCCAAAAAATTTTTGGGAGCCCAAAAAAATCCCAGACATAATTTGGGGTAAGGCTTAAAAAAAACCCAAAAAATTTTGGGGAGGCCAAAAAATCACAGAAATTTTGGGGAGCCCCAAAAAATTTTGGGGGGAGCCTCAAAAAAAAACCCCAAAAAATTCGAGGGAGCCTTAAAAAAATCCGAAAAAAATTTGGGGCAGCCCCAAAAAAATCCCAGAAAATTTTGGGGGTGCCTTAAAAAAAATCCCAGAAAATTTTGGGGGAGCCCCAAAAACCCCAAAAAATTTTGGGGAGCCCCAAAAAATTTTGGGGGAGCCTCAAAAATCCCGAAAAATTTTGGGGGGAGCCTCAAAAAAAACCCCAAAAAATTCGAGGGAGCCTTAAAAAAAATCCGAAAAAAATTTTGGGGTTGCCCCAAAAAATCCCCAAAATTTTGGGGGTGCCCCAAAAAAATCCCAGAAAAGTTTTGGGGAGCCCCAAAAATCGCAGAAATTTTAGGGGTGCCCCAAAATATTTTTGGGGGAGTCTCAAAAACCCCCAAAAAATTCGAAAGAGCCTTAAAAAATCCGAAAAAAATTTTGGGAGTGCCCCAAAAAAATCCCAGAAAATTTTGGGGGGTGCCCAAAAAATCCCAGAAAATTTTGGGCAGCCCCTAAAAAAATCCCAGAAAATTTTGGGGAGCCTCAAAAAGTGCGGGGGAGCCTCAAAAACCCCAAAAATTTTGGGGGAGCCTCAAAACAAACCCCCAAAAATTTCGAAAGAGCCTTAAAAAACCGGAAAAAATTTTTGGGGTGCTTTAAAAAAATCCGAGAAAAAATTTTGGGCAGCCCCTAAAAAATCCCAAAAAATTTTGAGCAGCCCCTAAAAAATCCCAAAAAATTTTGGGCAGCCCATAAAAAATCCCAAAAATTTTGGGCAGCCCTTAAAAAAATCCCAAAAAAATTTTGGGCAGCCCCTAAAATAATCCCAAAAATTTTGGGGAGCCCCTAAAAAATCCCAGAAAAAAATTTTGGGAGCCCCTCTAAAAATCCCAAAAGTGGGCAGCCCTAAAAAGATCCCAAAAATTTTTGGGAGAGCCTCAAAAATTTTGTGGGGAGCTTCAAAAACCCATAAAAATTGAAGAGCTCTTAAAAAATTTGGGGGTGCCTCAAAAAATCCCAAAAATTTTGGGCAGCCCCTAAAAATCCCCCAAAAATTTTGGGCAGCCCTTAAAAAATCCCAAAAAATTTTGGGCAGCCCCTAAAAAAATCCCAAAAATTTTAAGCAGCCCCTAAAAAATCCTAGAAAACTTTGGGGGGAGCCTCAAAAAATTTTGGGGGGAGCCTCAAAAAAAACCCCAAAAAATTCGGAAAAGCCTTAAAAAATTTGGGGGTGCCTCAAAAAAATCCCAAAAAATTTTGGGCAGCCCCTAAAAAAATCCCCAAATTTTTGGGGCGCCCCAGGTTTGGGTTTCAGGGCTCCTCGTGCGCGGCCAGGCTCTGCAGCTCCGTGTCCTTCTCCGGGGGGGGTCCCCGCGGGGGCGGGGCCGGGTTTTGGGGGTCCCCCCCGGGGAAGGGGCGGCCGCGGGTCTCGGGCAGCAGCAGGAAGGTGAAGAGGGCGAAGCCCCCCAGGAGCCCCCCGAAAAGGAGGAACACCAGCGGGCCCAGCGCGGCCTGGGGGAGAAATAAAAATATTTTAATTTTTTTTTGGGGGGGGGAATTAAAAAAGTTAATTTTTGGGGGGGAAATTTAAAAAGAAAATTGGATTTTTTTGGGGAAAAATTGAATTTTTTTGGGGAAAAAATTGGATTTTTTTGGGGAAAAATTGGATTTTTTAGGGTGAAATTTATAAAAATTGAATTTTTTAGGGTGAAATTTAAAAAAAAATTAACTTTGGGGGAAAATTTTAAAAATTGAATTTTTTAGGGTGAAATTTAAAAAAAATTGGATTTTTTAGGGTGAAATCGTAAACTGAATTTTTGGGGTGAAATTGAAAAAAAATTTATTTTTTGGGGAAGAAATTTTAAAAGATGAATTTTTAGGGTGAAATTTTTTAAAAAATTAATTTTTGGGGGGGGAATTAAAAAAATTGAATTTTTTAGGGTGAAATTTTAAAAAATTGAATTTTTTAGGGTGAAATTGAAAAAAAATTGAATATTTAGGGTGAAATTTAAAAAAATTGAATTTTTGGGGGAAAATTGAATTTTTAGGGTGAAATTTTTAAAAAAATTGAATTTTTTAGGGTGAAATTTAAAAATAATTTTGGGGGAAAAAAATTTTAAAAAAATTGAACTTTTGGGGTGAAAATTTTAAAAATTGAATTTTGGGGGAAAATTGAATTTTGGGGAAAAATTGAATTTTTGAGGGGAAATTTAAAAAAATTGAATTTTGGAGAGAAATTTTTTAAAAACTGAATTTTTTGAGGGGAAATTTAAAACATTGAATTTTGGCAGGAAAATGTAAAAATTTGAATTTTGGGGAAAATTGAAAAATTGATTTTTTGGGGGGAAAAATTTTAAAAATGGAGCAAACCCCCCAAAAATCCCCAGAAATTTCCCCCAAAAATCCCCCAAAATTTCTAAATCCCAAAACCACCCCCAAATTCCCTCTAAACCCCCTTAAAATCGCTCTGAGACCCCCAAAATTCCTCAAAATTCCCCAAAAATTCCCCAAAAATTCCCCACCTGTCCCACCTGAGCCCTTAAACCCTCCCCCAAAATCCCCCAAATTTACTCCGAAATCCCCAAAACCACTCCCCCCAAAATCGCTCTGAGACCCCCAAATTCCCCAAAATTCCCTCAAAATTCCCAAAATTCTCCCACCTGGAGCCTCTAAAGCAAAACCCCCAAAATCCCCCAAAATCCCCCAAAAATCCCCCAAAACCACCCCCAAAACAAAATCGCTCTGAGACCCCCCAAAAATTCCCCCAAATTCCCCAAAATTCTCCAAAAATTCCAAGAAAAATCCACCAACCTTCTCCCACCTGAGGCCCTAAAGCCCCCTCAAAACCCCCCTGAAATCCCCTAAAACCATCCCCCTAAAAATCCCTCTAAACCTCCCAAAATCACTCTGAGACCCTCCCAAAATCCCCTGAATTTCACTCCAAATTCCCTGAATTTCCCCAATTTCCCCAAATCCGGGTACTCTGCAATGGGAAGCCATGGCCACACCCAAACCATCCCCAAAACCCCCAATTTCCCCCTTAAATTTCCCCAAATCCGGTACTCGCAATGCGGGAACGCCATGGCCACACCCAAACCATCCCAAATCCCCAAAATCCCCAAAAACCATCCCCCAAACCCTCTAAACCCTCTCAAAAATCCCCTCTAAACCCCCAAAAATCACTCTTGAGACCCCCCTAAAATCACTCTGAGACCCCTCAAATCCCCCGGAATTTCCCCTAAATTTTCCCTAAATTTCCCCAAAAATCCGGGTATTTCCCTGCAGGGTAGCGGGAAGGCCATGGCTACACTCCAAACCCCATCCCCAAAATTCCCTAATTTTTCTCCCCAAATTTCCCAACTGGGTAGCCTGCAGGGCGGTGGGAAGGCCATGGCCACACCCAAACCATCCCCAAAATTCCCGAATTTTCCCTAAATTTCCCAAATCCGGTACTCTGCAGGTGGGAAGGCCATGGCCACACCCAAACCATCCCCCCAAAACCCCTCTAAACCTCCCAAAATCACTCTGAGACCCCCTTAAAATCCCCCTGAATTTCTAAAATTCCCCAAATTTCAAATTTCCCCAAAAACTGGTACTCTGCTAATGTAGGAACGCCATGGCCACACCCAAACCATCCCCAAAATCCCCTCTAAACCTCCCAAAAATCACTCCTGAGACTCTCTAAAATCCCCTGAATTTCCCTAAATTTTCCTAAATTTCCCAAATCCGTGGTACTGCAGGGCGGGAACGCCATGGCCACACCTAAACCATCCCCAAAACCCCCCAAAAATTCCCCAAAACCATCCCCCATAACCCCTCTAAACCCCTAAAAATTCCGATTTTCCCCAAAATCCCCAAAACCCCCAAACCCCTTCAAAATCCGGTACCTGCAGGGAGTGGGAACGCCATGGCCACACCCAAACCATCCCCAAAAATCCCCCTCTAAACCCTCCCAAAATCACTCTGAGACCCCCTTAAAACCGAATTTCCCCGAAATCCCTCAAATTTCCCTGAATTTCCCAAATCTGCACTGCAGGGCAGGGAACGCCATGGCCACACCTAAAGCCATCCCCTAAACCCCCCTAGAAATCCCCAAAACCATCCCCAAACCCCTGTAAACCTCCCAAAATCACTCTGAGACCTTCAAACCCTGAATTTTTCCCTAAACCGATACCTGCAGGGCAGGGGAACGCCATGGCCACACTCCAAACCATCCCCAAAATCCCCTAAATTTCCCAAATTTCCCCTAAAATCCGTAGCCTGCAGGGCGGGGAACGCCATGGCCACACCCAAACCATCCCCCAAACCCCCGGAAACCCTCAAAAACCATCCCCAAACCCCTCTAAACCCCCTTAAAATTCCCCTGAATTTCCCCAAAAATCCCCAAATTTTCCCTCTAAAATTCCCTTAAACTGTACCTGTAATGTAGGGAACACTTATGGCTAGCACACCCAAACCAACCCATAAAATCCCCGGAAATCCTAAAAATCCCCTAAAAAACCATCCCCCAAAAATCCCTCTAAACCTCCCAAAATCACTCTGAGACCCCCCAAAATCCCCTGAATTTCCCCTAAAAGATCCCCTGAATTTTCCCTCAGGGATTTCCCCAAACTGCAGTCCTTGCAGGGCGGGAACGCCATGGCCACACCTAAACCATCCCCAAAACCTCCCAAAAATCCCCAAAAACCATCCCCCAAAACCCCTCTAAACCCCCAAAATCCCTCTAAATTCCTAAATTGCCTCTGAGACCCCCCAAAATCCTAAATTTCCAAAATCCGGTGCCTGGTATGGGAACGCCATGGCCACACCCAAACCATCCCCAAAATCCTCTAAACCCTCCCAAAATCACTCTGAGACCCCACAAAATCACTCTGAGACCCCCCTAAAAATCCCCGAATTTCCCCGAAATCCCTAAATTTCCCGAATTTCCCCTAAATCCGGTACCTGCAGGGCGGGAAGGCCATGGCCACACCCAAACCATCCCCAAAACCCCAATTTTCCTTTCAAAATTTCCCCAAATCCGGTACCTGCAATGCAGGGAACGCCATGGCCACACCCAAACCATCCCTACAAAACCCCCCTAAGTTCCCTAAAATCCCCAAGAACCATCCCCCAAATCCCCTCTAAACCTCCCAAAATCACTCTGAGACCCTCTCAAAACACCCCAATTTCCCAAAATTCCCCCAAATTTCCCCAAAATCCGGGTACCTGCAATGCAGGGAACGCCATGGCCACACCCGAAAAACCATCCCTCAAAAAATCCCTCTAAACCTCCCAAAATCACTCTGAGACCCCCTAAAATCCCCTGAATTTCCAAAAATCCCTCCCTAAATTTCCCTACACTGTACCTGCAATGCAGGGAACGCCATGGCCACACCCAAACCATCCCCAAAACCCTTCTAAACCTCCCAAAATCCCTCTAAACCCCCAAAAATCACTCTGAGACCCCTAAATCCCCTAATTTCCAAAATTCTGCAATTTCCC
This sequence comes from Luscinia megarhynchos, assembly GCA_034336665.1. Classification (NCBI taxonomy): domain Eukaryota; kingdom Metazoa; phylum Chordata; class Aves; order Passeriformes; family Muscicapidae; genus Luscinia; species Luscinia megarhynchos. Next base: position 35,696 of record JAPFBE010000351.1, on the reverse strand, counting down.
CAAACTGCATTCTTGCAGGGCGGGGAAGGCCATGGCCACACCTAAACCATCCCCAAAATCCCTCTAAACCTCCCAAAATCACTCTGAGACCCCCAAAATCACTCTGAGACCCCTCAAAATCCCCCGAATTTCCCCCTAAATTTTCCTCAAATTTCCCCAACTGCACATCGAGCAGGGATGGGGAACGCATGGCCACACCCAAACCATCCCCAACCTCCCAAATCCCCTAAACCATCCCCCAAAACTCCTCTAAACCCCCAAAAATCCCCTGAATTTCCCCCAAAAATCCCCAAATTTCCCCTAAATTTCCCCAAATCCGGGTACTCTGCAGGGCGGGGAAGGCCATGGCCACACCCAAACCATCCCCAAAACCCTTCTTAACCTCCCAAAATCCTCTAAACCCCCAAAATCACTCTGAGACCCCTAAAATCCTCGAATTTCCCCGACTCCCGAATTTCCCCAAATTTCCCAAAATCCCGTGTACCCCTGCAGGGCAGGAACGCCATGGCCACACCCAAACCATCCCCCAAAACCCCGCAAAAATCCCCATAAAACCATCCCCAAAACCCTCTAAACCTCCCAAAAATCCCCGAATTTTCCCAAATCACCTGCAATGTGGGGAACGCCATGGCCACACCCAAACCATCCCCAAAACCCCCAAAACTAAAATCCCCTAAGAACCATCCCCCCAAATCCTCTAAACCCCTAAAACACCCGAATTTTCCCCAAATTTTCCCCAAATTTCCCCAAATCCGGTACCTGCAGGGCGGGAAGGCTCATGGCCACGGCAGCTGTTGCTCGCCCAGTTGACCAGCTCCGGCCAGGGCGAGGCGGCTCCCGCGCGGTCTCCGGCGGGAAGAGTCTCGAGCCCACGAACCAGGGCAGGGGGCCGGCCCGACCGCCAAGAACGCTACGAAGAGCAGCGGGAGCCGAGCGCCAAGCGCGCTCAGTGGCGGGCCCCCGAGCTGGAAAAATCAGAGAGGGGACCCCGAAATGTGAGAGAGGGACCCCGAAATATCAGAGAGGGACCCCAAAAATCCGGGGAAACCGAATATGAGAGAGGGACCCCAAAAATCCGGGGAAACCGAAATGTAGAGAGAGGGACTCTGAAATATGAGAGAGGGGATCCCAAAATCCGGGGAGACCAGAAATATCAGAGGGACTCCCCAAAATCCGGGGAAACCCGAAATGTGAGAGAGAGCCCTCGAGTCTCAGCCAGCCAGCTGCTTGTGCAGGGGCTCCCCCGAGCTGTGGGGGGACCCCGAATGTGAGAGAGGGACCCCCAAAATCCCGGGGAAACCCGGAAATGTGAGAGAGGGACCCCAAATGTGAGAGAGAGGGACCCTGAGCCCAGCCAGCGCTCTGCAGTGCGGCCCCCGAGCTGTGGGGGACCCCGAAATATCAGAGAGGGACTCCCCAAAAATCCGGGGAAACCCGAATGAGAGAGAGGGGACCCCCGAACCCGGGAAACCTGAAATATGAGAGAGGGACCCCTGAAATCCAGAGGACCCCTAAACATGAGAGAGGGACCCCAAAATCCCGGGGAGAGGGGAGCCCGAGAAATATGAGAGAGAGACCCCCAAAATATCAGAGAGAGGGGACCCCAAAATCCGGGGAGACCCGAATGTGAGAGGGGGAACCCCGAAATATCAGAGAGGGACCCCAAAACTGGGGGGAGACCGAAATGTGAGAGAGGGACCCTCGAGCCCAGCTCAGCGCTCCCTGAGTAGGGCTCCCCGAGCTGTAAAGGGACCCCTGAAATGAGAGAGGGGATCCCCGAAACTGGGGGACACCGAATGTGAGAGGGGGAACCCCGAAATATCAGAGAGGGGGACCCCAAAATCCGGGGGAAACCCGAAATATGAGAGAGGGACCCCGAAATGAGAGAGGGACTCGAAATGAGAGAGAGGGACCTCAAAATATGAGAGAAGGACCCCCAAAATCCCGGGGAAACCCGAAATATCAGAGAGGGGACCCCCAAAATCCCGGGGGAAACCCGGAATGTGAGAGAGGGACCCCCAAAACTGGGGGAAAACCGGAATATGAGAGAGGGACCCTGAGCCCAGCTAGCCAGCAAGCAGTGGGCCCCTGAAAGCTGGAATATCAGAGAGGGGACCCCGAAATCCGGGGGGAGACCGAATGTGAGAGGAGATCCCCAAAATCCCGGGGAAACCCCGGAATATCAGAGAGGGAGACCCCCAAAATCCCGGGGAGACCGAATGTGAGAGGGGGAACCCCTAAATATGAGAGAGGGACTCCCAAAATGAGAGAGAGGGACCTCAAAATATGAGAGAAGGACCCCCAAAAATCCTCGGGGAAACCCTGAAATGTGAGAGAGGGACCCCTGAAATATCAGAGAGGGACCCCAAAACTGGGGAAACTCGAAATATCAGAGAGGGACCCCAAAATCCCGGGGAGACCGAAATGTGAGAGAGGGACCCTGGAAATATGAGAGAGGGGATCCCCAAAAATCCGGGGAAACCCGAAATATCAGAGAGGGGAACCCCAAAAATCCTGAAACCCGAATATGAGAGAGGGACTCTCGAGCCCAGCGCCAGCGCCTCTGCAGTGCGGCCCCCGAGCTGTGGGGGACCCCTGAAATGTGAGAGGGGATCCCCTGAAATCCGGGGAGACCGAAATGTGAGAGAGGGACCCCCAAAATCTGGGGAAACCCGAAATATGAGAGAGGGGACCCCCAAAATCCCGGGGAAACCCGAAATGTGTGAGAGGGACCCCAAAATCCCGGGGAGAGGGGAGCCCGAAATATGAGAGAGAGACCCCAAAATATCAGAGAGAGGGACCCCAAAATCCGGGGAGACCCGAAATGTGAGAGGGGGAACCCCGAAATATCAGAGAGGGACCCCAAAATCCCGGGGAAACCGAAATATGAGAGAGGGACCCCGAGCCCAGCCAGCTGCTGCCCCAGTAAGGGCCCCCGAGCTGTGGGGGACCCCTGAATGTGAGAGAGGGGACCCTGAAATATCAGAGAGGGACCCCCAAAACTCGAGGAGACCGAAATATGAGAGAGGGACCCCAAATGTGAGAGAGAGCCCCGAGCCCAGCTGCCTCCAGTGCGGCTCGAGCTGTGGGGGACCCCAGTAGAGAGAGAGGGACCCCCAAAATCCCGGGAAACCCGAAATATGAGAGGGGGGTTTTGGGGGTGCCCAGGTAGATTTTGGGGTGCCCAGGTGAATTTTTGAGGTGCCCAGGTGAGTTTTTGGCGTGCCCAGGTGGATTTCGGGTTTCCAGGTGAGTTTTGGGGTGCCCAGGTAGATTTTGAGGTGCCCAGATGAATTTTTGGGGTGCCCAGGATGAATTTTGGGGGTGCTCAGGTAAATTTTGAGCTGCCCAGGTAGATTTTGGGGTGCCCAGATGAATTTTTGGGGTGCCCAGGTAAACTTTTGGGGTGCCCAGGTAAATTTTGGGGTGCCCAGATGAATTTTTGGGGTGCCCAGGTGGATTTTTGGGCCCCCCCTGCTCACCTTGAGGGCCACGCCCCAGCGTCCCGGGCGCGATCCCATCATGCCCAGCAGCCCCACTCAGCTGCAGGAGGCGCGCCCCGGGCCCACCAGCACTCACCTGCGGGGGCGGGGCTTAGCGCGGCACGCCCACCTGGGACACGCCCCCGAGAGGCCCACGCCCACCCAGGCACACGCCCCAGAATGAGATCCTGCCCCCTTAGGACCACACCCGTCCAGAAGAACCCACCCCAAAAAATGAGACCCTCCCCTTTAGGACCACGCCCACCAAAAAACCCCAAAAAACTCCACCAAAAAAAAAAAAAAAACAAAAACCAACAACAACCCAAAAACCCCCCAAAACCACCACGCCCCTCAGGGACACGCCTCACCCAAAATCGAGAACCCGCTTCTTCGGGGCCACGCCACTCAAAAAAAATGAGACTCCCCTTTAGGGCCACGCCCACAAAAATGAGACCACGCCCACCCAAAAATGAGACCCCGCCCCTTCAGGACCACGCCCACCCAAAATGAGACCCTCACTTTCAGGGCCACGCCAACCAAAAACGAGAGCCCGCCCCACTTTACGACCATCACGCTTCACAATGAGACCCTGCCCCCTTCAGGGCCACGCCCCACCCCAAAACGAGACTCCCGCCCTTATGGCCACACCCCATGGAGACCACGCCCACCCATGAGGCTCCACCCATCATAGACTCACCCTCCCTCTCTCAGGGCCACGCCCCACCCAAAAAATGAGGCACCACCCCCTCAAGACCACGCCCAACTGGAAGATCCCACCCCTCAGAACCACTTCACCCAAGAAATGAGACCCTCGCTCCCTTTAGGGCTACACCCCAGTGAGGCCACGCCCACCAAAAAAGCAGATTCCTCCTCCTCAGGACCACGCCCACCGGGAAATCCCACCCCTCAGGGCTACGCCCACCCAAAATTTGAGACCCCACCCATCAGGACCACGCCCACCTGCAAGATCCCACCCCTCAGGGTCACACCCACCCAAAAGACCCCACCCCCTTCAGGGTCACACCCAAATGAGGCCACGCCCACCCCCACTAGGGTCACTCCCCATTAGGACCACACCCACCCAAAGGAGACCCCTGCCCTTACGGCCACACCCACGGAGACCACGCCCACCCACGAGGCTCCACCCCCTCAAGACCACGCCCACCTGAAAGACCCCTACCCCTCCAGGCCACTTCACCCAAAATTAGACCCCCCATCCCTTTCCAGACCACACCCCAGAGAGGCCACGCCCACCCCCAAAGACCCCTCCCACTCAAAACCAAAATTAGACCCCACCCCCTCATGGCCACGCCCACCCAAAAATTAGACACACACCCCTTAGGACCACACCCACCCCAAAATGAGACTCCCCCATGCTCAGGGCCACGCCCCCAGAGAGGCCACGCCCATCTCGAGGCCCCTCCCCCACAGAACCACGCCCACCCAGAACACCCCTCCCCCTTAGGACCACGCCCCACCCCAAAATTGGACCCCCACCCCCTTCAGGGCCACACCCGGGTGAGACCACGCCCACCCTGAGACCACACACCCACTCAAGACCACGCCCACCCAGAACACCCTCCCCCCTTCAGGACCACGCCCACCCCCTTCAGGGCCACACCCACTCAAGACCACGCCACCCAGAACACCCCTCCCTTCAGAACCACGCCTCACCCCTCCCGGGCCACACCCATTCAAGACCACGCCCACCCATAAGACCCCTCCACTTCAGGACCACGCCCACCCCCTTCCAGGACCACACCCGCCAAGACCACGCCCCACCCAGAACACCCCTCCCTTTTTAGGACCACGCCCCACCCCTTTCAGGGCCACACCCACTCAAGACCACGCCCACCCAGAAGACCCTCCCCTTCAGGACCACTCCCACCCACTCCAGGACCACACCCGGCCAAGACCACGCCCACCTCAACACCCTCCCCTTTAAAAACCACGCCCCCCACCCTTCAGGACCACACCCACTCGAAGACCACGCCCATCCCGGAGACCCCTGCCCCCGTGTCTGCCGTGGGCGGGCTGTGGCGGGGCTGTGGGCGGGCTCACCGACAGGGCGTGGTCGCCACGCTGACCACGCCTCGCGTCGATGGTGCCGACGGTCGGGTCCCGCAGAGTCTCGCCCCCCCGAAGATGGACGTCGAGTAGTAGAAAATCTGGGGGAGGGGGAGGGGAGAAAGGGGGCGTGGTCAGCGCGGGACACGCCCACCGAGCCACGCCCACCCCCGGGAAACCACGCCCTGAAACTCCCATAATCCCTTGGTCCCCTTTTGTTAGAATTTATCTCTAAATCTGCAGCCCCATGATGACGTCATGCCCCCGCCCACCGCCACACCCATTTCTCCATAGACCACGCCCATTTCCAAGAAAGCCACGCCTAAAACTCCCATAATCCCTTTGGTCCCTTTTGTTAGAATTTATGGCCAAATATGCAGGCCCGTGATGACGCCATTGCCCCGCCCACCGCCACACCCATTCCCCGAAACCACGCCCACTTCCAACAAGCCACGCCCCTTTTCAACAAACCACGCCCATCCCCCCATTTTTGGTTGGTTTTTTCCCCAATTTTGGGTTGTTTTCCCCATTTTTGCCCCGCTTATGCCCGAGAGCTGCAGCCCCAGTGTGACGGCATAGCCCCGCCCCTGCCACACCCATTTCCCCACAGGCCACTCCCATTTCCCCCTATTTTGTTTTGAAACCCAAATTTGGTCTGTTTTATCCCAATTTTGGGTTGTTTTTCCCCATTTTCAACCCGCTTTATCCCTGAGAACTGCAGCCTCAGCGTGATGTCATAGCCCCGCCCCCCGCCACGCCCATTTCCCCACAAACCACGCCTCTCCATTTCCCCCCATTTTGGATTATTTTTGGGCTGTTTTTCCCCCATTTTTACCGTGGTTTATCCCTCGGAGAGCTGCTGCGCTAGCTGCAGCCTCAGCGTGACGCCACAGCCACGCCCCCGCCACGCCCATTTCCCCACAAACCACGCCCATTTCACCACAAACCACGCCCATTTCCCCCATTTTGGATTATTTTGGGCTGTTTTGTCCCCGCTTTTACCGCCGCTTATGCCCGAGAGCTGCTGCGCCAGCTGCAGCCACAGTGTGACGCCAGAGCCCCGCCCCCTGCCACGCCCCATTTCACCACAAACCACGCCCATTTCCCACAAACCACGCCCATTTCCCACAAACCACTCCCATTTCCCCACAAACCACGCCCATTCCCCACAACCACGCCTATTCCCCCCACAAACCACGCCTCTCCATTCCCCCCTTTATTTTGGATTATTTTGGGCTGTTTTTCCCCCGCTTTTACCGCTGCTTATGCCCGAGAGCTGCTGCGCCCAGCTGCAGCCCCAGCGCGGACGCCACAGCCACACCCATTTCCCCACAAACCACGCCCATTCCCCCGTTTTTGGCTGTTTTATCCCCCTCTTTGGGCAGTTTCACCCATTTTTACCGCTGCTTATCCCTCGAGCTGCTGGGCGCCAGCTGCAGCCCCAGCTGCCACCACTCAGCGGTTGCCGGTAGCGCCGGGTTCCGCACAGCTCCAGCAGCCCCACCCTGGGGGCGGGGCTCGCCCAGCTCCGCCTCCAGCGCCGCCAGCCCTGGCCCGCCGCTGGGGCCAGCCAATCGCTGACAGGCCTGGGGAAAGGGGAGGGGCTTGTCGCGATAGGGGGGTGTGCGGTGGGGGGGGGGAGGGAGGAGGATGAAGGTGAAGAGGAGGAAGAGGAGGAGGAAGAAAGGGATGAAGGTGAGGAGGAGGAGGATGGGGATGAAGGTGAAGGGGAGGAGGAGGATTTGGGACAGAGGAGGAGGAAGAGGAAGAGGAAGAGGAAGAGGAAGAGGAAGAGGAAGAGGAAGAGGAAGAGGAAGAGGAAGAGGAAGAGGAAGAGGAAGAGGAAGAGGAAGAGGAAGAGGAAGAGGAAGAGGAAGAGGAAGAGGAAGAGGAAGAGGAAGGGATGGAAGAAGAGGATGAAGAGGAGAAGGAGGAGGATGGAGGAAGTAGAGGAAGATGAAGGTGAGAAGAAAGAAATGGATGAAGGTGAGGAAGAGGAGGATGAAGGGGATTGAGGAAGAGGAGGAGGAAAACTTGGGAGAGAGGAAGAGGAGGAGGAAGGGGATGGAGGAGGAAGAGGAGGATGAAGAGCAGGGATTGAGGAATGGGAGGAGGATGAAGGGGATGGAGGAAGAGGAGGATGGTGAAGGTGGGGAGGAAGAACGGGCTGAGGAAGAGGAGGAGGAAGGGATGGAGGAGAAGGAGGAGGAGAATGGAGGAAGAGGAGGGAGATGAAGGTGAGGAGGAAGAAAAGGAGGAAGGTGAAGAGGAGGAGGAGGAGGATGGAGGGATGGAGGAGGAAGAGGAGGAGGAATTGGGACAGAGGAAGAGGAGGAGGAAGGGATGGAGGAGGAAGAGGAGAAGGAATTGGGACAGAGGAGGAAGAAGGGATGGAGGAAGGGGATGAAGGTGAGGAGGAGGATGGAGGAACAGGAGGGTGATGAAGACAGGGAGGATGAACAAGGATTGAGGAAAAGGAGGAAAATTTGGGAGAGAGGAAGAGGAGGAGGAAGGGATGGAGGAGGAAGAGGAGGGTGAAGAGCAGGGATTGAGGAATGGGAGGAGGATGAAGGGGATGGAGGAAGAGGAGGGGGATGAAGGCGGGGAGGAAGAACGGGGAACTGAGGAGGAGGAAGAATCGCGACAGAGGAAGAGGAGGAGGAGGAGGATGAAGGGGGGAGGAAGAACGGGAACTGAGGAAGAGGAGGAGGAAAATTTGGGACAGAGGAAGAGGAGAAAGGGGAGGAAGAGGAGGAAGGGGAGAAGGGACAATCGCGACAGAGGAGGAAGAGGAGGAGGGAGAATCGGGCTCGAGGAAGAGGAGGAGGAGGAGGAGGATGAAGGCGAGGAGGAAGAACGGGGATCGAGGAGGAGGAAGAATCGCGACAGAGGAGGAGGAGAAGGATGAAGGCGAGGAGGAAGAGCAGGGAGGGAGGAAGAGGAGGAGGAAAACTCGCGACAGAGGGCGAATCGCGACAGAGGATGAGGATGATGAGGAGGATGAGGAGGATGATGAGGAGGATGATGATGAGGATGAGGAGGATGAGGAGGATGATGAGGAGGATGAGGAGGATGAGGAGGAGGAGGAGGAGGATGAGGAGGATGATGAGGATGAGGGAGGATGAGGAGGAGGAGGAGGAGGATGTGGAGGATGAGGAGGATGAGGAGGATGAGGAGGATGAGGATGAGGAGGATGAGGAGGATGAGGAGGATGAGGAGGAGGAGGAGGATGAGGAGGATGAGGAGGAGGAGGAGGAGGATGAGGAGGAGGATGATGAGGAGGATGAGGAGGATGAGGACGCCCCCCGAGGCCGAAGGCTCGCCCCGCACTCACCGCGGCGCGCGCGGCCGCGCTGCCCCCGCGCCAGCAGGAACCGCGGGCTCTCGGGGCACAGCGGCAGCAGCAGCAGCTGCAGCGCCGCCGGCAGCAGCGCCGCCCCGAACAGCGCCGGCCACAGCGCGGGCGTGCCCAGCAGCGCCCGCAGCCCCAGCACCTGCGGGACAGGCCGCGAGAGGCCGCGATATCGCGCGATAGGCCGCGATAGGCCGCGATATCGCGCGATAGGGCCGCGATAGGGCCGCGATATCGCGCGATAGGCCGCGATAGACAGCGGTATCGCGCGATAGGCCGCGATAGACAGCGTATCGCTAGCGATATCGCGCCGAACGGGCGACACGCCGCTGCCACGGCGCCATGTCGCGATATGGAGGGGATTTTATGCTCATGTCGTGAGGGAGAAGGGTGGCTGCTTTTGGGAGACCCGGATCCTCCCAAAAACTCCCTCAGGGACCCCCAGCCCCGCCTCCCACCCCCCAACGGCTCTCTCTCCCAATCAAGCCCCGCCCACAACGACACCTCCCACTCAAGCCACGCCCCCTCAAGCCACGCCCACCCCACGGCACCCAAAGACCCTCCCCCACAAACCACGCCCACCCCTTACAAGCCCCGGCCCACCCAGGGACCCCCAAAGACCCATCCCCAGCCAAGCCATGCCCACCCATTCAGGCCACGCCCACCCCACCCAAATGTCCCCCAAAACCCTCCCCATGACGCCTACCATGTGACCCTCTCCCATGACGCCTCGGCCTCGAGGGACCCCCAAAGACCCTCCCCATTAAGCCCCCGCCCACACGACCCCTCCCAATCAAGCCCCGCCCTCAAGCGACCCCTCCCCATCAAGCCCTCAGAGCCACTCAGAACTCCTTCCCCATGACGCCTCCGCCTGCCAGAGCCCCCCAAAGACTCCTCCCCCATCAAGCTCTCGGCCCCTCTTAAGGCTCCCCCAGGACCCTCCCCCACCAAGCCCTGCCCCCTTAAGGCTCCCCCCAGGACCCTCCCACCAAGCCCCTGCCCCCAGGGACCTCGCCATTAAGCTCCGGCCCCACAAGACCACTCCCCATGAGGTCTCGCCCCCCGAGGGACCCCCAAAGACCCCTCCCCATCAAGCCCCCCGCCTCCGCCACAGCCCCCTAAAGACCCCTCCCCATCAAGCTCCCCGCCCCCCAGGACCCCTCCCCCCATCAAGCTCCGCCCCCTAAGGCCCCCATGGACCCCTCCCCATCAAGCCCCGCCCCCCAGGACCCCAAAGACCCCTCCCCATCAAGCCCCGCCCCCCAAGGACCCCTCCCCATCAAGCCTCCCGCCCTCAAGGACCCTCTCCCCATCAAGCCCTCTCGCCCTCAAGGACTCCTCCCCATCAAGCCCCCTGCCCCCTTAAGGCCCCCCTCAAGACCCCTCCCCATGACGTCACCGCAGGACCCTCCCCCATCAAGCCCTCCTGCCCCCTCAGAGCTCCCTAGGACCCCTCCCCATGACGCCTCGCCTCTCGAGGGACCCCTAAAGACCCTCCCCCCATCAAGCCCCCGCCCCACACGACCCTCTTCCCAATCAAGCCTCTGCCCCTCAGAGCCCCCCAGAACCCTCCCTCCCCATCAAGCCCTGCCCCCTCAGAGCCCCCCCCAAGACCCTCTCCCATCAAGCCCTCGCCCCAGGACCTCGCCATCAGGCTCCTGCCCACAAGACCCCTCCCCCATGACGCCCCGCCTCCCCGAGGGACCCCAAAGACCCCTCCCCCATCAAGCCCCCATCACAGCCCCCTAAAGACCCCTCCCCATCAAGCTCTGCCCCCCTCTAAGGCCCCCTCTATGGACCCCTCCCCATCAAGCCCCGCCCTCAAGCGACTCCTCCCCATCAAGCCCTGCCCCTCAGAGCCCCCCAAAGACCCCTCTCCCTCATTAAGCTCGCCCACAAGACCCTCCCCTGACGCCCTGCCCCTCAGAGCCCCCAAAGACCCTCCCCATCAAGTTCTACTTCCCCAAAAGACTCCTCCCTCCCCATCAAGCCCCGCCCCATCACAGCCCCCCTAAAGACCTCTCCCACTCAAGCTCGCCTCTATAGTCTCTATGGAACCCTCCCCCACTGCCTCGGGCCTCGACCCTCCCCTATCAAGCCCTGCCCCCTTGTTGCCTCCCCAAAGACCCTCCCTCATGACGCTCCTGCCCCCAGGACCCTCCCCCTGGCGGCCCCGCCCACCTGTCAGGATGCCCAGCACGACGCTCCAGCTGGTGCAGCGCCCCCAGCTCTCAGCAGCAAGCAGCGCCCACTGCCCAATGAGCCGCACCACGCACCGGTGACCAGACTCCATGGGCGGGGCCGCTGGGACACGCCCACGGGCGAGGGACACGCCCAGGGGGAGGACACACCCAGGGGGAGGGACACGCCAGGGGGAGGGACACGCCCACGAGGGGGAGGGACATGCCCACGGGGGAGGGACACCCCACGAGGGGGAGGGACACTATGGGAGGGACACTCCCATGGGGGAGGGACACGCCCATGGGGAGGGACACACCCACTGGGGAGGGACACCACTGGGTGGAGGGACACGCACCGGGGAGGGACATGTCACGGGGAGGGACACGCCCACGGGGCGAGGGACACGCCCACTGGGGAGGGACACCACGGGGAGGGACACGCCCACGGGGAGGGACACACCACAACGGGGAGGGACACTCCCCATGGGGAGGGACACCATGGGGTGAGGGACACTAGGGGAGGGACACGCCCAGGGGGAGGGACACGCCCAGGGGGAGGGACACGCCCACACAGAGCCACGCCACAGAGAGAAAGGACACCACAGAGTGACGGGACATGCCTCCATGGGGGAGGGACACGCCCACACAGAGACAGGACACGCCCACACAGAGCCACGCCCACGGGGAGGGACACACCCACAGAGTGATGGGACACGCCACTGGGGAGAGATAGGACACGCCCACAGAGAGCCACGCCCCACAGAGAGACAGGGACACTCCACCGTGGACGGACACGCCCCACTGAGTGATGGGACACGCCCACGCAGAGGACACGCCTATCAGGGTGACAGGACACGCCCCACAGAGAGACACGCCCACGGGGGACGGACACCACAGAATGACGGGACACACCCACACAGAGCCACGCCCCACAGAGAGACAGGACACACCCACGGGTGAGAGAGGACACACCCACACAAAGCCACGCCCATCAGGGTAACAGAACACGCCCCACGGGGAGGGGCACGCCCACACAGAGCCACTCTGTTGGGAGGGATCACCCACGGGCGCAGGGACACGCCCCACGGGAGGGGCACTTCACACGTAGCCACGTCCACAGACTGACAGGACACGCCCCACATAGAGAGACACGCCCATGGGGAGGGACACGCCCACAGAGAGACGGAACACACCCACACAGAGCCACCACAGAGAGACAGGATACCACGGGACGGACACGCCCCACCTGAAAGTGATGGGACACGCCCACAGAGACACTTCATCAGGGTGACAGGACACGCCCACACAGAGCCACGCCCACACAGAGGACGGACAGGCCCCCACAGAGCCACTTCACAGAGTGACAGGACACGCACACAGAGCCACGCCCACGGAGGGACGGGACACACCCACGCCGCCAAACTCCACTCCCAGACCCAGGCCACGCCCCCACGCGGCCACACCCACCCCAGGCCTGCCCCTGCGCTGCGCCTAGCGGCTCTCACGACGAAGCCGGGCCGAGGATGATGAGGGTGTAGGTGGCCCAGCTTGGCCCTCGCCCCATCACGCCCCACCACCAGCCACGGCCCACAGGCCAATAGGCCTCTTCCCTGCGGGTGGGAGGGGGAGGGGCGTGGCCACGCCTGACCACGCCCACTGCGGGTCGGGCTGGCTGGGGAGGCCACCATTCCCTTCCCTTCCCCCACCCTTGTAGCCACGCCCCGTTGTGCCACGCCCCTTTAATCCACGCCCAGGCCACGCCCCTTCTTTACAGATTATGGCCCCTCCCCTTTAAGCCACGCCCACCTGACCCCTCTCCTCCCTGTTTGCTCCCCGCCCCCAGCCCCACCCACCTCCCTTTAACCCCACCCCAGACCCTCCCCTTTAAGCCACTCTCATTTTACCTCAATGACCCCCTTTCTGCCACGCCCCAAAGACCCTCCCCCTTCAAGCCACGCCCATTTCCCAAAAAGACCCTCCCCTTTAAGCCACGCCCCATTTCCTTTCAATGACCCTCTCCCTTTTAAGCCACGCCCATTTCCCAAAGACCCCTCCCCTTTAAGCCCCGCCCCCAACACCCCTCTCCTTTAAGCCACGCCCATTTCCCCAATGACCCTCTCATTTAAGCCACTTCATTTTTCCCCATCAACGACGCCCCCTTTAAGCCCCTCATTTCTCAAAGACCCTCTCCCATTTAAGCCTCCCGCCCCTGCCCCCACCCTATTCCCTCCTTTCCACGACCCCTCCCCCTTTAAGCCCTCGCCCCCAATTTCTTTTTATTTTATGCCCTCAGCCTCTCTGCCACACCCACCTCCTTTTTTAACCCTCTTCAGACCCACTCCACCTGACGCCTCCGCCCCTAAATCCCTCCCCCAAGACCCCTCCCCTTTAAGCCACGCCCCTCAAAGACCCCTCCCCTCTTTAAGCCCCGCCCACTCTGCCACACCCACCCTCTTTTAACCCTTCCCTTCCCACCCCACCCTTTTTAAGCCCTGCCCTCTGCCCCCACCTCTATTCTCCTCCTCCTTCCACGACCCCTCTCCCTCTAAGCCCTCGCCCCAATTTCTTTTTTATTTTAAGTTTTTCCCCTGCCTCTCTGCCACACCCTATCTCCTTTTTTAACCCCCTTCAGACTCCACTCCAATTGACTCTCAACTCCCTCTCCCCAGGACCCTCCTCCCTTTAAGCCACGCCCTCAAAGACCCCTCCCTTTAAGCCCCGCCCCTCTGCCACACCCCTACCTTCCTTTTTTAACCCCCTTTCCTTCCCACCCCTCGCACTAAAGCCCCTCCCCCGCTAAGCCCCTCCCCCCAAGACCCCTCCTCTTAAGCCACGCCCCTTCCCCACCTATTCCCCCACCCTTCAAGCCCCCATCTCTTTTTTATTTTAAGCTCCCGCCTCTGCCCCACCCACCCCCTTTTTTTAACTCCTTCCTTCCCACCCCATTAAACCCACCCCCAATTGACGCCCTGCCCCCTAAAACCCTCCTCCCAAGACCCCCTCCTTTGCCAAGCCACGCCCCCACAGACTTCTCCTCCTCTTTAAGCCCTGCCCACTTCTGCCACACCCACCTTCTTTCCCCCCTACTTTTTAACTCCTTTCTTCCCACCTCCCACTCCCTTTTTAAAACCTCGCACAGACCCTCCCATTTAAGCCCTGCCCCCTCTGCCACACCCCTCTCCCATTAACCCTTTCCTTCCCACCCCCACCCCCTTAAAACCCCCCCTCAAATTGAAGCTCCTGCCCCCTAAACCCCTCCCATTTAAGCCACGCCCCCATAGACTCCTCCTGTTTAAGCCCCGCCCACTCTGCCACACCCACCTCCCCTTTCCCCTCCTTTTTAACCCTCTTCCTCCCCACCCCCACCCTCAAACCCATCCAAATTCTCAGCCTCTGCTCTCTGCCCCTCGCCTCACAGGCTCCTGCCCTTTACCTGCCCAGCTGCTGGCCAGGGCCCTCACCAAGCCAGCGCCCATCCCCCCACCGCAGAAGATGGCGTGACGAGAGCTCTAGAGCAGGAGATGGTCTGGGAGGGGGCGACCTCCAGCCACCACGTCAGCATGCTACTCAGGACCTGGGGAGGGGGGCCAATTCTGGGGAGGGGGCACCCGAATTTGTACCCAGGCAGGAGGCACTGACGGGTGGGTAACCAAATTTGGGGGAGGGGGGCACCCGAATTTGGGGGGTACCCAGGCAGGGAGGCTTAATGGAGGAGTAACCAAATTTGGAGGGGGCACCCAGGGGCACCCCAATTTTGGGGAGGGAGTGCCCGAGTTTGGGGATGGGACCTGAATTTGGGGAGGGGGCACCCGAATTTGGGGGTACCCAGGCAGGGAGGCGCCCAATGGGAGTGGGGAACCAAATTCTGGGGAGAGGGGCACCCAGGGGTGGGCGGGCACCCCAGTCAGGGACTCATTTATGAGGGAGGCACCCAATTTGGGGATAGCGCCTAATTTTGGGGAGAGGGGCGTCGAATTTGGGGAGGGGCCACCCATGGGTGGGACAGTACTAGTGGGGAGGGGGCACCGAAACCCCGGGGGCACCCGGCCAGGGAGACAATGATGGAGGGGGGACGCTGACTCTGGGGAGCCGGGAGCCCATGGTGGGGGTCACCCCACTTTGGGGAGGCAGGGACCCCAATTTTGGGGAGGGGCGCCCCTCGTCTCCTCCGACATTCGGGACCCCCGTGTACCCGGATCCCCCAGCGGTTTGTGGAATTGGGTCTGGGGGCTTCTCCATAAATTTGGGAGTTACCCGGGATTTTGGGGGGTTCCCTCCCACCTCGGTTTTTGGGGTCCCCCGGGATTTTTGTCCCTCCAGAAGTATCCTTGGGGTCCCCAAATTTTTTGAGCTCCTCCCGACATTTGGGGAAAAACCCCCAAAATTTGGGATTTCCTGGAAAATCACCCCTTTTGGGGTCTGGGGGTTTCTCCTTTTTGGGGGTTTCCCAGGATTTTGGGGGTTCCCCTCGGTTTTTTGAGTCCCCCTGGATTTTTTGGGGTCCCTCCAGAAAATTTTGGGGTCCCCATGGAGATTTTGGGGACCCCCAAAAATTTGGAATCCCCTGGAAAATCACCCATTGGGTCTGGGGGTTTCTCCTTAAATTTGGGGTTTCTAGGGATTTTTTGTTCCTCCCCCTGAATTTTTTGGGGTGCCCCCTGACATTTTTTGGGGGCCCCCGATATTTTTTGGGGCCCCCGGTACCTTTGGGGCGTGATGACGCCGATGTGGAAGCCGAAGGCGAGCGAGCTCAGCGAGGGCGGCGAACACAGTCAGGGCTAGGCCAGGGCGGAGGTCAGAGCTCTGCGTGGGGACCTCATCCTCCTGGGGGACCCCAAAAAAATTGAGTGAAATTTAGGGAACCCCCCAAATTTTCACCCGCGAAATTCGGAATTGGGGAATTGGGGAATTTGGGAGGGGGGTTTCATCCTCCTGTGAATTTGGGCGGGGGATCCCAAAATTTTTGGGGATGGGCACGGGGGTCAGGATTTGAGGGGCGCGAGCCCAAAAATTGAGTGGGGAATTGGGGACTCGACTTTTACTCAAATCCCGAATTTAAGGAATTTGGGGAATTTTGAGGAGGGGTTTCATCCTCCTGGGGGAATTTGGGCGGGGGATCCCAAAATTTTGGGGATGGGCACGGGGGTCGGGATTTGCGGGGGACCCCAAAAATTTATGGGGGAAAATTTGGGGACCCCCTCACTTTTCACCCGTAAATTCCGAATTGGGGAATTGGGGAATTTGGGGAGGGGGTTTCTGTCCTCCTGTATTTGGGAGGGGGACCCCAAAATTTTGGGGATGGGCACGGGGGTCAGGATTTGAGGGGCGGAGCCCAAAATTGAGTGGGGAAAATTTGGGGACCCCCTCGAATTTTTTACTCAAAACCCGGAATTTGGCGGGAATTTGGGGAATTTGAGGAGGGGGTCATCCTCCTGGGGGAATTTTTGCTTAGCTCGTCCCCCAGTCAGAATTTGGGGCACCCCAAAATTGAGAGTGGGGAAAATTTGGGGCCCCCAGGGTCACCCGTAACATCTCGGGATTGGGGAATTTGGGGAATTTGGGGAGGGGGTTTCATCGTCCTGGGGGGGTATTTAACCCCAAAATTTTGGGGATGGGCACGGGGGTGTCAGAATTTAGGGGCACCCCAAAAATTTATGGGGGGAAAAATTGGGGACTCGAATTTTTACCTCAAACCCGGAATTTGGGAATTTGGGAGGGGTTTCCATCCTCCTGGGGACTTTTTGGGGGTTTGGGGGGTTTCATCCTCCTAGTCAGGAATTTGAGGGGCACCCCAAAAATTGAGTGGGGAAAATTTGGAAAGACTCTCAAATTTTCAACACCCTCGTGAAATTCCTTGAGATTGGGGAATTGGGGAATTTCGAGGGGTTTATCGTCCTGGGGGAATTTGCGATCCCCAAAAATTTTGGGGATGGGCACGTGGGAGGGGGTTGGGATTTGCGGGGACCCCAAAAAATTAATTGGGGGGAGGGATTGGGACCCCCCCCAACCAATCTGTTAATTCCGGGATTGGGGGGAAATTGGGGAATTTGGGGAGGGGGTTTCATCCTCCTGGGGGGTATTTGGGAGGGGGGGGACCCCAAAAATTTTGGGGGGCACAGGGTGGGGGTCAGGAATTGAGGGGACACCCCCAAAAAATTGAGTGGGGGGAAGGGATCTGGGACCCCCCTCGAATTTTTCACTCAACCCTGAATTTGCGGAATTTGGGGGAATTTGGGAGGGGGTTTCATCCTCCTGGGGGATTTTGTAGTTTGGGGGGCTCTGTCCTCCTAGGGGGTCAGAATTTTGAGGGGCACCCCCAAAAATTGAGTGGAAATTTGGGGACAAATTTCTCACCCGTAACTCCGGGATTGGGGGAATTGGGAGAATTTGGGGAATCAGGAGGGGGGTTTCTATCGTCCTGGGGGAATTTGGGAGGGGGACCCCAAAATTTTGGGGATGGGCACGGGGGGGTGTCAGAATTTAGGGGCACCCCAAAAAATTAATTGGGGAAATTGGGACCCCCCTCGAATTTTTATTCAAATTCCGGAATTTGGGGAATTTGGGGAATTTGGGAGGGGGTTTCACCTCCTGGGGGGGTATTTGGGGAGGGGGACACCAAAATTTTGGTGGGGGAGGGCACGGGGGGTCAGGAATTGAGGGGGACACCCCCAAAATTAATTGGGGGAAAATTGGGGACCCCCTCGAACCTTTTTATTCAAATTCCGGAATTTGGGGGAATTTGGGGAATTTCAGAGGGGGTTTCATCCTCCTGGGGGAATTTTTGGGGGCTTGGGGGGCCTGTCCTCCCAGGGGGGTCAGAATTTTGAGGGGCACCCCAAAAATTGAGTGGGGGGAAAATTTGGGGACCCCCCAAACTTTTCACCCGTAAATTCCGGAGATTGGGGAATTGGGGAAATTGGGGAATTTGGGGGAGGGGTTTCACCATCCTGGGGGGTATTTGGGGCGGGGGATCCCAAAAATTTTTGGGATGGGCACGGGGGGGTCAGAATTTGAGGGGCGGGAGCCCAAAAATTTATGGGGGGGGAAAATTTGGGACCCCTCCCTCAATTTCTCAATTAAATCTGGAATTTGCAGAATTTTGGGGAATTTGGGAGGGGGTTTCATCCTCCTGGGGGTATTTGGGAGGGGACCCCAAAATTTTGGGATGGGCAAATGTCAGGATTTGAGGGGCGGAGCCCAAAAAATTGGAGTGGGGGGACTTTGGGGACCCCCTCGAATTTTTACCTCAAATCCCTCGGAATTTGGGTGGAATTTGGGGAATTTGGGAGGGGTTTCATCCTCCCTGGGGGATTTTTGGGGGTTTAGCTCGTCCTCCTAGGGGGTCAGAATTTTGAGGGGCACCCCAAAACTGGAGTGGGGGAAATTAGACCCCCCAAATTTTCACCCGTAAATTCCGGGATTGGGGAATTGGGGGAATTTGGGGAGGGGGTTTCATCCTCCTGGGGGAATTTGGGAGGGGGACCCCAAAATTTTGGGATGGGCACGGGGGTAGCCGAATTTAGGGGGCACCCCAAATATATATGGAAAAATTGGGACCGAATTTTGAATTAAATTCCAAAAATTGGGGGAATTTGGGGAATTTGGGGAATTTGGGGAGGGGGTTTCACCATCCTGAGGCTTTTTGGGGTGGGGGACTCCAAAATTTTGAGGATGGGCACGGGGGTCAGGAATTGAGGGGACACCCCAAAAATTTATGGGGGGAAAATTTGGGACCCTCCCCTCACCCTTTCAATTAAATCTCGAATTTGCAGAATTTGGGGAATTTGGGGAGGGGGTTTCATCCTCCTGTATTTGGTGGGGGACCCCCAAAATTTTGGGATGGGCACGGGGGTCAGGATTTGCGGGGGACCCCAAAAAATTGAGTGAAATTGGAGACTTCAAATTTTGGAATTAAATCTCGAATTTGGGGAATTGGGGAATTTGGGGAGGGGGTTTCATCCTCCTGGGGGAATTTGGGGCGGGGGACCCCAAAATTTCAGGGGGAGGAGCCCGAGGGGTCAGGACCCACAAAAAATAAAATTTGGGGACCCCTCAAATCCCGGAATTTGGGGAATTTGGGAGGGGTTTTTCCTCCCCCCAAATTCTTGGGCGGGGGTTTTTAAAATTCTTGGGGTGTGGATGGGCGATGGCTCCCCCCGTCTATCGCGATATGACCCCTCCCCCACTCCAGCGCTGCCTCGAAATTCCCATTTTCGGGAAAAGTCGCGGGAAAAAAACCCGGAGGGGGGGGGAGGGGCAGGGTGGGGAGGGCGGGAATTCCCGCGTGGTTTTTTTGGGTCGCGCCCTCCCCCACTCCATCCTGGCTCCCTCCCCCGGTACCTCCTCGTCCTCCCTGATCGGCTGGAACTTCGGGCATGGGGGTGGGCAGTGGACCACTCACTCCACCACCTGATTAATTAATTAACGGGCCGGAGGTTAATTAAGGGCGGGGGAGGGGTCAATGATGGGGAGGGCCCCTGCCGGGGGAATCCCGAGGGCGGGGGTTAATTAGGGCACTAGGATTAAATAAGAGGTGCTAATTAGGAATTAATTAGTGATCACTCGCTTTAATTAGGTTCCCACTAGGGTTTAATTAGGCTTTAATTAAGCGGAGCGATTAGCGAGCTAATTAGGGTGGGGGAGGGGCATTTAATAAGTTGTTTAATTAAGGATTTGTTACATTAAGGAATAATTAAGGATTTATTAGGATTAATTAGGAGCTTTAATTAAGGGTCAAATTAAGGATTAATCAAGGATTAATTAGGGCTAATTTAAGGATTAATTAGGGTTAATAAGGCCGGGGACTCCAACAATTAATTGGTTGTGGTTTATTAAAGGTTAATTAAAGGCCAATTTAAGGGTCACAGGATACCCGCAGGGGCTCGTGGGGTTAATTAGAACCAATTAAAAATTCACTCAAAAAATTAATTAGGAATCGTAATATCCCGGAGGTGAGGCCAGGGATTTAATTAAAGGCTAATTAGGGGTTAATTAAAGGTTACACCAAAGGTTACTATCAAAGGTTAATTAGGGTCGGAGTCCTCCCGGGAGTGTCAAGGGTTAATTAAAAATTAATTAAGGGTTAATTAAAGATTAATTAAAGGTCGGGGGTCCCGAGGGAGATCGCGGGTTGATTCGGGATTAATTAAAGATCGATTAAAGGTTAATTAGGGCTGGGGGTTAATTGAAAGATTCACGGGCGCCACTCAAAGATTCACGAGCGTTAACCAAAGAGCGACCGAAGCTGCCACTAGCGGTTAATTAAAGGTTAATTAAGGATCCCCTAGCTCAGCTCTGGGTCTCGCGGCCGCTGCGGGCGGCTGATCTCTGCCTCTCCCCCACTCGGCCACAAACAAACCCCGCGAGGGCGGGCTGGCGTGCGTGGGGGAGGGGCGCCCCCGTCCCCATCTGACCCTCCCCTCACAAATTTCAGCCGCTTCTTGCCCAAAAATGGAAAACGCGGTGACGTCACCGCCCTCCTCCCCCCAGCCGTGATCCCCCGCGCCGTGGGGGAGGGGCGGTGGGGAGGGGCGGCTGCGCTATTTTTAGCCCTCCCCCTACTAACAAAGTCACCTCCATGTGACTGGGGAGGGGCGCGACCTCCTCCCCTCACGCGCGCGCGAGCGGGCGTGGCCACTTTTAATCGTGGCCTCCCTTCCCAAAAATCCCGCGGGAACCAACGGCGGCCCCCTCCCCTCGCGATTGGCGCGATGGTGGCTCGGCCCGCGGTGACGCCAGCGGGCGCGGTGACGCCCGGCGGGCGCGGTGACGTCAGCGGGCGCGGTGACGTCAGGAGGGCGTGGCTCGTTCCGCCTCCGCTCCGGCTCAAGCTGGGAAAAACTCCCCAAAACGCAAAACTCAAAAACGCAAAACCCAAAAACTCGAACTCCCGCGCGAGTGTCGCGGCGCTGTCGCGATGGTGTCGCTGCTGTGCTGCGGGCCCAAGATGGCGGCGTGCGGGCTCGTGCCCAGCGCCTGCCAAGGCTGCGTCGTGATGCTGGTGAGGGGGAGGGGATTTTGCTGGGAGCTGTCCCTGGGGGCAAAATCGTCCCGGGAGGACTTTTGTCTTGGGGATTTCGGTTCTTGCTTTTGGGGATTTTGGGGACTGGGGTCCCGGGACCTTTGGGGGTCCTGGGGGCTGGGAGCTTCTGGGGGTCCCTGAGACTCTAGGGGATTTTGGGGATCCTGGAGGATTTTGGGGGATTTTGGGGTCCAGGGGAAATCGTCCCAAAGCTGGGATTTCGGGGATTTTCAGTCCCTGTGGGGAATTTTGGGGGATTTTGGGGTTTTGGGGTCCCTGCTGGGTAGGATTTTTATGGGTCTCTGTTGGGGATTTTGGGGATTTTTGGGGTCCCTGTTGGGATTTTGGGGGGATTTTGGGGGGCTGGGAGGGGGTTTGGGGGGTCCCTATTGGGGAAATTCTAGATTTTGGGGATCCTGGAGGGATTTTGGGGGGTCCTGGGGGATTGTCAGGGGGTCCTGGGGGGTTTTGGGGGTCCTTGTTGGTTTTTGGGGGATTTTTGGGGGTCCTGGGGGAATTCCTTTTGGGGGTCCTGGGGAATTTTGGGGGTCCTGGGGATTTGGGGGACTAGGGGGTCCCTATTGGGGAAATTTGGGGATTTTTGGGGGTTTTGGGGGAATTTTGTGGGGGTTCTGGAGGGATTTTGGGGGTCCTGGGGTTTTGGGGGTCCCTGTGGGGGGAAATTCTGGAGACATGGGGGTCCTGGGGGAATTTTGGGGATTTTGGGGGCTGGGAGGGGGTTTGGGGGTCCCTGGGGAAATTTGGGGGAATTTTGGGGGTCCTGGAGGAATTTTTGGGGGATTTTGGGGGTCCTGGGGGTTTTTTGGGGATTTTTAGGTCCCTGTTTGGGATTTTGGGGGATTTTTAGTCCCAAGTGTTGTCAGGGGTCCTGAGGGATTTGGGGGTCCTTGTTGGTTTTTGGGGATTTTTGGGGGTCCCTGTGGGGGATTTTTTGGTGGTTTTGGGGGTCCTGTTGGGATTTTTGGGGGAATTTTGGGGGCTGGAGGGGGGTTTGGGGTCCCTGGGGAAATTTGGGGATTTTTTGGGGGTCCTGGGGGATTTTTGGGGAATTTTGGGGGCTGGGGAGGGTTTGGGGGTCCCTGGGGAATTTTGGGGGATTTCTGAGGATCCTGGGGGAATTTTGGGGATTTTGGGGGGTCCCTATTGGGGAAATTTGGGGAATTTTGGGAGGATCCTGGGGGGAATCTTTTGGGGGTCCTGGGAGGAATTTTTGGGGGATTTTAGGGGTCCCTGTGGGACTGGGGAGGGATTTTGGGGAACTCCCTGAGGGATTTTGGGGTCCCTGTTGGGATTTGGGGATTTTGGGGGGTCTTGGGGAGGGTTTGGGGGTGATTTTGGGGATTTTTGGGGGTCCCTATTGGGGAAATTTGGGGATTTTGGGGGATCCTGAGGGATTTTGGGGATTTGGGGGTCCAGGGGAATTTGGCTGGTCCCTGTTGAGATTTCGGGATTTTTGGGGTCCTGTGGGGAATTTTGGGGACTTTTTGGGTTTTGGGGTCCCTTGGGTTTTGGGGATTTTTGGGGTCCCTATTGGGGAAATTTGGGATTTTTTGGGGGTCCCTGTTGATTTTGGGGATTTTGGAGGGGCTGGGAGGGGGTTTGGGGGTCCCTGGGGGAAAATTTGGGGATTTTGGGGAATTTGGGGGAATTTTGGGGGGTCCTGGAGGAATTTTGGGGGATTTTGGGGGTCCAGGGGAAATTTGGGGGTCCCTGGAGATTTCGGGATTTTTTGGGGGTCCCTGTTGGGATTTTGGGGATTTTGGGGGGCTGAGGGGGTTTGGGGGTCCCTATTGGGGAAATTTGGGGATTTTTGGGGGATCCTGGAGGAATTAGGGAATTTTGAGTCCAGGGGGAATTTAGTCCCTGTTGAGATTTCGGATTTTTGGGGGTCCCTGTGGAATTTTTGGGATTTTTGGGGTTTTGGGGGTCCCTGTTGGGATTTTGGGGAATTTGGGGGTCCTGGAGGAAATTTTCTTTGGGGGTCTTGGGGATTTTTGGGGGTCCCTATTGGGGAATTTCTGGGGGATTTTTGGGGGTCCCCTGTTGGGGAAATCTGAGGGTCCTGGAGGAATTTTTGGGGGATCTTGGGGTCCTGGGGGTTTTTGGGATTTTTGGGGGTCCCTGTTTGGGATTTTGGGGATTTTGGGGGTCCTGGGGTGTTGTCAGGGTCCTGGAGGGATTTTGGGGGTCCTTGTTGGGTTTTTGGGATTTTTGGGGGTCCCTGTGGGGATTTTGGTGGTTTTGGGGGGTCCTGTTGGGATTTTGGGGAATTTTGGGGGTCCTTGGGGATTTTAGGTGGTCCTGTGGGACTGAGGGATTTTGGGAACCCTGAGGGATTTTGGGGGTCCCTGTTGGGATTTTGGGGATTTTGGGGGTCTTCGAGGGAGTTTGGGGGTCCTGGAGGAATTTTGGGGGTCTTGAGGGTTTTGGGGTCAGCTGGGGAATTTTGGGATTTTTGGGGTCCCTATTGGGGAAATCGATTTTGGGGCCCTGAGGATTTTGGGGGTCCAGGGGAATTTGGGGGTCCCTGCTGAGATTTCGGGATTTTTGGGGGTTCCTGTTGGGTTTTTGGGGATTTTTGGGGGGTCCTGAGGGATTTCTGGGGGTCTTGGGGATTTTTGGGGGTCCCATTGGGGAATTTTTGGGGATTTTTTAGTCGCTGTTGGGGATTTTGGGGATTTTGGGGGTCCTGGGTGTTGCTAGTCCGGAGGGATTTTGGGGGTCCTGTTGGCTTTTGGGGATTTTTGGGGGTCCCTGTGGGGATTTTGGTGGTTTTGGGGGGTCCTGTTGGGATTTTGGGGAATTTTGGGGGGTGGGGGTTTGGGGGTCCCTGGGGGAAATTCTGGGGATTTTTGGGAATTCTTGAGAGTCCTGGAGGAATTTTTGGGGATTTTGGGGGTCCTGGAGGAGTTTTGGGGATTTTTGGGGTCCCGGTGGGGAATTTTGGGGATTTTGGAGGGGGCTGAGGGGGTTTGGGGGTCCCTGGGGAAAAATTTGGGGATTTTGGGGGCTCCTGGGATTGTCAGGGATCCTGGAGGATTTTGGGGGTCCTTGTTGGGTTTTTGGGGATTTTTGGGGGTCCCTGTGGGGATTTCTGGAGATTTTGGGGGTCCTGTTGGGATTTTGGGAATTTTGGGGGGGCTGGGAGGGGGTTTGGGGGTCCCTGGGGAAATTTGGGGATTTTTGGGGAATTTTGGGGGAATTTTGGGGGGTCCTGGAGGAATTTCTTGGGGATTTTTGGGGGTCCAGGGGGTTGTCTGGGGTCCTGGAGGGATTTTGGGGGTCCTTGTTGGGTTTTTGGGGATTTTTGGGGGTCCCTGTGGGGATTTTTTGGTGGTTTTGGAGGGTCCTGGAGGAATTTTTGGGGATTTTTGGGGGGCTGGGAGGGGTTTGGGGGTCCCTGTTGGGATTTTTGGGGGATTTTTGGGGGTCCTGGAGGGATTTTGGGGGTCCCGGGGGATTGTCAGGGGTCCTGGGGGGTTTTTGGGGGTCCTTGTTGGGTTTTTGGGGATTTTTGGGGGGTCCTGGGGAATTTTTGGGGGTCCTGGGGAATTTTGGGGATTTTAGGGAGTCCCTGTGGGACTGGGAGGGGATTTTAGGGGTCCCTGTTTGGGATTTTGGGGGTCCCTGAGGGGTTTTGGGGTCCCTGTGTGGGAAATTCTAGATTTTGGGGAATTTTGGGGGTCCCTGTTGAGATTTCGGGATTTTGGGGGTCCCTGTGGGGGAATTTTAGATTTTTGGGGTTTGGGGGTTTTGGGGGTCCCTGTTGGGTTTTTTTGGGGATTTTTGGGGGTCCTGGGAGGAATTTTCGATTTTGGGGGCTGAGTTTGGGGGTCTCTGTTGGGATTTTTTGGGGATTTTTGGGGGTCCTGGAGGGATTTTGGGGGTTCTGGAGGGATTTTGGGAGGTCCTTGCTGGGTTTTTGGGGATTTTTGGGGTCCTGGGGAATTTTTGGGGGTCCTGAGGGGTTTGGGGGTCCTGGGGGATTTTGGGGGATTTTAGGAGGTCCCTATTGGGGAAATTTGGGGATTTTGGGGGTTTTGGGGAATTTGGGGGTCCTGGGGGATTTAGTCCTGGGGGTTTTGGGGGATTTTTTGGGGTCCCTGTGGGACTGGAGAGGGATTTTGGGGTCCCTGTTTGGGATTTGGGGGATTTTGGGTCCCTGAGGGGTTTTGGGGGGTCCTGGAGGGGATTTTGGGGGTCCTGGGGAGGGTTTTGGGGGTCCCTGCTGGGATTTTTGGGGATTTTGGGGCGCCCTGGAGGAATTTTGGGGTCCTGAAAGTCCTGCAGAGGATTTTGGGGGTCCCTGAGGGATTTTTGTCCGGGGCTTTTGGGGACCCCCAAAACGGATCCGAGGAGATTTTTTGGGGTGGGGTCCCCAAATTTATTTTTTGGGGGGTTCCAAACCTTCAGCCCCTCCCCCACCCCAAATCCCCTGGGACCCCCCAAAAATCCTTTTGGGACCCCAGACCCCTGAACCCCCTGAAATTCTTTTGGGGCCCTCCAAAATCTTTTCAGGACTCCCCAAAAATTCCCCTGGGACCCCAAAATTTTGTTCCCAGGACCCCCAAAATCCCTCAGGACCCCCCAGCCCCCCTGGGACCCCCAAATCCTCCTGGGACCCTCCAAAATTTATTTTGGGACCCCAGTCCTCCTGGGGCCCCAAAACTCCTCCTGGGCCCCCCCCAAAAATTTCCTCGGACCCCCCAAAAATTTACTTTGGACCCCTTAAAATCCTTTTGGGACCCCCAAAAATTTTATTTGGGACCCCCAAAATCCCCCTCAGGACTTCTAAAGCCCCCTGGGACTAAAATTTCTTTCGACCCCCCAAAATCCTCCTGGGACCCCCAAAAATTTATTTGGGACCCCCCAAAATCCTCCTAGGGACCTCTGAAATTTCCTCGACCCCCAAAATCTTTGGGACCCCCTAAAATTTCCCCTGCGACCCCCCAAATTTACTTGGGACTCCCCAAAAATTTCCTTGGGACCTCTAAAATCATTTTTGGGACCCCCAAAATTTATCTGGGGACTCCCAAAATCCCCTTTCGAGGACCCCCCAAAGCCCCCCTGGGACCCCCAAAAATTTCTTTTCGACCCCCAAATCTTCCTGGGACCCCCAAAAATTTCCCTCGGGACCCCCAAAGTCCTCCTGGGACGAAAATTTCGGGACCCCCAAAATCCCTTTTGGGACTTCTAAAATCCTGGGACCCCCCAGATTGTCTCTAGGACCCTCAAAATCATTTGGGACCCCCAAAAACTCCTCAGTACCCCTCTAAATCTCCTGAGACCCCCAAAAGCCCCCTAAGAACCCCTAAAAGTTCTCCTGACCCCTCAAAAATCCCTCCTGGGACTCTAAATCACATTTAGACCCCCCAAAGCTTATTTGGGACCCCCAAACTTCTCAAGACTTCTCTAAAATCCCCTCAGGACCCCCAAAATCCCTCCTGGTACCCCCTAAAAATTCTCTTTGGGGACCCCCCAAAATTTCCTCGGGACCCCCAAAATTTCTTGGGACCCCCCCCAAATCCTTCCCTGGGACCCCCCAAATTTACTTCTGGGACCCCTCCAAATCTCTTCAGGACCCCCAAAATTATTTTGGGACCTCCCCAAAAGTTTATTTGGGACTCCCCAGATCCCCCTCAGGACCCCCTCAAATGTTTTCTGGGACCCCTCAAAATCCCTCTCAGGACCCCCCAAAATTTCCTCGACCCCCAAAATCCTCCTGGGACCCCCAAAATCTCTGGGACCCCCAGATTGTCTCTAGGGATCCCTCAAAATCCCTCTCCTGGGACCCCCCTAACCTCTCAGGACCCCTCAAATTCCCCTCAGGACTCCCTCAAAAATCCCCTCAGGACCCCTCAAAGCCCCCTGGGACCCCCCATGGGGCCTCGGGATCCCCCAAAACTCTGGGACCCCCCAGATTAGTCTCAGGACCCCTCAAAATCCTGGGACACTTCAGGACCCCCCAAATTCCCTCAGGATGCTCCAAAATCCTCTCAGGACCCCCTGTAACTCTCTGGACTCTAAAATCCTTTTCTGACCCCCTAAAAATTTCCTTCTGGGCCCCCAGGTGCTGCTGCATTTTTTCAACGGCACTGGCCGTGCTGATCGAGGACTCGCCCTTCACCCTTACCTAGGACTCCCTCACTGAGTGAGCCCGGGGGCTTTGGGGATTTGGGGGTCCTGGGGGACTGGGGTCCTGGGGATTTGGGGACTTTGGGGGACTTGAGATTTGGGGATTTAGGGGAGATTTGGGGTCCTTGAGGGATCTTGGGGGAGACTTTGGGGATTTGGGGGTTTTGGCTTTGGGGACTTGGGGGATTTGGGGGTCTTTGGGGGTTTTGGGGACTTGGGGGACTGGGGGTCCTTGAGGGATTTGGGGGACTTGGGGGATTTGGGGGGATTTGGGGTCCTGGGGGGCTGGGGGTTCTGGAGGATTTGGGGATTTGGGGGTCCTGGGGCATTTGGGGATCCTGGGGGGCTTGGGGGATTTGGGGGTCCTGGGGATTTGGGGAGATTTGGGGGTCCTGGGGATTTAGGGAGGATTTGGGATTTTGGGGTCCTTGGAGGATTTGGGGATTTGGGGGTCCTGGGGATTTGGGGGGCTGGGGGCTTTGGGGATTTGGGGGAATTGGGGGTCCTGGGGGATTTAGGGAGGATTTGGGGGATTTTGGGGGTCCTTGGAGGGGATTTGGGGGATTTGGGGATCCTGGGGGTTGGGGTTCTTGGAGGATTTGGGGATTTGGGGGTCCTGGGGGATTTGGGGAGATCTGCTTGGGGGTCCTGGGGGCTTTTGGGTCCCTGGGGGATTTGGGGATCCTGGGGGGTTTGGGGGGATTTGGGGGTCCTGGGGATTTGGGGAGATTTGGGGCCCTGGGGGTTTGGGGGATTTGGGGTCCTGGGGGTTGGGGGATTTGGGGGTCCTGGGGGATTTTGAGATTGTGAGGGACTTGGGGATTTCAGGGGAGATTGGGGTCCTTTGAGGGGGATTTGGGGGAATTTGGGGATTTGGGGGTCCTGGGGGTTTAAAGGGTATCCCTGAAGAGGATTTGGGGGAATTTTAGCTCTGGGGGAATTTTGGGCTGGGGTCCTGAGGATTTGGGGGAACTCTAGATCCTGGGGAATTTGGGGGAAATTTTGGGGGAGCTTGGGGATTTGGGGGTTCTTGAGGGGGATTTGGGGAGAGATTTGGGGATCCTGGGGGGAGATTTGGGACTTGGGGAGATTTGGGGAGTTTGGGGTTTGGGGTCCTCCAGGGGATTTTGCCCCGGAGGATTTGGGGATTTGGGGGTCCTGCTCTGGGGGTCCTGGGGATTTGTGGGGATTTGGGGATTTAGATTTGAAGACTTGGGGGACTTTCCTAGATCCTGGGGAAGGGCTTAGTCCCAGTTTGGGAGATTTGGGCAGTTTGGGATTTAAATTTGAGATCCCTTTGGAGGGAGGTTTGGGGATTTGGGGTCCCTGAGGGGATTTTTGATTTGGGGTCCCTGGAAGGAATTTTGGGAAAAATTTGGGCGATTTTGGGAATCCCTGGCAAGAATTCCAGCTGAATTTCGAGTAGTTTGAGATCTTAGAGGACTTTGGGGTAAATGAAATTTTGGGACCCCCAAACCTCCCCAAAAACCCCAAAACCCAAAACCCCAAAATACCCCAAACCCCCAAAACCCCAAACCTCCCAAAGGGTTCCAAACCCCAAAACTCCCCAAACCCCCAAAAACCCCCAAAACCCCAAAACCCCAAACCCCCAAAACCAAACCCCCAAAACCCCTAAACTCACCCCAAAACCCCCCAAACCCCCAAAACCCTCCAAAAACCCCCAAAACCCCCAAAACTTCCCAAAACTCCAAAACCCCCAAAAATCCCCAAACTTCCCAAAACCCCCAAACCCCCCAAAAACCCCAAAAGCCCCCCCCAAAACCCCCCAAAAATCCCTAACACCCCTAAAACCCCTAAACCTCCAAAAACCCCAAACCCCCAAAACTTCCTCCCAAAAATCTCTAAAACCCCCCAAAAAATCCCCAAACTTCCCAAAAAAATCCCACAAAACTCCAAAAAATCCCGAACTTCCCCAAACCCCCAAACCCCCTAAAACCCCCAAAACCCAAAAGCCTCCAGTACACCCCCCAAAACCCCAAACCCCCTAAACCCCCCAAAACCCCAAAACTCTCAAACTCCCCCAAAAACTCCAAAACAAAACTTCCCCAAAACTCCAAAGAACCCCCCCCAAAAAATCCCCCAGTAACTCCCCCAAACCCCCAAAACCCCAAAACCCCCAGTAACCCCCTCAAAACCCCCAAATCTCCCAAAACCCCCTAAACTCCCCGCCAAAAACCCAAAAAAGCCCCCCAAAAATCCCCCAAACCTCCAAAACCCCCCCCAAAAAACCCAACAAAACCCAAAACCCCCAAAACCCCTAAACTCCCTACCAAAAACCCCTAAACCCCCCAAAAACTTCCCAAAACCCCCCAAAAAATCCCCCAAAAATCCCCAAACCTCCCAAAACCTCCCAAAACTCCAAAGAACCCCCAAAAATCCCCAGTAACCCCCCAAAAACCCCAAAACCCCTCAAAACCCCCAGTAACCCCTCAAAACCCCCAGATCTCCCAAAACCCCCTAAACTCCCCCCAAAAACTCCAAAAGCCTCAAAAATCCCCCAAACTCCAAAACCCCCAAAAACCCAAAACCCCCAAAACAAAAACCCAAAACCCAAAACAAAACCCCTAAACTCAGCCAAAAACCCAAACCCCCTAAAAACTTCCCCAAAAACCCCCCAAAAATCCCCCAAAAATCCCCCCAAACCTCCCAAAAAACCTCCCAAAAAAACTCCAAAGAACCCCCCCCAAAAATCCCCAGTAACCCCCAAAACCCCCCAAAAACCCAAAACCCCCCAGTAACCCCTCAAAAACCCCTAAATCTCCCAAAACCCCCTAAACCACCCCAAAAAATCTCCAAAAAGCCCCCCAAAAACTCCCCAAACTTCCAAAACCCCCAAAAACCCAAAACCCCAAAACGCCCCCAAAAAACCCAAAACCCCAAAACCCCCAGTAACCCCCTCAAAACTCCCAAATCCCCTAAAACCCCCCAAAAACTCCAAGAAACCCCCCAAAAATCCCCCCAAAAAATCCCCCCAAAAATCCCTCCCAAAAACTTCCCAAAAAACTCCAAAGAACCCCCCCCCCAAAAAATCCCCAGTAACCCCCCCAAAAACCCCCTAAAACCTCAAAACCCCCAATACCCCCTAAAAATCCCACAAAACCTCCCAAAAAGCCCTCAAAAACCCCAAAACCCCAAAACTCCCAACCCCCCCTAAAACCCCCAAAACTCCAAAACCCCCAAAAATCCCCAAAACCCCCCAACCCCCTAAAACCCCTCCAAAAACCCCAAAAACCCCCCAAACTCCCCAAACCCCTGAAAACCCCTCCAAAAACCCCAAAAACCCCCCAAACTCCCAAAACCCCCAAAACGAAACTTTTTTGCAGCTGCCCCGAAACGATCTTACTCGCTGTAAATGAGGGCTGCCAGCTACAACTGCTTCATCGCCGCTGGGCCAGGCACGCCAGCTGGGCGCAGCGCTGAGCCAGAGCCGCCTGCACCGCTAAGGAGGCATGGTGCTGACACCCCAAAAATCCGCTTTTTCACCCCGTACACTGGTTTTCATCCCCAAAAATCGCTCATTCCCAAAATCCGCTTTTTTCGCCTTTGAAAATCCGCTGCTACAAAATCCAATTTTGACCCTAAAATCGCTTTCAAAATATTCTGATTTTCATCCCAAAAATTCTGATTTTTGCCCCAAAATGCGCTTTTTTCACCCTCAAATATCTGTTGCTGGCTCAAAAATCCGCACTTTTCACCTCAAAAATCCGCCAGATCAGAAAGATCCGACTTTTCAACCCCAAAATCCCGCCACTCAAAAATTCTGATTTTCATCCTAAAAATTTCTGATTTTCGTCCCAAAAATTTCATTTCCACCCCCAAATTTCCGCTTCGCTGTGCCAGAGCCGCCTGCAGCGCAAGCGAGCGATACATGGTGCTGACACCCCAAAACTGCTTTTCACCCCCAAAAACATGCCCGCCGTTTCACCCCTTAAAATCCGCTTTTTCATCCCTAAAACTGCTTTTTCATACAAAAATCTGAATTTTTTCGACCCAAAAATCCTGCTTTTCCAAAATTTGCTGCCTCAAAAATTCTGATTTTGTCCCAAAATTTCTGATTTTCACCCCAAAAAATCCGCCACTCCCCTGTAACCGCTGCCACAAAACCGGGAATTTTTGACCCTAAAATCGCTAGCTTCTCAAAATATCTCTGATTTTGTCCCTAAAAATTCTGATTTTCAGCCTAAAATCCGCTTTTTTCACCCCTAAAAATTCTGAATTTTCACCAAAAATCCGCTTTTTGGGGCCAAAAAATCCCAATTTTCGACTCTAAAAATCGCTTTTTTCTCAAAATTCTGATTTTCATCTCAAAAATCCGCTTTTTCATCTCAAAAATTCCGCGTTTCAACCCCTAAAATCCGCTATCCCCTTAAAATCCGCTTTTTTCGCCTTTGAAATCCGCTATTTCGCCAAAAATCTGAATTTTGACCCAAAACTGCTGTCCTCCAAAATTCGCTACTCAAAAATTCTGATTTTCGGCCCCAAAAAATTCTGATTTTCGCCCTCCCAAAAATCCGCTTTTTTCATCCCAAAATCCGCTTTTGAAGGCCAAAATCCTAAATTTTCGCCCCTTTAAAATCGCTTTTCTCTAAAAATTCTTGATTTTCATGTCAAAAATCCGCTTTTTTCATCTCAAAAATTCCGTGGTTTCAACCCCAAAATCCGCTTTTTTCCCATCAAAATTCCCTATTTTCACCCTTAAATTCTTGTCTCGCTAGCCAGAGCCGCCTGCACCGCCAGTAGGAGTACATGGTGCGCTGACACCCCAAAAATCCGCTTTTTCACCCCAAAACATGTCCGGGAGCTTTCACCCCTTAAAATCCGCTTCATCCCGAAATCGGCTTTTTCAATTTTAAAATCCGCCACTATTAAAAATCCAAATTTTTCACCTAAAAATCCGCTTTTTTCGTCCCCAAAATTCGCTAGCTTTCAAAAATTCTGATTTTCATCCCAAAAATTCTGATTTTCACCCTAAAAATCGCTTTCACCCCAAAATCCGCTTTGTATCGCTAGCCAAAAATCCAATTTTGACCCTAAAATCGCTTTTCTCGAAAAGTTCTGATTTTTCGTCCCCAAAAATCCGCTTTTTTCATCTCAAAAATCTCGTGAGCTTTCAACCTTAAAATCGGCTTTTTCCCATCGAACTCTCATTTTTCACCCCAAATTCGCTCGCTGTGCCAGAGCCGCCTGCACCGGGCCGCAAGAAGGAGCAGCATGGTGCGCTTGACACCCCTAAAAATCCGCTCACCCCAAAACATGCCCGTTTCACTTTCAAAATCCGCTTATCCCCTAAAATCCGCTAGCCAATCCGAATTTTCGTCCTAAAAACTCGCCACTTCAAAAATTTTTTTTTTTTTTTTTTTTTTTTTTGATTTTTCGGCCCCAAAAAATCAAGCTCACCGCCTCTTGACTTTCATCCCAAAAATTCTGATTTTTGTCCTGCAAAATCCGCTTTTCATCCCCAAATCCGCCACCTTAAAATTCTGATTTTCCCCCAAAATCCGCTTTTTCACCTCAAAGAATTTTGATTTTCATCCCGAAAAATCCCTCATTTTTGTCCCAAAAATCTGATTTTCATCCGAAAATCCGAATTTTCATCCTGAAAACCCGCTTTTCACCCCCAAAAAATCCTAATTTTCGCCTAAAAATCTTGATTTTCATCCTAAAAATCCGCCACTAAAAATTCAAACTCGGGCCCAAAATTCGCTTTTTTCACCTCAAAAATCCTGATTTTCACCCCCAAAAATTCTGATTTTTGGTCCAAAATTCTGATTTTTCCTCTCAAAAATTCCGATTTTCACTCAAAAATCCCCATTTTCAACCCAAAAACTTTTTGTCTAAAACCCTGATTTTGTTTGCCCCCAAAAAATTTCTGATTTTCATCCTAAACAAATCTGATTTTCGCCCCTAAAATCCGCTTTTTTTCACCCAAAAATCCGAATTTTCGCCCAAAAATCCCAATTTTCACCCAAAAATCGCTTTTTCACGCCAAAATTCCCGGGATTTTCGCCTCTAAAAATTCTGGATTTTCACTCCAAAAAATTCTGATTTTCAGTCCAAAAATTCCGATTTTCACTCCAAAAATTCCCCATTTTCAACCCAAAAATTCCACTCTTTCACCCCTAAAAATCCCGATTTTCACCTACTCTGCTTTTTTCACCCCAAAATTCTCCCTCCACCTCCCTTTGAGGACCAATTTTCCCTGCCTGAGCGGCGCAGAGAAACCCGGAAATGTTAAATGAATAAAGAGAATTGTTGTTTTCACCATTTTCTGACTGGTTTTGGTGGTTTTTAACAAAAAAAAAAAGGAATTTTTGGGGTGAAAAACGCGGATTTTGGGGTCCGGGAGCAACGAGAGGGCGGAGGCGGAAGTTGGGATTGACCAATGGGAACGCGCGGTGAGGTGGGCGGGGTTAGAATCAGCCAATCAGCGCGCGGAAGGCAAGAAGGGGCGTGGCCTCGTGAGGCGGCGGCGGCGGAAGTTGTGGATTGACCAATGGGAGAGTGCCTTGAGGTGGGCGGGATTAGAGTCAGCCAATCAGCGCGCGGAGGGCTGGAAGGGCGGAGCCCGTGCGGCGGCGGCGAAGCTGGGATTGACCAATGGCAGCGCGCCGTGAGGTGGGCGGTGTTAGAACCAGCCAATCAGCGCGAGGAAGGCAAGAAGGGCGTGGCCCTCGTGAGGCGGCGGCGGCGGAAGCTGGGGGCTGACCACCGGGAACGCGCGGCGAGGTGGGCGGGCTAGTCTCAGCTAATCAGCGCGGGAGGGCGCGGAAGGGGCGTGGCCCTCGTCGGCGGCGGCAGCGGCGGTGCCGCGTCCCTCCCCCGGAACCACCGCGGCCGCACGGCGGCGGCGGCCGGACGGGCCGGGCGGGGGCGGCGATGACGTCAGCGTCCACCAAAGTGAGGGGGAGGGGAGGCACTCCCGGGAATTCGGGGTTTGGTACAAATGTGGCGTTGGGGAGCGCCGAGAAACTTCCGGGTTCGGGGACTTCCGGTGGGTCCGTGCGGGGAGGGTCGGGCTGGGAGCGACGCCGCAAAGAAAAAGTTCCGGGACTTCCGGGTTCCGCAGGGCGGGGCTCACTGGTCCCAGTTTGGGTGCTACTGGTCCCAGTTTGGGTGTTACTGGTCCCAGTTTGGGCTCAGTGGGTGTTACTGGTCCCAGTTTGGCTGTTACTGGTCCCAGTTTGGGTCCCAGTTTGGGCTCCCAGTCTTTCCCAGTTTGTCTCTCCCAGTGCTCCCAGTCTCTCCCAGTTTGCACAGTTTGTTTTCTCCCAGTTTGCCCAGCATCCCTGAGTCTCTCCCAGTCCCTCCCAGTGCTCCCAGTGCTCCCAGTCCCTCCCAGTATCCCCAGTATCCCCAGTTCTCCCAGAGTTTCCCAGTCTGCCCAGTCCTGTTGCAGTCCTCCAGTCCTCCCAGTATCCCCAGTACTCCAGTTTGGTTTGCTGTCCCAGTCCCTCCCAGTGTTCCTAGTATCCCAGTGCTGTTGTGGTCTCTCCCAGCTTTCCTCCCAGTACTCCTAGTTTCCTCCCAGTTTGCTCCAGTTTCCCTCCCAGTTCCTCCCAGTGTTCTCCTAGGTACTCCCAGCTTCCTCCCAGCCCCTCCCAGTGTTCCCTAGTGCTCCCAGTATCCCAGTTTCTGCTATGGTGCCTCCCAGTGCTCCTAGTGTCTCTTAGTGTTCTCAGTTTCCCTCCCAGTGTCTCTTCAGTGTTCCCAGTTTCCCTCCCAGTGCTCCCTAGTGTCTCCTAGTGTTCCCAGTTTCCTCCCAGTCCCTCCTCAGTGTTCCCAGTTTCCCTCCCAGTCCCTCCTAGTGTTCCCGCAGCCTCCCAGTCCCTCCTAGTGTTCCCAGTTTCCCTCCCAGTCTCTCCCAGTGCTCCCAGCTTTCTCCCAGTCCCCTCCAGTGTTCCCAGTGCTCCCAGTTTGCCGCTTAAGTGTCGGGGGTCTCAGTCCCTCCCAGTGCTCCCAGTGCCCCAGTGCTCCCAGTTTGCTGCTGCAGTCCCTGCCAGTGTTCCCAGTGCTCCCAGTTTCCCAGCTAGTCCCTCCCAGTCTATCCCAGTGCTCCCAGTCCCTCCCAGTCTATCCCAGTACTCTAGTTTCCCTCCCAGTCCCTCTCCCAGTGTTTCCAGTTCCCTGCTGCAGTCTCCTCCCAGTCCCTGTTGTGGGTCCCTCCCAGTGTTCCCTAGGTACTCCCAGTTTCCCTCCCAGTGTCTCTCCCAGCTCTGCCCAGCTTTGTCTGCTGCAGGTGGGTGAGATCTTCAGCCGTCGGGCGCTGCTGCCCTCCCGCCTGGGGAGCTCACGATTTGCAGCCCGCACCCGGGCAGCGAGGGCGGCGCCGGGTGAGCGCGGCAGGGGAAATTTGGGGATTTGGGGAAATTTGGGGAAATTGGGGAAATTTTGGGGAATTTGGGAACATTTTAGGGAAA
>JAPFBE010000350.1:0-60720 GCA_034336665.1 Luscinia megarhynchos | reverse complement strand
CCCAGCCACTGCATTGCTAAAACCCCAAAACCCCCAAAATCCACTCAAAATATAGCCCCTAAAAGAAACATCCTTAAAAATCCCGAGAAAATCAAAAAACCCCTAAAAATCTCCCCAAAAACAAAAATCCCCAAAACAAAACCTCAAAAGTCCTAAAAAGTCCCAAGACAGGCCTAAAAGCTAAAAAAATCCCAAAAAGCCCCAAAAATCCCAGAAAAATCCCAAAAGCGCCACTAAAAAGATCCCTAGACCCCTAAAAGACCCCCTAAAAAGTCCCCAGAGCCCCTAAAAAATCCCCAAAACCCCAAAACCCCCAAAACAAAACCCCGGGAATTCCCCGTGTCACTTCCGATCGCGGCTGCAGGCTTCGGCCCAGAAACTACAGAAACGCCCCCAAAAGTCCCAAAAAATCCCAAAAATCCCAAAAACGACTAAAAAAACCCCCAAAAATCCCAAAACACCCCAAAAAATCCCCCAAAACCTCGAATTCCGCTGGCCAGACCTGCATCACGTGGCTGCAGCCCAGAAACTACAGAAAGGTCCCCCAAAAATCCCAAAAACCCCTAAAAATCCCAAAACCCCTAAAACCCCTGGAAAAACCCCCTAAAAAGATCCCAAAAGTCCCAAAACAAAAATCCCCAAAAAGCGACTAAAAAATCCAAAAATTCTAAAAAAATCCCCAAAAATCCCAAAACCCCTAAAAACCCCTAAAAATCCCAAAAGTCCCAAAACCCCCTAAAAAATCCCCCAAAAATCCCAAAACACCCCTAAAAAGAAATCCCAAAAGTCCCAAAAAATCGCAAAAATCCCAAAACCCCTAAAAACCCCTAAAACCCTAAAACCCCTAAAAAATCCCAAAAATCCCCAAAATAATCCCAAAATCCCCAAACCCCCCACGCCCGGCCGTACCTGCCCGTCGGGCTGCAGGCGCCGGCCCAGCAGGCGCAGCCCGCGCCCCCCCGGCCGCTGCCACAGCTGGACGCAGCTGGGGCCCTGCGGGGGCGGCCCCGCCGGCAGCCAGAGGCGCTGCGCGTCCTCGTAGTGCAGAACCAGCGCCTGGGATGAGCACAGGAGCTGCTCCCTGCGGAAATTATGGGATGGAGAGACTGGAAATTGGGGTGTGAACCCCGAAACTGGGGTATGAACCCCGGAAACGGGACAGGACCAGCGCCTGGGCGGAGATCAGCCAGAGGCGCTGCGCGTCCTCGTAGCGCAGAACCAGCGCCTGGGCCGAGATCAGCAGCTGCTCCCTGAAATTATGGGATGGACAGAACCGAAATTGGGGTGTGAACCCCGAAATTGGGATGGAGACACCCAAAAATGGGATATGAACCCCAAAAACGGGACAGCACCAGCGCCTGGGATGAGCACAGGAGCTGCTCCCTGAAATTATGGGATGGAGAGACACGAAATTGGGGTGTGAACCCCGAAATTGGGATGGGGACACCCAAAAATGGGACAGCACCAGCGCCTGGGCCGAGATCAGCAGCTGCTCCCTGAAATTATGGGATGGAGAGACACCAAATTGGGGTGTGAACCCCGAAATTGGGATATGAACCCCAAAAACGGGATATGAACCCCAAAAATGGGATATGAACCCCAGAAACGGGACAGCACCAGCGCCTGGGCCGAGATCAGGAGCTGCTCCCTGCGGAAATTATGGGATGGAGAGACCCCAAAATGAGATTGGGAACCCCAAAAACGGGATTGGGAACCCCGAAATTGGGATAGGAACCCCAAATTGGGATGGGGACACTCTAAAACGGGACAGCACCAGCGCCTGGGATGAGCACAGCAGCTGCTCCTGGAAATTATGGGATGGGGGAACCCCGAAATGAGATATGAACCCCAAAACCGGGATTGGGAACCCCGAAATTGGGATGGGGACACCCAAAAACGGGACAGCACCAGCGCCTGGGCCGAGATCAGGAGCTGATCCCTGAAATTATGGGATGGACAGAACCGAAATTGGGGTGTGAACCCCGAAATTGGGATATGAACCCCAAAAACGGGACAGCACCAGCGCCTGGGCCGAGATCAGGAGCTGATCCCTGCGGAAATTATGGGATGGAGAGACCCCAAAAATGAGATATGAACTCGAAATTGGGGTGTGAACCCCGAAATTGGGATGGGGACACCCAAAAACGGGACAGCACCAGGGCCTGGGCCGAGATCAGGAGCTGCTCCCTGCGGAAATTATGGGATGGAGAGACCCAAATTGGGGTGGGGGACCCCGAAACTGGGATTTGACACTTAAATGGGATTGGGACACCCGAAAATGGGACTGGGGACCCCGAATTTGGATTGGGGACCCTGAAATGGGACGGGACCCCCCGCAAGGGACGGGACCCCCCCAAACCCTGGGGGGCCCCCCCGGGTGCTGCCCCTCCCCCACGCACCCCAAAACCTTCCTCCCCCTTTTTCCTTCCCTCTTCTCCCCGGGGTGCTGCCCTCCCCCACTCCCAGTGCTCCCAGTGCCCGTTCCCAGTGCTCCCAGTGCTCCCAGTACCGACCCCAGTGCTCCCAGTGCTCCCACGCCCCAGTGCCCGCTCCCAGTGCCTATCCCAGTGCTCCCAGGTGCTCCCAGTGCCCATCCCAGTGCCCTCCCAGTGCCCCCAGTGCCCATCCCAGTGCTCCCAGTGCTCCCAGTGCCCTCCCAGTGCTCCTCAGTGCCTATCCCAGTGCTCCCAGTGCTCCCAGTGCCCATCCCAGTGCCCTCCCAGTGCCCCCCAGTGCCCTCCCAGTGCCCCCAGTGCCCATCCCAGTGCCCTCCCAGCCTCCCAGTGCCCGTTCCCAGTGCTCCCAGGTGCTCCCAGTGCCTCCCAGTGCTCCCAGTGCCTATCCCAGTGCCCTCCCAGCACTCCCAGTGCCCTCCCAGTGCTCCCCAGTGCCCCTCCCAGCACTCCCAGTGCCCATCCCAGCTCCCAGTGCTCCCAGTGCCCATCCCAGTGCTCCCAGTACCGACCCCCAGTGCTCCCAGCACTCCCAGTGCTCCATCCCAGCGCTCCCAGTGCTCCCAGTGCCCATCCCAGTGCTCCCAGTACCGACCCCTCAGTGCTCCCCAGTGTGCTCCCAGTGCCCATCCCAGCGCCTCCCAGTACCGACACCCAGTGCTCCCAGTGCTCCTAGTTCTTCTGGTCCCGGCCTCCGTGCCCGCCTCCCAGTTCTCCCAGTAATCCCAGTGCCGATTCCCAGTGCCCCCAGTCCCACTTCCCTGGTGTTCCCAGTGCTCCCAGTTTTGGATCCTGGCTCTCCCAGTGCTCCCAGTGCCGATCCCCAGCGCTCCCAGTGCTCCCAGTGCCCGTTCCCAGTGCTCCCAGTGCCGGTTCCCAGCGCTCCCAGTGCCGGTTCCCCAGCGCTCCCAGTGCCCCCAGTCCCAGTTTGCGGATTTCCCAGTGCTCCCTGAGTACCGACCCCCAGCGCTCCCAGTGCCCCCAGTCCCGGTTTCCGGATTTCCCAGTGCTCCCAGTCTCACTTCCCGGTTCTCCCGGCGCTCCCAGTGTTCCCAGTACCTCTTCCCGGTGCTCCCAGTTCCGGATCCCGGCTGCTCCCAGTGCCCGCAGCCCCGCTCCCAGTGCTCCCAGTGCTCCCAGTGCCCGTTACCGGCTCTCCCAGTGCCCCCCAGCGCCCGTTACCGGCGCCGCCGGTGCCCGTTACCGGCTCTCCCAGCGCTCCCAGTGCCGACCCCAGCGCTCCCAGTGCTCCCAGTGCCGATCCCCTGCCGCTCCCAGTGCTCCCAGTACCGCTCCCGGTGCTCCCAGTACCGCTCCCAGTGCTCCCAGTACCGCTCCCGGTGCTCCCAGTACCGCTCTCAGTGCTCCCAGTGCTCCCAGTACCGCCCCCCAGTACCGCTCCCAGTGCCCATCCCAGCGCTCCCAGTGCCCCCAGTACCGCTCCCAGTGCCCGTCCCAGCGCTCCCAGCGCTCCCAGTCCGGCCCCTGCTCACTCCCATACTGGCGGCCGTGCCCGCCCGGCCCTTCCGGTGCTGGCGGGGGCCGGAGCTGGTCCCGGTGGGAGGCGCTGCCCCCCATGGGCATCGCCCTGCCCCCCCCACGGGCATAGCCCCTGCCCCCCCACCGGATCGCCCCTGCCCCCCATGAGCATCGCCCCGCCCCCCACGGGCATCGCCCGGTACTGGCTCCTGGACCTGCGGGGCGGCGAGCGGCAACGGCGGCGAGGGACCAGTAACGCCCAGTGACCCCCAGTGTCATCCCAGTGACCCCAGTAACCCCCGGTGCCATCCCAGTAACCCCAGTGCCCCCCCCAGTAACGCCCCAGTGACCCCCAGTGTCATCCCAGTGACCCCAGTAACCCCCGGTGCCATCCCAGTAACCCCCAGTGCCCCCCAGTAACGCCCAGTGACCCCAGTGTCATCCCAGTGACCCCCGGGCGCCATCCCAGTAACCCCCAGTGAACCCTAGTAACCCCCCAGTGCCCCCCCAGTAACGCCCAGTGACCCCCAGTGTCATCCCAGTGTCATCCCAGTGTCCCCCAGTGACACCCAGTGACACCCGGCGCCATCCCAGTGTCCCCCAGTAACCCCCAGTAACCCCCAGCGTCATCCCAGTGACCCCCAGTAACGCTTCAGTGACCCCGGTGTCATCCCAGTAACCCCCAGTGAACCCCAGTAACTCTCCAGTGCTCCCCCAGTAACCCCCCAGTAACCCCCGGCGCCATCCCAGTGTCCCCAGTAACTCCCCTAGTAGCTCCCCGGGTGTCCCCAGACGGGACCCGCCCGAACTCCCCCGGTTCTGGGCACTGGGGGACACTGGGGACGCTGGGGACACTGGGGAGGCACTGGGGGGATACTGGGGGATACTGGGGGGATACTGGGGGACACTGGGGAGATGCTGGGAGGGACTGGGGGACACTGGGAGGGACTCGGGGATACTGAGTCACTGGGGATACTGGGGACACTGGGGGATACCGGGGATACCTGGGGACACTGGGAGGGACTGGGGGGATACTGGGGACACTGGGAGGACTGGGGGAATACTAAGGGGTCACTGGGGATACTGGGGACACTGGGAGGGACTGGTGGCCGCCGGTGGCTCCGAGGGATCCGCTCGGGCTCGCGGTGCCGGTTCCCGGTGCCCAGAGCCAGTGCCCGGCTCCGGTTTCCGTTCCCGTTCCCGTTCCCGGCTCCCGTCCCCATTCCCACCCCCGTTCCTGTTCCCGGTTCCCGCCTCCCATTCTCATCCCCGGTTCCCATTCCCGCTTCCGCTCCCGCTCCCCGTTCCCATTCCCGCATCCGCTCCTCGCTTCCCGCTCCCCGCTCCCATTCCCATTCCCGTTCACATTCCCCGCTCCCGCTCCCCGCTCCCATTCCCGGTTCCCCATTCCCGGCTCCGCTCCCTGCTCCCGCTCCCCATTCCCGCTCACATTCCCGCTCCCTCGCTCCCCGCTCCCATTCCCGGTTCCCATTCCCGCCCCCGCTCCCGTTCCCCGCTCCCATTCCCTCGCTCACATTCCCGCTCCTGCCTCCGCTCCCATTCCCGGTTCCCATTCCCGCCTCCCGCCTCGCTTCCCGTTCCCCGCTCCCGGTTCCCATTCCGGGTATCCGCTCCCATTCCCGTTCCTCGTTCCCATTCCCGCTCCCATTCCCGCTCCGTTCCCATCCCCGGTTCCCACTCCCGCTCCCGCTCCCCGGCTCCCACTCCCGTTCCCATTCCCGTTCCCGTTCCCATGCCCGGTTCCCGTCCCCCATTCCCCACCCCCCGGTTCCTGTTCCCGGTTCCCGTTCCCATTCTCATCCCCGGTTCCCATTCCCGTTCCTCGTTCCCGTTCCCGTTCCCCGGGTTCCCATTCCCGGTATCCGCTCCCATTCCCCATCCCCGGTTCCCTCTCCCCAGTGCCCGCTTCCCCATTCCTATTCCCCGGTTCCCCATCCCCACCCCCGGTTCCCATTCCCGTTCCTGTTCCCCATCCCTATCCCCGGTTTCCATCCCCGGTTCCCTCGCTCCCCATCCCCGGTTCCCATTCCCCGTTCCCATTCCGTTCCCGTTCCCATTCCCCATCCCCGTTCCCCATCCCCGGTTCCTGTTCCGCTTCCGTTCCCCATTCCCATTCCCGGTTTCCATCCCCGAGTGCCCGTTCCCCATCCCTATCCCCGGACGCTTTCCATCCCCGGTTCCCGTTCCCGTTCCCATCCCCGTCCCCGGTTCCCACTCCCCGCTCCCCGCTCGGCCCCGCCCCCGCCCCGCCCCTCCCGCCGCCGCCGCCGCCGCCGCCGCCCTTTGTCCGGGCCCGGTGCCGCCATGGCGCTGCCGTGATGCGCGGCCCGGGGGCGGCGGGGCCGAGCGACACCGGGAGCCCCATGCGGGGGCCGCCGCCATGGGGCAGGTCCTGGGCTTCGCCCACTGCAGTACGGACCGGCACCGGCACCGGGAGCGGCACCGGGAGCGGCACCGGCAGCGGGGAGGGGCGGCGGCGGCACCGGGAGGGGCACCGGGGACGGGGAACGGGGAACTGGTACCGGGAATGGGAACCGAGAGCTGGGAACCGGGGAAGGGGCGGCGGCGGCACCGGGAGCGGCACCGGGAGGGGCACCGGGGAACGGGGAACCGGGAACTGGCACCGGGAACCGGGGACGGGACGAGGGGAGGGGCCGCGGGAGGTACCGGGGATGGAGAACCGGGAACGGGGACCGGGAGTCGGAACCGGCAGCAGGGAACGGGGAAGGAGAGGAGCGGCCGGGATGGGAACCGGGACGAACCAAGGGCGAACTGGGCTGCGGAACCGGGAGGGACTGGCGCGGAACGGACCGGGAGGGGCCGGGGATGGGGATGGGGTAGCAGGGAACCGGGGATGGATCCGTGCCGGTACCGGGAGGGGCGGGGATGGACCCGGGACCGGGACC
The DNA here is from genome assembly GCA_034336665.1 of Luscinia megarhynchos. Classification (NCBI taxonomy): domain Eukaryota; kingdom Metazoa; phylum Chordata; class Aves; order Passeriformes; family Muscicapidae; genus Luscinia; species Luscinia megarhynchos. Next base: position 53,861 of record JAPFBE010000350.1, on the reverse strand, counting down.
GGGAGTGGCGGGGACGGGATGTGGGTAACGGGAACCGGGGATGGACTCGATACCGGGAGGGGCCGGGATGGGGCAGCGGGAACCGGGGATGGGCCTCGTGCCGGTACTGGGAGGGTCGGGATGGGCCCGTGCCGGTCCCGGGGTCCCGGGAAGCGCGGACCAAATTTGGGGGTCCCGCCCCCGTTCCCCTCCCCCAGAAGAGGCGCCGTCCACGGCCTCCACCACGCCGGACTCGGGACCGACGGTGAGCGGGGCCCGAACCCCCGAAATCCCGCGAACCCCCAAAATCCCCCCAAATCCTCATCCCGAACCCCGAAAATTCCCTTCCTGAACCCCAAAACTCCAAAATTCCCCTCCCCGAACCCCCAAATCCCCCCAAACCTTCTCAAATCCCCGTCCTGAACCCCAAAAATCCCCTAACCCCGAACCCCAAAGTTCACCCCTGAACCCCGACCGCCCCTACCCCCCAGTTCCACGGGCCCCCCATCCCCCAAGGATCTCCCACATCCCTCCCAATCCCCCAAATCCTATCAAACCCCCCTAAACCCCACAAATCCCCCCTGAATATTCCCCCAAATCCCTCCTCGAATCCTCAAAATCTCCCCCCAAACTCCCCTAGTCTCCCCCCAGTCCCTCCAAATCCCCTCAAAGCTGTAGTCTTCCCCCATCCCCTGAAATCCCCCAAATCTCCCTCGAACCCCCTCAAACCCCCTCAGAAATCACCTCCCAAATCCCTCAAACTCCCTCGAATTCTCAGTCCCCCAAACCTCTGAATGCCCCTAACCCCCTTACTCACAAATCCTTCAAACCCCCTCAATCTCCCCATCCCCCCTAACAAAATCCCCCCAGGCTGGCGTGCAGGTGAGGGACCCCTGCTGTTCCCTGGCGCTGCCGCCGCCGCCTGCCGCGAGGGAGGAGGGGGCCGAGGCTGCGGCCGGGGCGACCCCCGAAGCGCTGCGGGGACCCTCATGGCCGCCCCCCCCGAGCTCACCCTTCTCCTACATCGCCTTCTGGGGCGCGCCCCGCTCCAGCCCTGAGCCGGGGCTCCCGGGCGCGCCCCCGCGACCCCCCGGCGCGCCTGCGCCTCGCCTGAGCTCCCCCGCGGCCGCGACCCCCGGGAGGGAGCCGGGCGCTGTGGCCCCCAAAAGCGTGCCCGGGCAGCTCGGCCCCTGCGGGGGACCTCCCGCCCCGGCTCCCAGGAGACGACTTCGGGGGCGCGGGGTGAGCAGGGGGAGGGGCGGGGGCGGCGGGGAGGGGTGGGGGTCCTGGGGGCGGATTTGAGGGGGTTGGGGGAATTTGGGGGTCCCTGAGGGAATTTGGGGGTCCCTGAGGGGAGTTGGGTCCTGGGGGTCCCTGGGGGATTTGGGGGTCCCTGAGGGAATTTGGGGGTCCCTTTGGGGATTTGGGGTCCCTGGGGGATTTGGGGGTCCCTGAGGGAATTTGGGGGTCCCTTTGGGGGATTTGGGGGTCCCTGGGGGTCCCTGAGGGAATTTGGGGGTCCCTGAGGGAATTTGGGGGTCCCTTGAGGGGTCCCTGGGGAATTTCTGGGGGAATTTGGGGGTCCCTGAGGGAATTTTGGGGTCCCTGGGGTAATTTCGGGTCTCTGGGGGAATTTGGGGGTCCCTGAGGGAGGATTCGGGGGTCCCTGAGGGAATCTGGGGGTGATCTGGGGTGATCTGGGGGTCCCTGGGGTAATTTCGGGGGTCCCTGGGTAATTTGGGGATCCCTGGGGGATTTGGGGGTCCCTGGGGTAATTTGGGGTCCCTGGGGTAATTTCGGGGTCCCTGGGGTAATTTGGGGATCCCTGGGGACTTGTGGGGTCCCTGGGGTAATTTGGGGGTCCCTGGGGTAATTTCGGGGTCCCTGGGGTAATTTGGGATCCCTGGGGATTTGGGGGTCCCTGGGTAATTTGGGGTCCCTGCAATTGTGCCCCTGGGGTACTGGGGTCCCTGGGGTAATTTCGGTCCCTGGGTACTGGGTCACTGGGGTCCCGACGCCCCTCTCCCCACGCTCCCCCTCTCCCCCGGCAGCTCGCGCCGCTCCCGGCCCCGCCGCTAGGGGCGCCCTGCCCCCTGCGCTGCTCCCTGCCCCCGCCGCCCGCCGGCCAATCATGCGCGCGGCGCGCGGGGACGGGCACGGTGAGCGGCCAATGGCGGCGCGGGGGGCGGGGCTGGCGCGGTGAGCGGCCAATGGCGGCGCGGGGGGCGGGGCCGGGCGCGGTGAGCGGCCAATGGCGGCGCGGGGGGCGGGGCCGGGCACGGTAGAGCGGCCAATGGCGGCGCGGGGGCGGGGCCGGCGGGCTCGGGGCCATTGGCGGCTAAAACATAGGGGAGGGGAGGGACACTCCCCGCAATCCGCCCCCAAAATCCGCAGCGCCATGGAGGGGCCGGGTGCGGCCGGGGGCACTGGGAGCGACTGGGGGCACTGAGGGGGCACTGGGAGCGCTGGGGGACCACTGGGGGCACTGGGAGCAACTGGGAGCGACTGGGGGCACTGGGAGGGCACTGGGGGCACTGGGAGGGCACTGGGGGCGCTGGGGGCACTGGGGGCACTGGGGGGCACTAGGGGGACTGGGAGCGCTGAGGAGGCACTGGGAGGGACTGGGGCACTGGGGGCACTGGGGGACTGCGGGGCACTGGGAGGACTGGGAACAACTGGGGGGCACTGGGAGAACCTGGGGGCACTGGGAGGAACTGGGGGCACTACGGGAGCGCTGGGAGAAATGGGGAACCACTGGGGGGCACTGGGAGGGACTGGGGACTCCGGGGAGCACTGGGGAGAACTGGGAGGGACTGGGGGAACTACTGGGGGACCACTGGGGGCACCTGGAGGGACTTTTGAGGGGGCACTGGGAGATACTGGGGGTTCCAGTAAGGAACTGGGAGGCACTGGGGGTCTCTGAGGGGCACTGGAGGTGACGCTCCTCTGTCCCCCTGTCCCTCTGTCCGTCTGTCCCCTGTCCGCCTGTCCCCGTCCGTCTGTCCCCGTCCGTCTGTCCCTCTATCCGTCTGTCCCTCTCTCCCTGTCCCTTCTCCCGTCTCCCCCGTCCCTCTCCCCTGTCCCCCGTCCCTCTGTCCCTCTGTCCCTGTCCCCCTGTCCGTCTGTCCCCCGTCCCCTGTCCGTCTGTCCCTCTCCCCCTCTCCCCCCGTCCGTCCGTCCGTCCGCCCGCAGTGCGGGAGTTGCTGCTCTGGCGCGCCCCCTCGCGCTCGGCGCTGGCGCTGCTGGCGGCGCTGTTGCTGTTGGCGGCGCTGTCGCGCTTCGGCGCGGTGCCGGTGGCGGCGCACGCGGCGCTGGCCGTGCTTCGGGGTCACCGTCCCGCTGCGGCTGCGGCGGATGGCGTTGAGGCGCTGCGCGGCGCGGCGGAGCCGCCGGCGTGAGTGGCACCGGGGAGTGACACTGGGACACGGGGGACACGGGACACGGGGAGTGACACCGGGACACGGGGGACACTGAGTGACACCCTGAGTGACACCGGGACACCGCGGGGACACGGGGACACGGGCGGGACACGGGGAGTGACACCGGGACACCGGGAGTGACACTGAGTGACTCCGGGACACGGAGGGACACCGCGGGGACACCGGGAGTGACACCGGACACGGGGACAGAGCTGGGGACACTGGGAGTGACACCCTGAGTGACACCGGGACATGGGCGGGACACGGGGAGGACACAGGGAGTGGCACTGGACACGAGTGGGGGACACTGCGGGGACACCGCGGGGACACGGGAGTGACACGGGAGTGACACTGACACGGGCGGGGACACCGGGAGTGACACCGGACACGGGCGGGACACCGGACACGGGCGGGACACTGGGAGTGACACCCCTGAGTGACACCGGGACACGGGCGGGGACACCGGGAGTGACACCGGAGTGACACCGGACACGGCGGGGGACACGGGAGTGACACGGGGAGACGGGGGGCTTACACGGGGGGACACGGGGACAGAGCGGGGGCACGGGGAGTGACACGGGACACCACTCTGAGTGACACGGGACAGTCTGGGGACACGGGACTCTCTGAATGACACGGGGACAGCTGGGACACCCCGAAAGTGACACGGGGACACCCCCGCCCCCCGCCTCTGACACGCCTCTGGGTGACCCTGGTGACCTTTTGGGTGGCCCTGGTGGCCTTTGGGTGGCCCCTGGTGACATTTTGGGTGACCCTGGTGGCCTTTGGAGTGGCCCTGGTGGCCTTTAGTGGCCCTCTGTCCCCATCCCCCATGCTGGTCCTGGGGTCCCTTGTTCTCCCTTAACGCTGTCCCTGTCCCCCGCCCCTGTCCCTGTCCCCATGTCCCATGTCTTGTCCCTGTCCCCTGTCCCCTGTCCCTCGTCCCTGTCCCATGTCCCTGTCCCTGTCCCTGCCCCTCGTCCCTGTCCCCATGTCCCCTCGCTCCTGTCCCCAGGGCCACCCCCCGGGGGCTCAGCCCCAGCAGCAGCAGCAGCTTGGCACTGTCCCTGTCCCATGTCCCCATGTCCCTGTCCCTGTCCCCAGGGCCACCCCCGGGGGCTCAGCCCCGAGCAGCAGCAGCGCTGGGCGCCGCTCCTGGCGCGACACGCTGCGTGACGGCCACGCGACCCTGACCCGGCTCTTCCTCGTGCACAGCGTGCCCGAGTCCCCTCAAGGTGACAGCGACAGGGGCATTGGGGACACTGGGGACACTGGGGATATTGGGGATATTGGGGGGTTGGGGATATTGGGGACACTGGGGATATTGGGGGCACTGGGGGCATTTGGGACACTGGGGGATTGGGGACATTGGGGATATTAGACACTGGGGACATTGGGGACACTGGGGGCAATTGGGGGATTGGGGGTTAGACATGAGAGGCATGGGGACATATGGGACACAAGGGGTGGGGGACATTGGGGGACATTAGGGACATTGGGGGACATTGGGGGTTGGGGACATTGGGGACATTGGGGACACTGGGGACATTGGGGGACACTGCTTGGGGACATTGGGGAGCTGGGGGACATTGGGGACACTCGGGGGACACTGGGGGCATTTGGGGCATTGACACTGGGGGTGGGGACATGACACTGGGGGTGGACATTGGGACATCGGGACATTGGGGGACAGGGCGTGGTGTGGAGTGGGCAGATGGCACAGGGGACACGGGGGTGGCAGTGCCAGTGCCAGTGGCGATGCCAGTGACAGTGACAGTGACAGTGACAATGACAGTGACAGTGACAGTGACAATGACAGTGCCGTGACAGTGACAGTGACAGCGACAATGACAACGACAGTGACAATAACGGTGACAGTGACAGTGACAGTGCCAGTGACGACAGTGACAGTGCTCAGTGACAATGACAATGACAGTGACAGTGACAGTGACAGTGACAGTGACAATGACAGTGACAGTGATAGTACAATGACAATGACAGTGACAGTGACAGTCGTGACAGTGACAATGACAATGACGGTGACAGTGACAGTGACAGTGGCGACCAGTGACAATGACAGTGACAGTGACAATAACGGTGACAGTGACAATAACGGTGACAGTGATAGCGCCGCCCTGTGGCCGCAGTTCGCTTCCTGTTGTACCTGCTGACCTACGTGGGGGCTGCGTGCAACGGGCTGGGATCTGCTGGGAGCGCGGGTACGAGGGGACACTGGGGACACTGGGGACACTGGGGACACTGGGGATTGGGGACACTGGGGGACACTGGGGGACACTGGGGCACTGGGGACACTGGGGACACTGGGGGACACTGGGGGACACTGGGGGACACTGGGGACACTGGGGGCACTGGGGACACTGGGGGGCACTGGGGGACACTGGGACACTGGGGGCACACTGGGGGACACTGGGGGCACCAGCACCACTGGGGGACACTGGGGGACACTGGGGGACACTGACACTGGGACACTGGGGGACACTGGGGACACTGGGAACACTGGGGACAGTGGGGACACTGGGGACACTGGGGAACACTGCGACACTGGGGACATTGGGGGGACACTGGGGACACTGGGGGACACTGGGGACACTGGGGCACTGACACTGTCGACACTGGGGGACACTGGGGACATCAGCACTGGGAACACTGGGGGAACACTGGGGGACACTGGGGGACACTGGGGGACACTGGGGTGACACTGGGACAGGCTCGGGGACACGGGGACAGCGCAGGTGACAGCAGCTCGCAGGTGTCGCCTGGCCAGCCTTCACCTTCCCTCAGGCTCTCACCGGCGCCACCCAGGTACGGGGACACCGGGGGGGGGAGGGACACCGGGGGAGGGACACCGCGGGGGGAGGGGACACCGGGGGGCTCTGAGGTCCCCTCTGCCCAATGTCCCCCTGATGTCCCCAGGCCCAGATCGAGCAACACCTGAGCCAGGTGCGGAGCCACTCATGCGCCACTCCGCGCCAGGCGAGTGTCCCCTCCCCACCTGTCCCCTGGCCCTCCCCACCAGGGTGGTGTTCCTTGCTGTCCCCTGACCCCTCCCCCAATGTCCCCTCAGGGTCCTGGGCCAAGCTCCCAAGTGCCAAAGTGAAGCCGCAGTGACACCCGTGTCCCCTCCCCCCTCAGGCGACAGCGGGGGAGGGAGGGGAGCGTGGGCCCTGGAGGGGGTCTCACACCCCTCCCCTCCTTCCACCCCAAATTTGGGGTCCCTCCCCGTGTCCCCTCCCCCGACACAATTTAATAAAAACTCTTGTGACAGCCAGTGGACAGACAGCGAGGGGGGACAGTGGGGGGACACGGGGGACACGGGGGACACGGGGGATGGGGACACGGGGGGATTACATGGGGGACACGGGGGACACGGGGGACACGGGGGACACGAGGGGACACGGGGGACACGGGGGGACACGGGGGCGGGACCCCGGATGTGGGGTCTGCGATCTGCCGTGTCCCCAAATGTCCCCAAATGTCCCCCAGTGTCTCCCCAGTGTCCCCAGTGTCCCCCAGTGTCCCCAGTGTCCCCAGTATCCCCCAATGTCCCCAGTTCTCCCCCAGTATCCCCCAGTGTCCCCCAGTGTCCCCAGTATCCCCAGTTGTCCCCAGTTGTCTCCCAGTGCTCAGTGTCCCCCAGTGTCTCCCAGTGTCCCCCAGCGTTCTCCCCAGTGTCCCCAGTATCCCCAGTATCTCCCCAGTGTCCCCAGTTCTCCCCTCCTGTTTCTCCCGCCCCGCGGAACGCGCGGGAACCTGGAGGTTCAGGCCCTGCCCCCTCGGTCCCGGCCCTGCCCCTCGTGTCCCGGCCCTGCCCCTCGGGTCTGGGTCCTGCTGCTCTGTCCCGGTCCCTGCCCTCGGGTCCCCTGCGTCGTTGCGGGGCGCCGCTGCTGCTGCGCGACGTAAACACGGGACGCCGGACGTGGTGACGTCACCGGCGGGGAACGCCGCAACCGCGACCCGCGCAGTGTTTACCGGGACGGGAGCGGGAGAGGCGGGGACGGGGACACCTGGGACACTGGGAACGGGACCCCTGGGACACTGGGAACGGGACTCGGGACACTGAGGACACGGGACACTGGGGACCCCTCGGGACACTGGGAACGGGACCCCCTGGGACCCCTGACACTGACAGGGAACCGACAGCGGGAACGGGACCCTCGGGACCCTGACCCTGGGACACGGGACCTGACACTGGAACCCCTGAGAGCCGGGCTGGGGATCTCGGACAGCGACCTGGAGAGACTCCGGGACAGCGGGAACGGGACCCCGACACCGGGAACGGGACCCCTGAGAGCTGGACGGGACACTGGATAATCGAGAGCGGGACCCCCAGAGGACTCGAGACAGGGGACCCCGGGGACACTGGACAGGGACCGCCAGGGACACTGGAACGGGCTGGTACCCTGACTTCGAGATTCGCCGACCACTGGGACCCCCCAAGAACTGACAGGGACCCCCGACCCCTGTCGGGCTGGGACCCCCGGGACCCCGAGACACGGGCCGGGACTCTGGAATGTGACGGGGACCCCTGGAACGTGGGCTGGGACCACTGACCCCTCGGAACCGGATAGGGACCACCGGGAACCCGGGAACGCTGGCCGGACCACTCGAACGGCTGGGACCTCACCGAACCCCTGAACCCAACCGGGCCACTGGAACCGGATCTGATTCCTCACTGGAACCCCTGAGCCCAACTGGGACCACCGAACCCGGAACGGGGCTGAGACCACCGTGGACCACCGAACCGGACAGGGACCCCGGAACGGGGTTGGGACTAGGCAGGACCACCGGGAACCGGACAGGGACCCCGGGAACCCGACCGGGACTTCGGGACCCCGAACGGCTGGGACCACCGGGAACCGGACAGGGACTCCCAGGGACTCCCGGAGAACGGGCTGGGACCACTGAACCGGACAGGACCCCCGGGGAGCCCAACCGGGACCCCTGAACGGGCTGAGACCACCGGGACCCCCGGGAGCTCAACCGGGACCACCGGGAACCGGACAGGGATCCCCGGGAACGGGGCTGAGACCACCGGGATCCCCGGGAACCGGACAGGGACCCCCGGGAGCCCAACCGGGACCCCGGGAACGGGGCTGGGACCGCCGGGATCCCCGGGAACCGGACAGGGATCCCTGGAACGGGGCTGGGACCAGCGGGACCCCCGGGATGGCGACACCGGGAACGGGACCCCCGGGACACGCCGGGCCCGGGGACACCGGACGGGGACACCGGGGGAGGGGGCGGGGCGCGCGAACGGATGAATGAATAAATTAATGAATCAATTAATGAATTAATGAATGAATTAATTAATGAATGAATGAACGGACGGACCCCGGGGCGTGGGAACCGCCCCCCCGCCGCTGCCCGCGGTCCCGCCGTGACTCAGCGCCGGTTCCCGCCTGACATCAGCCCCCGGTGTCACACCGGGACCCCCGGGACCCCCCCCGGTACCGGGACCCCCCCCGGGAGCTCCTCGGGCCGGCCCCGGTGACACCGGGGGGGTCGCGGGGGTCGCTTTGTCCCGGTACCGGAATCCTCGGGGGGGAAAGTTCCCATCGCTCCGGTACCGGGAGCCGCGTACGGGACAGCTCCGCCCCGGGACGGTGCTGGGGGGGTCCCGAGGGGCTGCCGGGGGTCCCGAGCGGGTCCCGGGGATCCCGGGGGTCCCGAGGGGCTGCTGGGGTCCCCCGAGCGGGTCCCGAGGGTCCCGGTGCCGGTCCCGGGGGTCCCGGTGGGGGTCGCGGGGGATCCCGGGGGTCCCGGGGGTCCCGGTGCGGGATCGCGGGGTCCCGGTGGGGGTCGCGGGGGTCCCGGTGCGGATCCCGGGGGTCCCGGTGCGGGTCTCGGTGCGGATCTCGGGGGGTCCCGATGGGGGTCGCGGGGTCCCAGGAGGTCACCGGGGGAAACCCCGGCGGGGGGGCGGGGGGATCCCGGGCCGTTTCCCCGTTATGGGGGGTCCCGCGCTGTTACCGGCGGGGGGTCCCGAGGGTCCCGGGGCCGCTCCCGGTGCGGCCCGGACGGTTCGGGCCGTTTCTAGAAGCGCGCGCGCTCCCGTTTCTATTAATACGCGCCCGGGCGGCGGCGGCGGCGGCGGCGGCGGCGGCGGCGGAGGGAATCCCCTGTGACGTCATTGCTAGGGATACCAAACAAACACTCCAGCCAAGGCCATATTTGGCTAATTGCGTCACAGGAACTCCGGTGGCGGCGCCCGGGATCCCCCGCTCGCGCCCGCCCGGCCCGTTCTTATCGGCGGCGGCGCCTCCCCGGAGCCTCAAACGGCGGCGGCGGCGGTGGCCACGGCGGGCCCGGGGCTCGGGGGGGCGCGGGGGGGTCCCGGGGGTCCCGGAGCAGCGGCGGCGGCTGCCGTGACGTCAGCGGAGGGGGCCGGGGCCCCGCCGTATAAAGCGGGGCCGCCGCGAGCGGTTCATTCATAAAACCGGAGACCGGGCGAGCGGCGGGAGCGGCACCGGGGCTCGGAGCGGACGTGCCGGAGCCCGGCCGGGGATTTACCGGAGCCAGCGGAACTTTGTGTCGGGGGGAATCCCGGGACGGATTTACCGGGGGCGCTCCGGGACCGGAGAACTTTTGGAGCGGCGGGAGGGGCGCGGCGGGACTCGGCACCGGGCGAGCGGAGCCGGGCGCGGATGGAGCGGGAGCGCGGCGGCGCACCGGAGCTCGCACGGATGGAGCGGCGCTCGTAGCGCGCAACCGGCGCTCGGTACCGGCAAAGCGAGCCCCGCGGAGACGCGCTTGGCGCGGCACGGACAGCGCAGCGCCTCACCGGGAGTTCTGACCGGCACACCGGGAGTTCTGACCGACGCACCGGGAGCTCTCACCAACGCACCGGAGCTCAGAGCGCATCACCGGGAGCTCTGACCGGCACACCGGGAGCTCAGAGAGCCTCACCGGGAGTTCTGACCGACGCACCGGAGCTCAGAGCGCATCACCGGGACCTTTCACGGACACACCGGGAGCTCAGAGCGCATCACCGGGAGCTCTGACCGACACACCGGGAGCTCTCACGGACACACCGGAGCTCAGAGCGCCTCACCGGGACCTTTCACCGACACACCGGGAGCTGTGACCGGCACACCGGAGCTCAGAGCGCATCACCGGGAGCTCAGAGAGCCTCACCGGGACCTTTCACCGACGCACCGGGAGCTCTCACAGACGCACCGGGACCTTTCACCGGCACACCGGGACCTTTCACCGGCACACCGGGAGCTCTCATAGACACACCGGGAGCTCAGAGCGCCTCACCGGGACCTTTCACGGACACACCGGGATCTCAGCGCACCTCACCGGGAGCTCAGCGCGCCTCACCGGGATCTCTGACCGCCGCACCGGGATCTCTGACCGCCGCACCGGGATCTCTGACCGCCGCACCGGAGCCCGAGCGGACGGGCGCCCGCCATGCCCGCGCCGTGACCCGCGCAGCCTTGTCGCGGCGGGGCGGCCCCCGCGGCCCCGGGGCCATGTTCCAGGGCTTCCCCGGGGACTACGACTCGGGCTCCCGCTGCAGCTCGTCGCCCTCGGCCGAGTCCCAGTACCTGTCGCCGCTCGACTCCTTCGGGAGCCCCGCGGCCGCCGGGGCCGCGCAGGTGAGCGCCGGGAGCGCGCACGGGGAACGAACGGGAGGGGGAGGCGCGCGCGGGGGGGGGCGGGGCCGTGCGTAAGCGCGCGCGCGGTGACGCCGCCGCCGGTGACGCGGCACGCACGCAAAGCGCGCGGGTTATTTTTGGGGTGTCCCCCCCCCCCTCCCCCCGCCCCCCGCGCGCGGCGTTGCCAAGGGAGACGAGGAGGGAGGGACACGCCCCCGTGGGGGCGGGGCGGACACGCCCACCCCGGTGCGGAGCCACGCCCACACGCGGGGTTAGGGGGAGGCCACGCCCCCTTGGCTGTTTGGCCACGCCCCCGACCCGCGATCGCGGCGGGGACACCCCCGGAGTGAGGGGGGGGGTCCCCAAATTTGGCGATGTCCCCTCGTGTCCCCTCCCCTCCCCCACGGCTGGCAGGGCTCGGTTTGGGGCGCGGGTTTTTTTTGGGGAATTTTGGGGAGAGATGGATTTGGGGGTCCCTGGGGACCCTCGGATTGGGTGACAGGGTGACAGGGTGACAGGGTGGCACTGGCGGGTGACAATGAGGATGAGGACGGGCTGGGACATCCCCAGCGCAGTCACACCCTTGTCCCAGTGCCACCAGTGCCACCAGTGCCACCAGTGCCACCAGCGCCACCAGCGCCACCAGCCGGGGACAGCGCTGTCCCCAAACCCGCCGCGCGCTGTCCCCAAACCCGCCGCGCTGCCGCGACACCGGTGACACCCTGGCCACAGCGCGGGGGGGGGGTGGCAGTGCCACCTTCGCCACACCCCGGTGTCACCCGGCCCCCGGTACCGGGTCACGGGGAGGTGACGGAGTGTCACCCGCGGTGTCCCCAAGCCCAGTACGGGGTTATGGGGTGTCACCCCGCTGTGTCCCCTCGCTGTGTCCCCTCTGTCCCCGCTGTGTCCCCGCTGTGTCCCCGCGCTGTCCCCGCTGTCCCCCGCTGTGTCCCCCGCCGTGTCCCCGCCATGTCCCCCGCTGTCCCCAAGCCCGGTACTGCGTGTTACGGGGTGTCCCCCCGCTGTGTCCCTGCTGTCCCTGCCCTGTCTCCTCTGTCCCCTCTGTCCCCGCTGTGTCCCCGCTGTCCCCAAGCCCGGTACCGGGTCAGGGGGAGTCCCCGCGGTGTCCCCGCTGTGTCCCCCCCTGCTGTCCCCACTGTGTCCCCCGCTGTGTCCCCAACACCATTACCGTGTTACGGGGTGTCCCCTCTGTCCCCTCTGTCCCCAAGCCCGCACCGGTCAGGGGGTGTCTCCGCTGTGTCCCCCGCTGTGTCCCCCGCTTGTGTCCCCTGTGTCCCCCAACCCCGGTACCGAGTTACGGGTGTCCCCCGCTGTGTCCCCGCTGTGTCCCCTCTGTCCCCTGTGTCCCCAGCCCCATTACCGTGTTACGGGTGTCCCCGCTGTGTCCCCCCGCTGTGTCCCCGCTGTGTCCCCGCTGTCCCCTCTGTCCCCAACCCCATTACCGAGTTACGGGTGTCCCTCTGTCCCCTGTGTCCCCCAGCCCCATTATCATGCGTTACGGGGTGCCCCCGCGCTGTGTCCCCTCTGTCCCCTGTGTCCCCAACCCCATTACCGTAATGGGTGTCCCCGCTGTGTCCCTGTGTCCCTCTGTCCTAACCCCATTACCGAGTTACGGGTGTCCCTCTGTCCCCTCTGTCCCCAAGCCCGGTACCGGGTCAGGGGTGTCCCCTCTGTCCCCCTCTGTCCCCAGCCCGGTACTGGGTCAGGGTGCCCCTTCCCACGCTGTGTCCCCTGTGTCCCCCAGCCCCATTACCGAGTTACGGGTGTCCCCGCTGTGTCCCCGCTGTGTCCCCTGTGTCCCCAGCCCCATTACCGTGTTACGGGGTGTCCCCGCTGTGTCCCCGCTGTGTCCCCTGTGTCCCCAGCCCCACTACCGAGTTACGCGGTGCTCCCCCGCGCTGTGCCCCCTCTCCCCGCCCCCCTAACCCCTGCTGTCCCCTCCCCCAGGAGTGCGGTGGCCTCGGGACATGCCCGCTCCTTCGTGCCCACGGTGACGGGCCATCACCACCAGCCAGGACCTGCAGTGGCTGGTGCAGCCCACGCTCATCTCCTCGGTGGCCCCTGGGGGCCCCCATGGCGCAGCCGCCGCCCCTCGACCCCCTACGACCTGCCTGGGCCCAGCTACTCGACCCCCGGCCTGGGCGCCTTCGCGGGACCCCCGGCCCCGACCCCCGCCCGCGCCCCCCGCGCCCGCGCCCGGCGGAGCCGCGAGGAGACGGTGAGAGGGGACAGAGGGGACAGGGGGACAGGGGGGACGGAGGGGACATCGATAGAGGGGACAGGGGGAAAGGGGGGACATCGATAGAGGGGGGCGGTGGGGCTTTGGGGACATCGATAGAGGGACAGAAGGGACAGTGGCGCTTTAGGGACATCGTGAGAGGGGCTCAGGGAGTTTGAGGACACGCAGAGTGTCCGGAGATTGAGGGGTGTCCTCGGTGGTGGCACCGTGGGGGACATGGAGAGTGGTGACAGATTGAGGGACACCCTGGTGGTGGCACCTTGGGGACACCGTGAGTGACAGGAGATTTAGGGACACCCGCTGGTGGCACCTTGGGGACACTGTGAGTGACAGGAGATTTAGGGACACCCGAGCAGTGACACCTTGGGGACACCGTGAGTGACAGGAGATTTAGGGACACCCGAGCAGTGACACCTTGGGGACACTGTGAGTGACAGGAGATTTAGGGACACCCGCTGGTGGCACCTTGGGGACATTGTGGGTGACAGGAGATTTAGGGACACCCTGGTGGTGGCACCTTGGGGACACTGTGAGTGACAGGAGATTTAGGGACACCCGCTGGTGGCACCTTGGGGACATTGTGGGTGACATCGCCGGTTCCCGGGAACGCGCCGGGATTTGGGGGCGCGGGCAGCGGGATTTGGGGGCGGGGGTGACGGATGGTGGCGGGGGGTGGCAGTAGGTGGCAGTAGGTGACAGGGGGTGACAGGGGGTGGCAGTAGGTGGCAGTAGGTGACAGGAGGTGACAGTCCCGTCCCGCAGCTGACGCCCGAGGAGGAGGAGAAGCGGCGCGTGCGGCGCGAGCGGAACAAACTGGCGGCGGCCAAATGTCGCAACCGGCGCCGGGAGCTGACGGACCGGCTGCAGGCGGTGAGCGCGGCGACACCGGGACACCGGGGACACCGGGGCGGGGACACCGGGGACACGGGGACACGGGGACACCGGGGCGGGGACACGGGGACACCCCCGAGAGTGGCGACACGGGGACACCCCGGGAGTGACGACACGGGGACACCCCGGGAGTGACGACATAGGGACACCGAGAGTGACGACATGGGGACACCTCGAGAGTGGCGACATGGGGACATCGAGAGTGGTGACACTGAGACACCCCCGGAGTGGTGACACGGGGACGCCCCGGGGCTGGCACTGTCCCCAAGGGCCGGGGGACGCGGCGGGGAGGAGCGGAGGGAGCTGGGGACAGGAGTGTCCCCCTGGGTGGTGGCAGTGCCCTCGGGGCTGGGGACAGCTCGCAGGGAGTTGGGGACATCGGGTGGGGACAGGAGTGTCCCCATGGATGGTGGCGATGTCCTCGGAATTGGGGACATCGGGTGGGGACAGGAGTGTCCCCTTGGATGGTGGCGATGTCCTCGGGGCTGGGGACAGCGGTGGGGACAGCGGTGTCGCCGTGAGCAGGACGCTGTGCCGCTGTCCCCGGCACCGGTGACATCCCCGGGGACACCGGGGCTCGCTCGCGCTCGCGGGAGGCGACAATGAAGCGAGGGTGTCCCCAGGAGGGGACAGAGAGGGACAGCGCCACCCCTCGGGGGGACGGGGAGGGGACAGACGGACACGCGGGGGACAGCAGAGGGGACAGACGGACACTCGGGGATGTCCCCGGGATTTGGGACAGCAGAGGGGACAGACGGACACTCGGGGACGCTGCGGGATGTCCCCAAAATCTGGGGACACCCAGGAGGACGGAGGGGGGGGAAGGACGGACGGACACGCCGTGCTCAGCCTTGGGGACACTTGGGGACACTTGGGGACACTTTTGAGTCACTTCGGGGGCATTTTGGTGACAATTTGGAGCCACTTCGGGGCCACTTTGGAGCCACTTTGGGGACACTTTGTGCCTACTCTGGGGACACTTCGGGGCCACTCTAGGGACACTTTGTGGCCGTTTTTTTGCCATTTTGGGGCCACTTTGGTGCCACTTCGGGGACACTTTTTGGCCACTTTGTGCCTTCTTTGGGGCCACTTTGATGCCACTTTGGGGACACTTTGGGGACACTTTGGGGACACTTTGTGGCCATTTTTCGGCCACTTCGGGGCCACTTTGGTGCCCCTTTTTGGCCACTCTGGGGACACTTTGGGGCCAGTTTTTGGCCACTTTTTGTCTACTTTGGGGCCACTTTGATGCCACTTCGGGGCCACTTTTTGCCTGCTTTGGGGACACTTCGGGGTCACTTTTTGGCCACTTCGGGGCCACTCTAGGGACACTTTGTGGCCACTTTTTACCTACTTTGGGGACACTTCGGGGCCACTCTAGGGACAGTCTGTGGCCATTTTTTTGCCACTTTGGGGCCACTTTGGGGCCACTTTGTGGCCCCTTTTTGGCCACTCTAGGGACGCTTTGTGGCCACTTTCGGGTCACTTTTCGGCCACTTTTTGCCTACTTTGGTGCCACTTTGGGGACACTTTGGTGCCACTTTTCGGCCACTCTAGGGACACTTCGTGGCCATTTTTTTGCCACTTTGGGGCCACTTTGTGGCCGCTTTTCGGCCACTTTGTCTCTACTTCGGGGCCACTTTTTGCCTGCTTTGGGGACACTTCGGGGCCACTTTTTGCCTGTTTTGGGGCCACTTCGGGGTCACTTTTTGGCCACTTCGGGGCCACTCTAGGGACACTTTTTGGCTACTTTTTGACCACTCTAGGGACACTTTGGGGTCACTTTGTGGCCACTTTTCGGCCACTTCGGGGCCACTCTGGTGCCCCTTTTTGGCCACTCTGGGGACACTTAGTGGCCACTTTTCGGCCGCTTTTTGGCCACTTTGGGGCCACTTCGGGGCCACTTTGGAGCCACTTTGGGACCACTTTGATGCCACTTTGGTGCCACTTCGGGGCCACTCTAGGGACACTTTGTGGCCACTTTTCGGCCGCTTTTTGGCCACTTTGGGGCCACTTCGGGGCCACTTTGGGACCACTTTGGTGCCACTTTTTGGCCACTTTGTGCATACTTTGGGGACACTTCGGGGCCACTCTAGGGACACTCTGTGGCCATTTTTTTGCCACTTTTCGGCCACTTTGTCTCTACTTTGGGGCCACTTTTTGCCTACTTTGGGGCCGCTTTTCGGCCACTTTTCGGCCACTTTTCGGCCACTTTGGGGCCACTTTTCGGCCAATTTTCGGCCACTTTTCGGCCACTTTGGGGCCACTTTTCGGGCGCTTTTCGGGCGCCCTCCGCCCGCGCCGCCCTGACCGCGCTGCCCCCGCAGGAGACGGACCAGCTGGAGGAGGAGAAGGCGGAGCTGGAGTCGGAGATCGCCGAGCTGCGCAAGGAGAAGGAGCGCCTGGAGTTCGTGCTGGTGGCGCACGCCCCCGCCTGCAAGGTCCCGTTCGAGGACATCGGCCCGGCCGAGGTGAGCAGCCCGGGGACCGCCGCTCTCCTGCCCCCGCCGCCCTTCCAGGGCCCCTTCCCCGGCTGCTGCCTCCCGCCCGGGGTCCCCGCGGGACCCCCTAACGCGACCCCCGCGTTTTTCACCCACCCAGAGGGAGCCACGTGTGGAGCCTCGCACCAGCGGAGCAGCAGCAGCGACCAGTCCTCGGACTCCTTGAACTCTCCCTCGCTCCTCGCGTTGTGAACGGGGCGCCCCCCAACACCGCCACCCCCCTCCCCGAGCCCCCAAAACCACAAAAAAACAAAAATTCGGGCACCTCCTCCCTGCCCCCGCCGCGCCTCGGGGCTGGGCTTTGCCCGCCTCGCTTTTTTTGGGGTTTTTTCCCAGCTCTGGTGGGATTTTTGGGGTTTTTTGGGAGGTTTTTTTGGGGGTTTTGGCGCCTGGAGGCGGTGGCCGTGATGAGGTTCCTGTTGGGGGGTTTCTGTCCCCCGGTCCTTGTCACCCCGAGGGGGCTTCGTCCCGGATTTCTGTCCGTCCGGGGGTGTCCCTGCCCCATCCCCAGTGCCCGGAGAAGGGTCTGGGTCACCTCAGAGGTGTCGCCCCCAATTTCAGGGGGACTTCTGTCCCTCCGGGGGTGTCCCTGTCACCTCAGAGGTGTCACCCCGTCATTTCACGGGGACTTCTGTCCCTTTCAGGATGTCCCTGTCCCGTCCCCAGTGCCCAGAGACGCCTCTCGTGGTGTCCCTGTCACCTCAGAGGTGTCCCCTCCTCATTTCACGGGGACTTCTGTCCCTCTGGGGGTGTTCGTGCCCCGTCCCCACTGCCAGGAGAAAGTTCTGGGTCACCTCAGAGGTGCCCCCCCATTCCAGGGGGATTTCTGTCCCTTTCAGGATGTCCCTGTCCTGTCCCCACTGCCAGGAGAAGGTTCTGGGTCACGTCAGAGGTGTCGCCCCCCAATTTCACGGGGACTTCTGTCCCTTTCAGGATGTCCCTGCCCTGTCCCCAATGCCAGGAGAAGCCTCTTGTGGTGTCCCTGTCACCTCAGAGGTGTCACCCCGTCATTTCAGAGGGTTCTCTGTCCCTCCGGGGGTGTCCCTGCCCCGTCCCCACTGCTCAGAGAAGGTTCTGGGCCACCTCAGAGGTGTCGCCCCCCAATTTCAGGGGGACTTCTGTCCCTCCGGGGGTGTCCCTGTCACCTCAGAGGTGTCGCCCCGTCATTTCAGAGGGACCTCCACCCTTTTGGAGATGTCCCTGTCCTGTCCCCAATGCCAGGAGAAGGTTCTGGGTCACCTCAAAGGTGCCCCCCTCATTTCACGGGGACTTCTGTCCCTTTCAGGATGTCCCTGCCCTGTCCCCAATGCCCAGAGACGCCTCTCGTGGTGTCCCTGTCACCTCAGAGGTGTCCCCCCCCATTCCAGGGGGGTCTCCCAGCCTCCGGGGTGTCCCTGTCCCCCTCCATCCCCCCTGGGAAGGATTTTTTGTCCCCTCCGTCCCCTCCAAGTGGGTCCCAAGTGGGACTTTTTATGACGCCCCCGCGCCCCCCCGGCACCTGGGGACGGTCCCCGCGGTGTCCCCTCCCCCCCGGAGGTGTCACCCCCCAATCCCGGGGGGTCCCTGCGGTGTCCCCTCCCCCCGGGAGGTGTCACCCCCCAATCCCGGGGGGTCCTGCCGTGTCCCCTCCCCCCGGAGGTGTCACCCCCAATCCCGGGGGTCCCTGCGGTGTCCCCTCCCCCCCGGAGGTGTCACCCCCAATCCCGGGGGGGTCCTGCCGTGTCCCCTCCCCCCCGGAGGTGTCACCCCCAATCCCGGGGGGTCCCCGCGGTGTCCCCTCCCCCTCGGAGGTGTCACCCCCAATCCCGGTGGCACCTCAGGTGTCCCCGCCCCCCCCGGTGTCCCCTGGCGGGTCCCGGTGCCATCTCCGCCAAGTGTCCCTCCCCCTCCGGAAGGTCCCTCGTGTCATTTCTGTCCCGCCGGGGACATCCCGCGGCCCCCTCCCCCCGCTCCAGGTGTCCCTGCGGGGTTCTCCCCTCCCCTCTCCTCCCTCGGAGGCGCCACTTTGTCACCTCCGTGTCCCCCCCCGGGGCTGCAGGTGAGCGCTGCAGGTCACCGGGGTCACCTGGGGTCACCTGGGGGTCACCTGTGTCACCTGTGTCACCTTCGGGTCACCTGTGTCACCTGTGTCACCTCCAGGTCACTCCTGTCACCCCCCAGGTGACCCCCCAGGTGACTCCCCAGGTGACTCCCCAGGTGACCCCCACGTGACCCTCACGTGACCCCCCCAGGTGCGCTCCCCCCTGCTTGCCCCTCCCCCACCTGTTCCCGCCTCTCCCCCTCCCGCTTCGCCGGCTTTGGCTCCGCCCTCCCCCCTCCCCCCCCCCTCCCCCCACCCGGTATATAAATCTATTTTTTGTTGCAAGGGAGATGTTTAATTTTTTATTATTATTATAAGGAGGATAATTATTGTCGCCCTGTCCGTGTTCTGTGCCCTGCCCAAGGGCGGCCCCTGGGCCTGTCCAAGCTCCCCCGCCCCCAAACGTGGCCAATAAAAGCAGCTTCAGCGGCCCCCGCCTCTTTTGGGGGGTCTGGGGGGCGATTTTGGGCACTGGGGGAGATTTTTGGGTTTCTAGAGGGGAGATTTTGGGGGTCTGGGGGCGATTTTGGGGGTCTGGGGGGAGATTTTGGGGGTCTGGGGGGCGATTTTGGGCTCTGGGGGGAGATTTTGGGTCTGGGGGGAGATTTTGGGGGTCTGGGGGGGAGATTTTGGGGGTCTGGGGGGAGATTTTGGGGGTCTGGGGGAGATTTTGGGGGTCTAGGATGGAGATTTTGGGGGTCTGGGGGAGATTTTGGGTTTCTGGGGGGAGATTTTGGGGGTCTGGGGGGAGATTTTGGGGGGTCGGGGATGGAGATTTTGGGGGTCTGGGATGGAGATTTTGGGGGGTCGGGGATGGAGATTTTGGGGGTCTGGGGGAGATTTTGGGGGGTCTGGGATGGAGATTTTGGGGGTCTGGGATGGAGATTTTGGGGGTCGGGGATGGAGATTTTGGGGGTCTGGGGGGAGATTTTGGGTTTCTAGGGGGGAGATTTTGGGGTCTGGGGGAGATTTTGGGGGTCTGGGGGGGGGGCGATTTTGGGGGTCGGGGATGGAGATTTTGGGGGGTCTGGGGGAGATTTTTGGGGTCTGGGGGAGATTTTTGGGGGTCAGGGGAGGTGTCAATCAAAGGGGAGCGGGTTGGGCTGAAGCCACGCCCCCATTTAAGCCACGCCCACTCAAAGCCACACCTCCATTTGAGCAACGCCCCCTTCAGGCCACGCCCCATTTAAGCCACGCCCCATCCAGACCACGCCCCTCCCGCGGTGCCGCCGGTGCCCAGCAGGGGGCGCGCGGGGCGAGAAACGGGAGCTCGACCAGTTTGGGGATCCATTCCCAGTTTGGGGAGTCCATTCCCAGTTTGGGGAGTCCATTCCCAGTTTGGGGATCCATTCCCAGTTTGGGGGAGTCCATTCCCAGTTTGGGGGAGTCCATTCCCAGTTTGGGGAGCCCATTCCCAGTTTGGGGATCCATTCCCAGTTTGGGGAGTCCATTCCCAGTTTGGGGAGCCCATTCCCAGTTTGGGGAGTCCATTCCCAGTTTGGGGATCCATTCCCAGTTTGGGGAGCCCATTCCCAGTTTGGGAATCCATTCCCAGTTTGGGGAGTCCATTCCCAGTTTGGGGATCCATTCCCAGTTTGGGGAGTCCATTCCCAGTTTGGGGAATCCATTCCCAGTTTGGGGATCCATTCCCAGTTTGGGGGGCCCTGCCCAGTTTGGAGATTCCATTCCCAGTTTGGGGAGTCCTTTCCCAGTTTGGGGGGGCCTGCCCAGTTTGGGGATTCCATTCCCAGTTTGGGGAATCCATTCCCAGTTTGGGGGAGTCCATTCCCAGTTTGGGGATCCATTCCCAGTTTGGGGATCCATTCCCAGTTTGGGGAGTCCATTCCCAGTTTGGGGAGTCCATTCCCAGTCTGGGGATCCATTCCCAGTTTGGGGAATCCATTCCCAGTTTGGGGAGTCCTTTCCCAGTTTGGGGGGGGCCTGCCCAGTTTGGGGATTCCATTCCCAGTTTGGGGTCCCCTCTCCCAGTTTGGGGTCCCCTCTCCCAGTTCAGGGCCCCCTCTCCCAGTTCGGGTCCCCTCCCCCAGCCCGGGAGCCCCGCCCGCTTTGGGGGGGGGCCGCCCTCCCCTCCCTTCTTCCTCCCTCCCCCCTCCCCCCGTGACGTCATCTCCCGGTGATTCACTGGCGCCGTCCCGGGGTCACCCCCGTCCCCTCCCCCCCCCCAAACTGTCCCCAAACTGTCCCCAAAATGTCCCCAAAATGTCCCCAACCCCCCGGGTGTCCCCGCGCCCCTCCCCCCGCTGCCCCCCTGGCCCCGCCCCCCGTCCCTCCCCCGCCCCTCCCCCCCCGCCTATTTTTTAGCTGTCGCCGCTTCCGGGCCGGATCCTGACCCGGGACCCGCCCGGGCGGCGGCGGCGACACCGCGGGGGCCGCGTGTCCCCAGGCGGGGGGAGGGGTCCCCAAAATCCCCTCGTGTCCCCAGGCGGGGGGAGGGGGGTCCCCAAAAATCCCCTCGTGTCCCCAAGCGGGGGGAGGGGGTCCCCAAAATCCCCTCGTGTCCCCAGGCGGGGGAGGGGGTTCTCCAGACGGGTCCCGGTGTCCCCAAACCCCCCAATGTCCCCAAACCCCCAATGTCCCCAAACCCCCCAATGTCCCCAAACCCCCCCGGTGTCCCCAAACCCCCCGGTGTCCCCAAACCCCCCAATGTCCCCCAAACGCCCCCGGTGTCCCCAAACCCCCCCCGGTGTCCCCCAAACCCCCCAATGTCCCCAAACCCCCCGGTGTCCCCAAACCCCCCCGGTGTTCCCCAAATTCCCGCTGTCCCCACGCGCGAGGCTTCGCCGTTAATTTACAGCGTCATTTATACAGCGGGGGGAGGGGCGGGGGACAAACTCAAATTCGGGGGGTCCCCAACCCCCGGGGGGTCACTGGTGTCACTGGTGTTACTGGGATGTCACTGGGGTGTCACTGGGATGTAACTGGTGTCACTGGTGTCACTGGGATGTCACTGGGATGTAACTGGTGTCACTGGTGTCACTGGGATGTCACTGGTATATCACTGGTGTAACTGGGATGTCACTGGTGTATCACTGGTGTCACTGGGGCGTCACTGGTGTCACTGGGGCGTCACTGGTGTCACTGGTGTCACTGGGGTGTCACTGGGATGTCAGAGGGGTGTCAGTGTGGTATCACTGGTGTCACTGGGTGTCACTGGGCTGTCACTGGGATGTAACTGGGATGTCACTGGGTGTCACTGGGATGTAACTGGGATGTCACTGGGATGTCAGTGTGATATCACTGGTGTCACTGGGATGTCACTGGGGTGTCACTGGGATGTCACTGGAGTGTCACTGGGATGTCACTGGTGTCACTGGGATGTCACTGGGTGTCACTGGGATGTAACTGGGATGTCACTGGGTGTCACTGCGTCACTGGGTGTCACTGGGATGTAACTGGGATGTCACTGGGTGTCACTGGGATGTTAGTGGGATGTCAGTGTGATATCACTGGTGTCACTGGGATGTCACTGGGTGTCACTGGGGTGTCACTGGTGTCACTGGAGTGTCACTGGATGTCACTGGGATGTCACTGGTGTCACTGGGATGTAACTGGGATGTCACTGGGATGTAACTGGGATGTCACTGGTGTATCACTGGGTGTCACTGGTGTCACTGGGGTGTCACTGGGATGTCAGTGGAGTGTCACTGGTGTCACTGGGTGTCACTGGGTGTCACTGGTGTCACTGGGATGTCACTGGGTGTCACTGGGTGTCACTGGTGTCACTGGGTGTCACTGGTGTCGCTGTCCCGGTTCAGGCCCGGTAGTCGCGGCAGCCGAACGGGAGGCAGCGCCCGGGCTGTCAGTGGGGTGTCAGTGTGATATCACTGGTGTCACTGGGATGTCAATGGGCTGTCACTGGGATGTCACTGGTGTATCACTGGGTGTCACTGGTGTCACTGGTGTCCCGGTTCAGGCCCGGTACCCTCAGCCGCGGCAGCCGGAACGGGAGGCAGCGGCCCGGGCTGTCACTGGGATGTAACTGGGATGTCACTGGGATGTCAGAGGGTGTCAGTGTGGTATCACTGGTGTAACTGGGTGTCACTGGTGTCACTGGTGTCCCGGTTCAGGCCCGGTACCCGCAGCCGCGGCAGCCGAACGGGAGGCAGCGGCCCGGGCTGTCACTGGTGTCACTGGGATGTCACTGGGTGTCACTGGGCTGTCACTGGTGTGTCACTGGGCTGTCACTGGGTGTCACTGGTGTCACTGGTGTCCCGGTTCAGGCCCGGCAGTCTCGGCAGCCGGAACGGGAGGCAGCGGCCCGGGCGCGCCGCCGGCAGCTCCGAGAAGAAGCCGCGGCCTCGGGCCGGGCCCGGCTCGGGCCCCGCGTCCCGCAGAACCGCCAGGATCGCGCGGCGCGGAACCGCCGCCCGCAGCCCCCGCGCGTCCAGCAGCGCCGCCACGTGCCGGCGCCTGCGGACACACGGACAGGGGGACAGGGGGGACACGGGGACAGAGGGACACACGGACAGGGGACACACGGACACACCGGACAGGGGGACACGGGGACACCGACAGACGGACACACGGACAGGGACACACGGACACAGAGAGGGGACAGGGGGACAGAGGGACACCGACACACCGACACAACGGACAGGGGGACAGGGGGACAGGGGACACACGGACACGGACAGACGGACACACGGACAGGGGGACACGGACACACGGACACACCGACACACGGACAGAGGGACACGGGGACACCGACAGACGGACACACGGACACACCGACACACGGACACACGGACACACGGACAGGGGACACACGGACACACCGACACACGGACACACGGACACCGAGGGGGGACACACGGACACGGACAGAGGGACAGACGGACAGGGGACACACGGACAACGGACAGACGGACACACGGACAGACGGACACACGGACAGGGGGACAGGGGGACACACGGACAGGGGGGACACACGGACAGGGGGACACACGGACACACGGACACACGGACACACCGACACACGGACACACGGACACCGAGGGGGGACACACGGACACGGACAGAGGGACAGACGGACAGGGGACACACGGACAGACGGACAGACGGACACGGACAGACGGACAGGGGACACACGGACACACGGACACGGACAGGGGACAGGGGGACACACGGACACGGACAGAGGGACAGAGGGACAGAGGGACAGGGGACACACGGACACACGGACACACGGACACACTCCGGACAGACGGACAGGGGGACACACGGACACACGGACACGGACAGGGGGACACACGGACACACGGACACGGACAGGGGACACACGGACACACCGACACACGGACACGGACAGGGGGACAGAGGGGGGACAGGGGGACAGGGACAGGGGGATACGGACACACGGACACCCGAGAGGGGACAGACGGACACGGACAGGGGACAGAGGGACAGAGGGACAAGGGGGGACAGAGGGGACAGACGGACACACGGACAGGGGACGGGGGACACGGGCAGGGGAGGACAGACGGACAGGGGGACAGAGGAAGAGACGGACACGGGGACAGGGACAGACGGACAGGGGACAGGGGGACAGGGGACAGGGACACGACGGGACACAGGGACAGAGGGACAGACGGACAGACGGACAGGGGACAGGGGGACAGGGACACGAGGGGACACAGGGACAGAGGGACAGACGGACAGGGGGACAGACGGACACAGGAATCAGCGGGGACAAACCCCCGCGCCCCCCCCGCGCGCGGATTTCGGGGCGCACCCGCCGTTTAACCGGTCCCAGCTCCCCAGTTTAACTGGTGTCCCCTCCCCCACCCCCCGCGCGCGTGCCACCGGCCCCCGGGACCGGGACCGGGAGGGGAGGGGACCGGGGGGAGGGACCGGGGGGAGGGGACCGGGGGGGAGGGGACCGGGGCTGGCGCGGGGCCGCGGCCGCTTCCCGGCGGGGGGGGAGGGCGGGAGCTGCCGGGAAGGGCCCGGGGGCCGCGTCCGGTCCGGGCCCGAGGGACCGAGCGGGACCGAGCGGGACCGAGCGACCCGCCCGTGTCACCCCCGTGTCACCCACATGTCACCCGTGTCACTCGTGTCACCCCCGTGTTAGCCCCGTGTCACCTGTGTCACCCCCGTGTCACCCCGGGGTTCCCACGGTGCCACCCCCCGTGTCATCCCCCAGTGTCACCCCCCGTGTCTCCCCATGTTCCCCCGTGTCCCCTGTGTCCCCGTGTTCCCCGTCTCCCCTCGTCTCCCCCCGTGTCCCCCCGTGTCCCCTGTGTTCCCCGTCTCCCCTCGTCTCCCCCGTGTCCCTCCCCGTGTCCCCGTGTCCCCCGTGTCCCCCGTGTCCCCGCGTGTCCCCGTGTCCCCCAGTGTCCCCATGTCCCCCGCACCCCCTCGTGTTCCCCGTGTCCCCGTGTTCCCGCGTGTCCCCGCACCCACCGCACGTCGGGGAAGTCTCGCGCCAGCGCCGCCACCTCCACCTGCAGCGCGGCCGCGTCCTCGAGCACGAGCAGCTCCCGCAGGCGCGGCAGCAGCGAGTGCAGCCAGGGCGAGCCCGAGGCCCCTGCGGGACGGGATACTGGGGATACTGGGGGGACTGGGGGATACTGGGGGACTGGCGGCGAGTGCAGCCAGGGCGAGCCCGAGGCTCCTGCGGGACGGGATACTGGGGGGACTGGGGGGCACTGGGGGGATACTGGGGGGACTGGGGGACTGGGGGACTGGGGACAGCGCCGGGGACACGGGGACTGGCGGCGAGTGCAGCCAGGGCGAGCCCGAGCCCTGCGGGACGGGGGGACACTGGGGGGGACTGGGGGCACTGGGGGACTGGGGGCACTGGGGGGACTGGGGGACTGGGGGCACTGGGGGGACTGGGGGATACTGGGGGGACTGGGGGGACTGGGGGGACTGGGGGGACTGGGGGACTGGGGGGATACTGAGGGGACTGGGGACACTGGGGGTACTGGGGATACTGGGGATACTGGGGATACTGGGGACAAGGGGTACTGGGGGAGTGGGGGACACTGGGGGACTGGGGGGGGATACTGGGGGACTGGGGGGAGTGGGGATACTGGGGGGATACTCGGGGTACTGGGGGTACTGGGGATACTGGGGGATTTTTGGATACTGGGGATACTGGGGATACTGGGGATACTGGGGACATCACTGGGGATACTGGGGGATTGGGGACATTGGGGACATTTTGGGGACTTTCAGGATCTCAGGGTGTCTCGGGGGCTCCCTGGCTGTGTTTGGGGCCCGTTTTGGGTCGGGGGTCTCCCTGGCTGTTTTTGGGGGGTCTCAGGCCGTTTTGGGTCGGGGGGGTCTCCCTGGCTGTTTTTGGGCGGGGTCTCTCAGGCTGTTTTGGGTCGGGGGTCTCCCTGGCTGTGTTTGGGGCCCGTTTTGGGTCGGGGGTCTCTCGGGCTGTGTTTGGGGCCCGTTTTGGGTCGGGGGGTCTCCCGGGGCTGTTTTGGGTCGGGGGTCTCTCAGGGCGGTGTTTGGGGCCCGTTTTGGGTCGGGGGTCTCCCGGGGCTGTTTTGGGTCGGGGCTCTCTCAGGGCTGTTTTGGGGGTCTCCCCTGGCTGTGTTTGGGGCCCGTTTTGGGTCGGGGGTCTCTCAGGGCTGTTTTGGGGGTCTCTCCGGCTGTGTTTGGGGCCCGTTTTGGGTCGGGGCTCTCCCTGGCTGTTTTTGGGGGGTCTCAGGCCGTTTTGGGTCGGGGGTCTCCCTGGCTGTTTTTGGGCGGGGTCTCTCAGGCTGTTTTGGGTCGGGGGTCTCCCGGGGCCGTTTTGGGTCGGGGCTCTCTCAGGGCTGTTTTTGGGGTCCGTTTTGGGTCGGGGGTCTCTCAGGGCTGTTTTGGGGGTCTCCCTGGCTGTGTTTGGGGGCCCGTTTTGGGTCGGGGGTCTCCCTGGCTGTGTTTGGGGGCCCGTTTTGGGTCGGGGGGCTCTCCGGCTGTTTTGGGTCGGGGGGGCTCTCCGGCTGTTTTTGGGGCCCGTTTTGGGCCGGGGGTCTCACCAGGCGCGTGAACAGCTCGCGCAGCTGCCGCCCCTCGTCCCCGAGCCGCGCGGCCGCGCGGGCGCGCGCCTTGGCCGAGGCGCAGAGCAGGCGCCCCCCGAGCAGCGGCCGCACGCAGGCGAGCAGGACCCGGCGGTGCAGCTCGGCCACCACCGCCTGGGGACACCGGAATGTCACCTCGGTGTCACCACAGTGTCACCAGAGTCACCACAGAGTCACCCACCCAACACCCAGTGTCACCCCTGTGTCACCCAGAGTGTGAGCACCCGAGCAGGACCCGGCGGTGCAGCTCGGCCACCACCGCCTGGGGACACCGGAATGTCACCTCGGTGTCACCTCGGTGTCACCTCAGTGTCTCCTCAGTGTCACCACAGAGTCACCAGAGTCACCTCAGTGTCACCTGAGTATCACCAACCACGGCACAGTGCCACCCCTGTGTCACCCACAGTGTCACTGTGTGCACTGGATCAGCTCACTGACCAGCACCTGGGGACAGGTGACACCTCAGTGTCACCAGTGTCACCAGTGTCACCTCAGTGTCACATCAGTGTCACCAACAATGGCCCTTTGTCACCCTGAGCATCACCAATGGTGGCACCGTGTCCCACAGATGTCACCCAATCCAACACCCAGCGGATGGCACCACAGCTGTCCCAGGTGTGTCCCAGGTGTGCCCCAGGTGTGTCCCAGCTGTCCCAGGTGTGTCCCAGGTGTCCCAGGTGTGTCCCAGGTGTCCCCAGGTGTGTCCCAGGTGTGTCCCCAGGTGTGTCCCAGCTGTCCCCATCTGTCCCCAGGTGTCCCCAGCTGTCCCCAGATGTGTCCCAGGTGTGTCCCATCTGTCCCCAGCTGCTCCCAGGTGTGTCCCAGCTGTCCCCAGGTGTGTCCCAGGTGTCCCCAGGTGTCCCCATCTGTTCCCATCTGTCCCCATCTGTCCCCAGCTGTCCCCATCTGTCCCCATCTGTCCCCATCTGCCCCCATCTGTCCCCAGGTGTGTCCCCATCTGCCCCCCATCTGTCCCCAGGTGTGTCCCCATCTGTCCCTAGCTGTGCCCAGGTGCCCCCAGGTGTGTCCCAGCTGTCCCCCATCTGTCCCCAGGTGTCCCAGGTGCCCCCAGGTGTCCCCCATCTGTCCCCATCTGTCCCCAGGTGTCCCAGGTGTCCCCAGGTGTCCCCATCTGTCCCCATCTGTCCCCAGGTGTGTCCCAGGTGTCCCCATCTGTCCCCATCTGTCCCCATCTGCCCCCCATCTGTTCCCCATCTGTCCCCATCTGCCCCCCATCTGTTCCCCATCTGTCCCCAGGTGCCCCCAGGTGTCCCCCAGCTGTCCCCATCTGTCCCTCAGGTGCCCCCTAGGTGCCCCCATCTGTCCCCTTAGCTGTCCCCATCTGTCCCCAGGTGTGTCCCAGGTGCCCCCAGGTGTGTCCCAGGTGTCCCCATCTGTCCCCCAGCTGCCCCAGCTGCCCTCAGCTGCCCCCATCTGTCTCAGGTGCCCCCAGGTGCCCCCCAGGTGTCCGCACCTGCCGGGGCTCGGGGTGCAGCGGCTGCAGGGTCTCGCGCTGAAGCCCGTGAGCAGCAGCACGATGGAGTCGAAGGCGTCGGAGCTCGAGAGCCACTTGCGCTTGGTCAGCTTGGCAAAGAACGGCTGCGGGGACACGGGGGGACACGTGGGAGCACGGGGGACACGGGGACAATGGGGGACACAGGGGGGACACGGGGGGACAAGGGGGGACAAGGGGGGGACACGGGGGACACGGGGGACATGGGGACAAGGGGGACACGGGGACACTGAGGGGACACGGGGACACGGGGACACTGAGGGGGACACTGGGGGACAGTGGGGACACGGGGGACATGGGGGACAAGGGGGGACACGGGGGACACGGGGGACACGGGGGACACGGGGGAGCTACAGGGGGGACACGAGGGGGACATGGGGACATGCACAAGGGGGGACACGGGGGACACGGGGGACACGGGGGACACAGGGGACACGAGGGGGACACGGGGGGACACGGGGGACATGGGGACAAGGGGGACACGGGGGGGACACGGGGGACACGGGGGGACACGGGGGACACAGGGGGACAATGGGGGGGGGGACACGGGGGGACACGGGGGACATGGGGACAAGGGGGGACACGGGGGGACACTGAGGGGGACACGAGGGGGACACAGACACTGGGGGGACACTGGGGGACACAGGGGGACACAGGGGGACACGGGGGACACAGGGGGACACAGGGGGACACAGGGGGACACGGGGGACACGGGGGGACACGGGGGGGACACGGGGGAGAGTGGGGACACGGGGGACACGGGGGGGTGTCACTGTCATGTCCCACAGGTGTCACCCATCCCAAAACCCACCGTGTCCCACAGGTGCCACCCCCCTGTCCCTGTCCCTGTCCCCATTTCAGTGTCCCCATCCCTGTCCCATCCCCGTCCCTGTTCCCATGTCCCCTGACCCTGTCCCCTCCCTCTCCCCCTGTCCCCGTCCCCTCCCCGTCCCTATCACTGTCCCTGTCACTGTCCCTGTCCCCTCCCCGTCCCCTCCCTGTCCCTGTCCCCATTTCAGTGTCCCCATCCCCTCCCTGTCCCCGTCCCCTCCCGGTCCCCTCCGGCCGCACCTGCAGCTCCTCCAGCAGCCGCCGGGTCAGCGCGTGGCCGCAGCTTCGGGTCACTCTGTCCAGGGCGGCCTCGGCCTCGCGCCGCGGGACCTCGCTGTCCGAGCGGCCGGAGAGCGCCAGGCGCTCGGCAAAGGACCTGGGGACAGTCAGGGGACACTTGGGGACACTCAGGGACACTCAGGGGACACTCAGGGGACACTCAGGGGACACGGGACCTCGCTGTCCGAGCGGCCGGAGAGCGCCAGGCGCTCGGCAAAGGACCTGGGGACACGGAGGGGACACTTGGGGACAGCTGGGGACACACCTGGGGACACACCTGGGGACACACCTGGGGACACCTGGGGATACACCTGGGGACACTTGGGGACACTCAGGGGACACTCGAGAACACTCAGGGACACTTAGGGACACTCAGGAGACACTCGGGTGACACCAGGTGCTCTCACCGGAACGGGGGACAGCAGTTGGGTATTTGGGGACACAGGTGACACTCAGGTGACACAGGTGACACTCAGTGACACTCAGGTGACACACAGGTGACACTCAGGTGACACAGGTGACACTCAGTGACACTCAGGTGACACAGGTGACACTCAGGTGACACCAGGTGCTCTCACCGGAAGGGGGACAGCAGTTGGATGTTGGGGACACAGGTGACACTCAGGTGACACAGGTGACACTCAGGTGACACAGGTGACACCAGGTGACACTCAGGTGACACAGGTGACACTCAGGTGACACTCGGGTGACACTCAGTGACAGTCTCACGGAACGGGGGACAGCAGTTGGATATTTGGGGACACAGGTGACACTCGGGTGACACTCAGTGACAGTCTCACCGGAAGGGGGGACAGCAGTTGGCCAGGGCGATGGCGCGGCCGGGGGTGACATCGGGGGCGGGGCCGTCACCGGGCGCGTCCAGGAACCGCTCGACCCTGCGCTGGAAACTGGGGCGGGGACACGCGGGGACATTGGGGGACACGGGGGGGGGGCACAGGGGGGGGACACGGGGGGACATTGGGGACACGCTTGGGGACACACAGGGGGACACGGGGGGACACGGGGGACATTGGGGACAATGGGGGACACGGGGGACATTGGGGACATTGGGGACATTAGGGGACATTGGGGACATTGGGGACATTGGGGACACGGGGGGACACGGGGGACATTAGGGGGACATTAGGGGGACACAGGGGGGACATTGGGGACACAGGGGGACATTGGGGACATTGGGGACACAGGGGGGACACGGGGGACATTGGGGGACATGGGGGGACACGGGGGGACACGGGGGACCGCAGAGGGGACAGGACGGACAGGCGGACAGACGGACAGAGGGACAGAGGGGGACAGTGAGGACACTGTGGCTGCTGTGCCACCCCCGTGTCCCCCTCATGTCCCCCCGTGTCCCCTCATGTCCCCCCCGTGTCCCCAATGTCCCCCCGTGTCCCCCGTGTCCCCCCCATGTCCCCCCGTGTCCCCGTGTCCCCCCCGTGTCCCCAATGTCCCCCGTGTCCCCCGTGTCCCCCCCCGTGTCCCCCCGGTGTCCCCGTGTCCCCCCGTGTCCCCAATGTCCCCAATGTCCCCAATGTCCCCCTGTGTCCCCCGTGTCCCCCCGTGTCCCCCGTGTCCCCGTGTCCCCCCGTGTCCCCAATGTCCCCCCGTGTCCCCAATGTCCCCCCGTGTCCCCACCTGTGCAGGAAGGCCACCAGCACTCCCAGCAGGCTGTGCGCCATCTCCCGCCCGAACTCCGCTGTCACCTGCGGGGCGCGGTCCAGGTGTGCCCGGAGCAGCTGCGGGGACAGCGCGACACGCGTGACACGGGGGGGACACGGGGACAGCGGGACACGGGGACAGCGGGGAGGGACACGGGGACACCGTGGGGGGGACACGGGGACACCGTGGGGGGGACACGGGGACAGCGGGGGGGACACGGGGACAGCGCGACTGCAGCGTGACACGAGGGGGGAACACGGGGACACCGTGGGGGACACGAGGGACACCGTGGGGGGAACACGAGTGACACCGGGGGTGACACGGGGGTGGCCCTTGGTGGCCCTTGGTGGCCGGGGGTGGCCCTTGGTGGCCGTACCCCGGTGACACGCGTGGGCAGCCCCTCCCCCGCCTCGGGGCTGGTGACATCCTCGGGCCACGAGTCCTCGCTGAGCTGCAGCTCCTGCGCCACGGCCACCTCCAGCTTGGCCTGGGACAGACGGACAGACGGACAGGGACAGGGGGGACAGGCGGACAGACGGACAGAGGGACAGAGGGACAGGGGACAGGGGACAGGGGGACAGAGGGACATTGGGGACATTGGGGTGGGGACATTGGGGGTCCCCATTGTCCCCTCTGTCCCCTGTCCCTCTGTCCTTCTGTCCCCTCTGTCCGTCTGTCCCTCTCTCCCTGTCCCTCTGTCCCCTGTCCCTCCTGTCCGTCTGTCCGTCTGTCCCATTGTCCCCATTGTCCCCTCTGTCCGTCTGTCCCTGTCCCTGTCAGTCGGTCCCAGTCCGTCTGTCCCTGTCCCTCTGTCCCTCTGTCCCGCTGTCCCCACTGTCCCCATTGTCCCCATTGTCCCTCTGCCCCTCTGCCCCTCTGTCTGTCTGTCCGTCTGTCCGTCTGTCCCCCTGTCCCTCTGCCCCCTGTCCCTCTGTCCCCGTCCCTCTGCCCTCTGCCCCTCTGTCTGTCTGTCCGTCTGTCCGTCTGTCCCCTGCCCCTCTGTCCCCCTGTCCCTCTGTCCCTGTCCCTCTGTCCCCTGTCCGTCTGTCCCCTGTCCCTCTGTCCGTCTGTCCCCCTGTCCCCTGCCCCTCTGTCCGTCTGTCCGTCTGTCCCTCTGTCCCTGTCCCCGTCCCTCTGTCCCTCTGCCCCCCTGTCCCTCTGTCCCCGTCCCTCTGTCCCTCTGTCCCCCGTCCGTCTGTCGGTCGGTCCCGGTCGCACCTTCACGGCAGCGATGCAGGCGCTCTCCAGCTCCCGCTGGGTCTCGGGGGGCAGGAGCGGCCCCAGGTCCTGTTCCCGCAGCAGAGCCCCGACCTCGGGGTGCCCCAAAACCTCCCTGGGGGGCACAGCGCGGGTGGGTGTGGGGGACACCTGGGGATACCTGGGAACACCTGGGGGCACCTGGGGACACCTGGGGACACCTGGGATACCTGGGATACCTGGGGATACCTGGGGGGCACCTGGGGGAACACCTGGGGGGACACCTGGGGGCACCTGGGGACATCCTGGGGACACCTGGGGACACCTGGGGACACCCTGGGGAACACCTGGGATACCTGGGATACCTGGGATACCTGGGGAACACCTGGGGACAGTCTGGGGACACCTGGGATACCTGGGGATACCTGGGGGCACCTGGGGGGAACACCTGGGGGGGGACACCTGGGGGCACCTGGGGACACCTGGGGACACCTGGGGACACCCTGGGGGAACACCTGGGGGCACCTGGGGACATCCTGGGGACACCTGGGGGACACCTGGGGGGCACCTGGGGACATCCTGGGGACACCTGGGGGACAGTCTGGGGACACCTGGGGACACCTGGGGACACCCTGGGGAACACCTGGGGGGCACCTGGGGACACCTGGGGACACCTGGGGACACCCTGGGGAACACCTGGGGACACCTGGGGAGCACCTGGGGACACCTGGGGACACCCTGGGGAACACCTGGGGACACCTGGGGACACCCTGGGGAACACCTGGGGACACCTGGGGGGCACCTGGGGGCACCTGGGGACACCTGGGGACATCTGGGGAACACCTATGGACACCTGGGGACATCCTGGGGACACCTTGGGGGCACCTGGGGACACCTGGGGACACCTGGGGACACGGAGTGCCCGGTGTGGGACAGATTTTGGGAGTCCCACGGGTGTCACAGGGCTCTGGGGATGTCCTACAGGTGTCCCAGGTATCCCCAGGTGTGTCCCAGGTATCCCCAGGTATCCCCAGGTATCCCCAGGTGTGTCCCACGTGTCCCAGGTGTGTCCCAGGTGTGTCCCAGGTGTGTCCCAGGTGTGTCCCAGCTGTCCCCAGGTATCTCCAGGTGTGTCCCAGGTATCTCCAGGTGTGTCCCACGTGTCCCACCTGTCCCCAGGTGTGTCCCAGGTATCCCCAGGTATCTCCAGCTGTATCCCCAGGTGTGTCCCAGCTGTACCCCCAGCTATCCCCACCTGTCCCCACCTGTCCCCAGCTGTCCCCAGGTATCCCCAAGGACTCCCAGGTGTGTCCCAGCTATCCCCAGGTGTGTCCCCACCTGTCCCGCCCCGCCCCGCCCCGCGCTCACCTGGGGTAGGCGTTGCAGTGCCAGTCCAGCAGCAGGTACATGTCGGCCACGTCCAGCGGCCGCCGCGCGAGCTCCCGCACCTGCCGGGCCAGCGCTCCGTGGTAGCCGCGGGCGTAGACCCCGAGCGCGCCGTACGCGGCCGGGAACGCGGGCGCCACGCGGCTCCGGACGACCCCCAGGTCGCCCACCACCCTGGCGGCCAGCGCGGCCAGGCGCGCCCCCAGCCCCCCGGCCGGGCCCACCTGCGCCAGGCGCTCCGCGGCCGCGCCCGCCACGGCCTCGCCCCAGCGCCGCCGCAGCGCCCGCGGCCGCCCGGGGAGGGTCCCGGGGGGGCTGCGCGCGTCCGCCGCCTCCTCCTGCTGCAGCACGGCCACGGCGGCGCGCAGCGGGGCGGGGGCGCGCCCCCCGGCCACGGCCTCGGCCAGCACGGCCCAGAGCTGGGCCAGCAGCGCGCGGTACAGCAGCGACACGTCGCGGGCGCGCCGCCCCTCCGGGGGCACGGGGGAGCCGCCCGGGGGACAGGGGGGCGCGGCAGGGGGACAGGGGGGCGCGGCAGGGGGACAGGGGGATGGCGGCCGCGACGGCGAGCGCGCGCACTCGGCCTCCAGCGCGATGATCTGCGCGTCCGCGGCCACCAGGTCCCGGCGCTGGATCAGCTCCAGGATCTCCAGCACTGCGGGGGGAGGGAGGGGGTCGGCTGGAGGTGGGCGCTGTCACCTCCTGTGTCACCTCTTTGTGTCATTGTCACCTCCCTGTGTCACTGTCACCTCCGGTGTCACCTCCCTGTACCTGTGTCACCTCCCCGTGTCACCTCCCCTGTACCTGTGTCACTGTCACCTCCCCGTGTCACCTCCTGTGTCACCTCTCTGTGTCACTGTCACCTCCCCGTGTCATTGTCACCTCCTGTGTCACCTCCTGTACCTGTGTCACCTCCTGTGCCGCTGTCACCTCCCGGTGTCACCTCCCCATGTCACTGTCACCTCCTGTGTCACCTCCTGTACCTGTGTCACCTCCCGTCTCACCGTCATCTCTCTGTGTCACCTCCTGTGTCACCTGTACCTGTGTCACCTCCCTCTGTCACTGTCACCTCCCCGTGTCACTGTCACCTCCCTGTGTCACCTCCCTGTGTCACCTCTCTGTGTCACCTCCTGTACCTGTGTCACCTCCTGTACCTGTGTCACCTCCCTGTGTCACCTCCTGTCCCCCCGTGTCCCCATCCCTGTCCCCATCCGTGTCACCTCCCTGTGTCCCTCCTGTGTCACCTCCTGTGCCACTGTCACCTCCCCGTGTCACCTCCTGCGTCACCTCCCCCGTGTCACCTCCTGTCCCACTGTCCCCAGCCCCGTGTCCCCCTGTCCCCCGTGTCCCCACCCGTGTCCCCATCCCTGTCCCCACCCCACGTCCCCATCTCCCGAAGGTGCCATCCCCGTGTCCCCGTGTCCCCTTGTCACCCCTCCCGTGTCCCCGTGTCCCCTTGTCACCCTCCCCAAGCCCCCGCCCGCACCCTCCATGTCCCCCAAGTCCCCCTGTCCCACCTCCTGTCCCCAAACCCTCGGTGTCCCCTCGATGTCCCCTCGGTGTCCCCAAACCCTCTGTGTCCCCTCGGTGTCCCCAAACCTTCGGTGTCCCCAAACCCTCCCTTGTCCCTCTTGTGTCCCCATCCCGTGTCCCCAAACCCTCGGTGTCCCCTCAGTGTCCCCCAAGTCCTCGCTGTCCCCTCTCGTGTCCCCTCGCTGTCCCCTCGCTGTCCCCTCGCTGTCCCCTCGCTGTCCCTCGATGTCCCCAAACTCTCTGTGTCCCCAAACCCTCGATGTCCCCTCGATGTCCCTCGCTGTCTCCAAACTCTCGATGTCCCCAAACCTCCTTGTCCTCTCGGTGTCCCCATCCCGTGTCCCCAAGCCCTCGCTGTCCCCTCGGTGTCCCTCGCTGTCCCCCCGCCCCCCGCCCCCCATCCCCGCTGTCCCCACTCACCCGACAGCGGCTCCTGTCCCTGTCCCTGTCGCTGTCGCCGCCCCTGTCGCCGTCCCTGTCGCCGCCGCCCTGTCCCGCTCCGTCCCCCGCCTGTCCCTCGGCCGGGGACACCCTCTCGGCCGCGCGCTGTCCCCAGGTCCCCAGCGCCAGCCGCAGCAGCGACCCCCGCTTGCCGCCCCCCGCCGCCTCCTCCGGGGGTCTCCGCGCCGCCCCCGCGTCCTCGGAGCGCCGGCGGCCGCGGGGGGGGTCGCGGGGGCGGCGGGCGCGGCCGAAGGGCCCCCCCAGCTGTCCCAGCTGTCCCAGCTGCCCCCAGCTGTCCCCCCAGCTGTCCCCCCAGCCCCACCAGCCCGCCCAGCGTGGCGCGGCGCCGCCGGCGGCTCTCGGGGTTGGCGGCGAACGGGTCCGCGTCCCCCCCCGGGGGTCTCCGCAGCAGCGGCATGGCCGGGGGGGCGGCGGGCGGCGAGGGGACACCGGGGTGTCGCCCGCGGGGGGGGGAGGGGACGCGGCGGAGAGACCCCCGGGAGCGGGGCGGTGACAGCGGCGGCGCTGGCGGCGACACTGGTGGCGCTGGTAGCGGTGGCACTGGCGGTGCTGGTAACGGTGACTCCGGTGACACTGGTGGCACTGGTGGCACTGGTGGCACTGGCGGTGCTGGTAACGGTGACTCCGGTGGCTCTGGTGCCGCCGGTGACACCCGGGTGGCTCTGGCGGTGGCTCTGGTGACACCCGAGTGACACTGGCGGCGGTGCTGGCAGTGGCTCTGGTGGCGCTGGTGACACTGGCTGTGCTGGCGGTGACACCCGCGGTGGCTCTGGTGACTCCGGTGGCTCTGGTGGCGCCGGTGACACCCGGGTGGTTCTAGCGGTGGCTCTGGTGACTCTGGCGGCGCTGGCTGCAGCCGGGTGACACTGGTGACACTGGTGGCACTGGTGACACTGGTGGCACTGGTGACTCTGGCGGCGCTGGTGGCGGTGACTCCGGTGGCTCTGGCAGTGACTCCCGGTGGCGCTGAGTGACACTCGGTGACACCCGCGGTGGCTCTGGCGGCGCTGGTGACACCCGTGTGACACTGGCGGTGCTGGCGGTGGCTCCGGTGACACTGGCGGTGACAGCCGGTGACACCCGCGCGGTTTCCTGAGGAAGCGCCGCCCCTCCGGCCGGGCTGGGCCGGGTCACGGCCGGGTCGGGGCAGCGCCGGTTCCCGCCGGCACCGGGACCGGGGGGGCGGGGGGGGACACGGGGACACTGAGGGGGGACACGGGGACAGCGGGGGGGACACTGAGGGACAGCGGGGGACACGGGGACACTGAGGGGGGAACACAGGGGACACTGAGGGGACACGGGGTGGGACACGAGGGACACTGAGGGGGGGACACGGGGACAGAGGGGGGGACACGGGGACAGCGGGGGGGGACACGGGGACAGCGGGGTGGGAAAGCGGGGGACAGCGGGGGGGACACGGGGACACTGAGGGGGGGGGGACATGGGGACACTGAGGGACACTGGGGGACACAGGGGACACTGAGGGGGGGGGGACACGGGGTGGGGACACGGGGACACTGAGGAACACCAGGATGTGATTTGGGGACACCGGAGTGAGACACTGGGGGGACAACAGGATGGACATGGGGACACTGGGGGTGGGACATGAGGACACCGGGGGGGCGACACGGGGGGACATCGGGGGACACGGGGGGACACCGGGATGGGACACGGGGACACTGGGGGACAGCGGGGGTGGGACTTGGGGACACCAGGATGTGATTTGGGGACACCGGGATGGGACTTGGGGACACGGGGATGGACATGGGGACACTGAGCGACACCCGGGATGTGATTTGGGGACAGCGGAGTGGGACATGGGGGACATTGGGGACACCGGGATGGGACATGGGGACACTGGGGTGGGACTTGGGGACACTGAGTGACACCAGGATGTGATTTAGGGGACACCGGGGGGTGACACGGGGGGACACTGAGGGACACCAGGATGTGATTTGGGGACACCGGGGAGGGACACGGGGGGACACTGAGTGACACCAGGATGTGATTTGGGGACACGGGGGGACACGGGGGGACAGCAGGGTGGCACAGGTGACACAAAGCACCGCACAGGTGACACCAGGGACCTCCTGGGTGACACTGGAGACCCCACAGGTGTCACAGGGAGGGGACACAGTGACCCCGGGGAGCCCGGAGGTGACACAGGTGACACAGGTGTGACACATGTGTGACCTCGGTGACCCCGCAGGTGACACAGGTGACACAGGTGACCCCCAGTGACCCCAGGTGTGACTCGCTGACCCCACAGGTGACACAAGTGACCCCACAGGTGACCCCAGGTGTGACCCCAGTGACCCCAGGTGTGGCACAGGGTAACCCCACAGTGACCCCAGTGACCCCACAGGTGACACAGGTGACACAGGTGACCCCGGTGACCCGCAGGTGACACCAGGTGTGACCCCAGGTGTGGCACAGGTGACCCCGCTGACCTCAGGTGTGACCCTGCTGACCGCACAGGTGGCCCCGGTGACCCCACAGTGACCCCGGGTGACCCCACAGGTGACCCCCACGTGTGACTCCAGTGACCCCCAGGTGTGGCACAGGGTGTGACACAGGTGACCCTGGTGACCCTCACAGTGACCCGGTGACCCCACAGTGACCCCCGGTGACCCCAGGTGTGACCCCACTGACCCCACAGTGACCCCCCAGTGACCCCCAGGTGACCCCGGTGACCCCCCAGTGACCCCAGTGACCCCCCAGTGACCCCCAGTGACCCCGGTGACCCCACAGTGACCCCGGTGACCCCACAGTGACCCCCAGTGACCCCGCTGACCCCCCAGTGACCCCCCAGTGACCCCGCTGACCCCCCGCCCCACGTGCCCGCCCGCCGGTCACTCCCGGGTTAACCCGCGCTCCCGCTCCCATTGGCCGCCCGCTCCCGCCAATCACAGCGCGCGGCCCGCGCTCGGCCCCGCCCCCCGGCGCGCGCCCGGCTGTCTCCATGATTTCAGCCGCGCCTCTGATTGGTCCGTTCCCATCAGTGGGCGTGGCCAAACCCCGCCGCCATCTCCTTATACGGACAAAGCCCGCCCCCGGCGCGCGCCCGGCTGTCTCCATGATTTCAGCGGCGCCTCTGATTGGTCAGTCCCGCGCTGTGGGCGTGGCCAAGCCTCGCTGCTATGTCCTTATACGGACAAAGCCCCGCCCCCCCGGCGCTCCGCTGTCTCCATGCCCAGAGCGGCGCCTCTGATTGGTCCGCTCCCATCAGTGGGCGTGGCCAAGCCCCGCCGCTGTTTCCTTATAAGGACAAAGCCCCGCCCCCGGCGCGCGCCCGGCTGTCTCCATGCCCAGAGCGGCGCCTCTGATTGGTCAGTCCCGCGCTGTGGGCGTGGCCAAGCCCCGCCGCCGTTTCCTTATACGGGCAAAGCCCCGCCCCCGGCGCGCGCCCGGCTGTCTCCATGCCCGCAGCGGCGCCTCTGATTGGTCCGTCCCGCGCTGTGGGCGTGGCCAAGCCTCGCTGCTATGTCCCTTATACGGACCAAGCCCCGCCCCCGGCGCGCCCGCTTCCGGTTCCGGCGCCATGGCCGCCATGGCCGCCCCGGCCCGGCGCCTCCGCCCGCCCCGGTAACGGAGCCGCCGGCGGCATGGGACCCCCGGGCCCCCCGGGCCGGGACCATGTCCTCGCGCTCCCGCCCTGGCGGGGAACGAGCGCAACGCGGACGCGGTGAGGGGGGCGGCGGCGGGGGGTCCGGTAAATCGGGGGAGGGGAGCCGGGGTCACCGGGAGCCCCGGGAGGGAATTTGGGGGGGGGGTCCCGGGGGTCTGAGGGATTTTTGGGGGGTCCGGAGGGATTTTGGGGGGTATAGGGGGGATCTCACCCGTGTCATAATTTGGGGGAGGGGTCTGAGGGATTTTGGGGGTTTGGGGGACAGGATCTCATCCCTGTCATAATTTGGGGGAGGGGTCTCGGTGTTTGAGGGGGTCTGAGGGATTTTGGGGGGTCTAAGGGGGGTTTCATCCCTGTCATAATTCGGGGGAGGGGTCTCTGGGATTCTGGGGGGTCCGAAGGGATTTTGGGGGGGGGGTATAGGGGGGGATCTCACCCGTGTCATAATTTGGGGGAGGGGTCTGAGGGATTTTGGGGGGTTTGGGGGGACAGGATCTCATCCCTGTCATAATTTGGGGAGGGGTCTCGGTGTTTGAAGGGGGTCTGAGGGATTTTGGGGGGGTCTCAGGGGGGTCTCATCCCTGTCATAATTTGGGGAGGGGTCTCGGGGTTTGAGGGGGGTCCGGAGGGATTTGGGGGGTTTAGGGGGTCTCACCCCTGTCATAATTTGGGGGAGGGGTCTCGGGGTTTGAGGGGGGGTCGAAGGGATTTTGGGGGGTTTAGGGGGGAGGTCTCACCCTGTCATAGCTTGGGGGAGGGTCTCGGCGCGGGGGGGGGGCTGGGGCTGGTGCGATATTTTGGGGGGAGGGTCTCAGGGGTGACCCCGAGAATTTTGGGGAGGGGTCTCACGGGGGTTTTAGGAATGACCCCCCAGAATTTGGGGAGGATTTTTAGGGCCGACCCTCCCCCTCCCTTCCCCCAAATTGGTAGGGGTCTGTCTGTGACATTTTGGGAGAGGGGTCCCAGGAGGGCTCTGCCCCCCCAATCTGAGGGGAGGGGTTTGGGTCTGTGATATTTTGGGGAGGGTCTGTGCTATTTTGGGGGAGGGGTTTTTAGGGGCTGATATTTTGGGGAGGGGTCTCAGGAGGGTCTGACCCCCCTCAGTCTGGGATGGGGCCTGTCTGAGAGATAT
This sequence comes from Luscinia megarhynchos, assembly GCA_034336665.1. Lineage (NCBI taxonomy): Eukaryota > Metazoa > Chordata > Aves > Passeriformes > Muscicapidae > Luscinia > Luscinia megarhynchos. Next base: position 13,432 of record JAPFBE010000350.1, on the reverse strand, counting down.
TTTTGGGGAGGGTCTGTGCTATTTTGGGGAGGGGTCCGTGCTATTCTGGGGAGGGTCTCATCCCCTCCCCAACTGGCCCCAGGTGGCCCGCCCCCAGAAGGGCGAGGGGTCTGTCTGTGCTATTTTGGGGAGAGGGTCTGTGCTATTTTGGGAGGGGTCTCAGGTGGCTCTGTGCTATTTTTGGGGGAGGGGTTTTAGGGCTGATATTTTGGGGAGGGGTCTCAGGTGTCTACCCCCAGTTTGAGGGAGGGGTTTTGGCTCTGTGCTATTTTGGGGAGGGGTCTCATTCCCCCTCCCCAGCTGGCCCCAGGGGAATATTTTGAGGGAGGGGTCTGTGCTATTTTGGGGGAGGGGTCTCAGGTTGCTCTGTGCTATTCTGGAGAGGGCTCTGTGCCATTTTGAGGAGGGGTCTGTCTATGATATTATTTTGGGGAGGGGGTCTGTGCTATTTTGAGGGAGGGGTCTGTCTGTGATATTATTTTTGGGGAGGGGTCTGTGCTATTTGAGGGAAGGGTCTCACCCCCCTCCCCCTCCCCAGCTGGCCGGGGGCCTTCGAAGGCCAGGGTCTGTCTGTGCTATTTGGGGGAGGGGGTTTTTAGGGTGATATTTTGGGGAGGGGTCTGTCTGTGCTATTTGAGGGAGGGGTCTGTGCTATTTTGAGGAGGGGTCTCAGGTGGCTCTGTGGGGTCTGTCTGTGATATTATTTTGGGGGAGGGGTCTGTGCTATTTGGGGAGGGATTTTTGGTCTGTGCTATTTGGGGGAGGGCTCTGTGCTATTTTGAGGGAGGGGTCTGTGCTATTTTGAGGAGGGGTCTCAGGTTGCTCTGTGCCATTTTGGGGAGGGGTCTCAGGTGGCTCTGTGCTATTTTGAGGAGGGTTTTAGGGTGATATTTTGGGGGAGGGTCTGTGCTATTCTGGGGGAGGGCTCTGTGCTATTTTGAGGAGGGTTTTAGGGTGATATTTTGGGGAGGGTCTGTGCTGGCTGAGGAGGGTCTCACTAGCGAGGACGGGGTCTGTGAGGGGAGGTCTGTGTACTGGGAGGAGGTCTCAGGTGGCTGTGCTGTGAGGAGGGTCCGCTGCGGGCCCCAGTGGCTGCGCGCGCGCTGGCTGGGGCGCTGCTGGCAGGGCTGGAGGAGCGCGATGTGGGGCAGCCAGTGCATCGGCAAGGGCAACGGCCAAGCGGCCCGACGTGTCCCAGAGGTGGTGACGGGGGCAGGACAGAGGGATCGATTGTGGTGGGAGGGGTCTGGGGTCATTTGCGAGGGGAGGGGACTGATGGGGCGGGGAGGATGGGGGTGGTCGGGAGTGTGGATCAGGGCCGTGGGAGAGGGTCCAGGATACGATGGGGAGGTCGTGCAGGGGCGGAGGGGTGATCGAGCGGCGTGCGAGGGGACAGACGGAGTGGGAGGGGTGGATTGGACGGCTGGCTCGGGGTCGCCGGAGGGGACGGTGGAGTGGACAGCCGGAGGTGGTGAAGGATCGAGGCGAAAGGGGAGGGACTAAGGACCAGGTGGAGAAGGATGACTAGGGGAGCACGGAGGGACCAGGAGGGGACGGGGTGGCGAGGACAGACGGGGAGGTGGATGTCGAGTGGTGGATGAAAGTGGAGGGTTCGGGACGATGGTGGAGGACAGTGGAGTGGAAGTGGTGGAGTGGATGGATGGGAGAGGTGGAGGGGTGGCGAGAGTTAGGTGGAGGGATTTCGAGAGAGATTGGGAAGGGTGGAGGGGGTGGAGGGGTGTCGATCCGATGAAGGGGTGGATGGTGGACGGATGAAGGTGGAGAGGGATTGTGAAGTCGAGATGTGGATGATGAGGGGTGATGGGGTGGAGGGGTTGTGGATGAAAGGGGATGGGGTGGGAGAGGGTCTAGGGGGGATTTGGGGTGGTGGGAGGGGTTCGGGAGGTGGGAGGGGGGATTGGGGTGGTAGGAGGGGATTGGGGGTGAGGGGAGGGGGTTTAGGGGTGATGGGAGGGGATTGGGGGTCCCTGGGGGGGGTCTCCAGGTGAATTTTGGGGGTCCCTGGGGGGGGTCTCAGGTGAATTTTGGGGGTCTCTGGGGGGATCTCAGGTGAATTTTGGGGGTCTCAGGTGAGTTTTGGGGGGTCTCAGGTGAGTTTTGGGGGGTCTCAGGTGAATTTTGGGGGTCCCTGGGGGGTCTCAGGTGAATTTTGGGGGTCTCTGGGGGGATCTCAGGTGAATTTTGGGGGTCTCAGGTGAGTTTTGGGGGGTCTCAGGTGAGTTTTGGGGGTCTCAGGTGAATTTGGGGGGTCCCTGGGGGGTCTCAGGTGAATTTTGGGGTCTCTCAGGTGAGTTTTGGGGGGTCTCAGGTGAGTTTTGGGGGGTCTCAGGTGAATTTGGGGGTCCCTGGGGGCTCTCAGGTGAATTTTGGGGGGTCTCAGGTGGATTTTGTCCCTCAGCCCCCCCCCTTACTTCTTAGGTGGCCATTAAAAATCATCGACAAGACGCAGCTGAACCCCGGCACGAGCCTCGCAGAAGGTGGGGAGGGGTCCTGGGGGTCCTGGGGGGCTCCCCTAATTTGGGGGAGGGGTCCTGGGGGACTCCCCCTTCTGGGGGAGGGGTCTGGGGGGCTCTCCCTAATTTGGGGGAGGGGTTTGGGGGGTCCTGAGGGGGTCCTGGTGGGGGCTTCCCTCATTTGGGGGAGGGGTCCTGGGGGGTCCTGGGGATCCTGGGGGGTTCACCCCAATTTTGGGGAGGGGTCCTGGGGGGCTCCCCTCGTTTGGGGGGAGGGTCTGAGGGATCCTGAGGGGCTCCCCCTAATTTGGGGAGGGGTCTGGGGGGTCCTGGGGGGCTCCCCCTAATTTGGGGGAGGGGTCTGGGGGTCCTAGGGGGGCTCCGCTCAATTTGGGGAGGGTCCTGGGGGGCTCCCCCTAATTTGGGGGAGGGGTCTGAGGGGTCCTGGGGGGCTCCCTAATTTGGGGGGAGGGTCCCGCCCCTCCCCCGCTGACCCCCCCCTCCCCCCGCAGCTTTTTCTGGGAAGTTCGATCATGAAGGGCTGGAACCACCCCAACATCGGTGAGGGGGGGTCCCCAAAATTGGGGAGGGTCTCAGAAATAGGAGAGGGGGCTCGAAATGGGGAGAGGTCTCAGGAATTGGGAAGGGGTCCCAAAAATGGGGAGGGGGCTCAAAAAATGGGGGAGGGGGCTCAAAAATGGGGGAGGGGCTCAAAATGGGGAAGGGTCTCAGAAATTGGGAAAGGTCTCAGGATTTGGGGAGGGGCCCTCAAAAATGGGGAGGGGTCTGAAAAAATGGGGGAGGGGTCTGAAAAAATGGGGAGGGGTCTGAAAAATGGGGGAGGGGGTCTCATAGTGGGGGAGGGGTCTGAAAATGAGGAGGTCCCAGAATTGGGGAGGGGGTCCCAAGAATGAGGAGGGTTCCAAAAGGGGGCGGGGTCTCAGGGTTGGGGGCGGGGTCCCGATTTGGGGGAGTCTCGGGGTGGGGGCGGGGTCTCTGGATTGGGGGCGGGGTCCCGATTTGGGGGTCCCAGTGACCCCTCCCCCCAGTGAAGCTGTTCGAGGTGATCGAGACGGAGAAGACGCTGTACCTGGTGATGGAGGCACGCCAGCGCAGGTGCGCACACCTGGGGGACACCTGGGGGGACACACCTGGGGGGATACACCTGGGATACACCTGGGGGGTGGGGACACACCCTGGGCACACCTGGGACACACCTGGGCACAGCTGGGCACAGCTGGGACACACCTGGGACACACCTGGGACACACCTGGGATACACCTGGGATACACCTGGGGGGTGGGGACACACCTGGGCACAGCTGGGACACACCTGGGCACACCTGGGATACACCTGGGGGTGGGGACACACCTGGGACACACCTGGGGACAGGTGGGACACACCTGGGACACACCTGGGACACACCTGGGACACACCTGGGACACACCTGGGATACACCTGGGGGGTGGGGACACACCTGGGCACACCTGGGGACAGGTGGGGACACACCTGGGACACACCTGGGGGCACCTGGGACACACCTGGGGACACACCTGGGCACACCTGGGCACACCTGGGCACACCTGGGACACACCTGGGCACACCTGGGCACACCTGGGGGGTGGGGACACACCTGGGACACCTGGGCACACCTGACGACACACCTGGGACAGGTGGGGGCACACCTGGGACACACCTGGGACACACCTGGGTACACCTGGGGACACACCCAGGACATCTGGGACACACCTGGGGATACCTGGGACAGGTGGGGGACACCTGAACACACCTGGTGAGAGCTGGGGACACACCCAGGACACACCCTGGGGGACAGCTGGGACAGGTGGGGGACACAACTGGGGGTGGGGACACACCTGGGCACACCTGAGAACACACCTGGGACAGGTGGGACACACCTGGGACACACCTGGGGGGTGGGGACACACCTGGGACATTTGGGGACACCTGGGACACACCTGGGCACACCGTGGGGGAGAGGTGGGGGACACACCAGGACACACCTGGGGACAGTTGGGACAGGTGGGGACACACCTCGGGACAGGTGGGGACACGGGGACACAGGTGAGGGCACACCTGGGACAGGTAGGGGGTGGGGACACACCCGGGGACACCTGGGACACACCCAGGACGACCTGGGACACACCTGGAACACACCTGGGCACACCTGGGTTACCTGGGGACACCCTGACCCCTCCCATCCATGTCCAGGTGTGGGTTTGGGCTCAGCCAGGTGTGTTCTGGGGGGTTCCACCCTCCCAGGTGTGTTCTGGGGGGGTTCCACCCTCCCAGGTGTGTTCTGGCTGTTTTTGGGGTGTTTTGGGGTCTTACAGGTGTGTCACAGGTGTGTTTTGGGGGCATTTTGGCTGTTTTGGGGTATTTTGGCTGGTTTTGGCTGGTTTTGGCTGTTTTGGGATGTTTCTTGGCTGTTTTGGGGTCTCACAGGTGTGTCCCAGGTGTGTTTTGGGATGTTTTGGGGTGGTTTTGGCTGTTTTAGGGGTGTTTTGGGATGGTTTCGGCTGTTTGGGTCTCACAGGTGTATTTTGGGATGTTTATGGGTGATTTTTGGCTGTTTTTGGCTGGTTTTGGGGGTGTTTTTTGGCTGTTTTCGGCTGTTTGGGTCTCACAGGTGTGTCCCAGGTGTATTTTAGGGGTATTTTGGCTGTTTTTGGGTGGTTTTGGCTGTTTTGGGGTGGTTTTGGGCTGTTTTGGCTGTTTGGGGTCTCACAGGTGTGTCCCAGGTGTGTTTTGGGATGTTTTTGGCTGTTTTTGGCTGTTTGGGGTCTCACAGGTGTATTTTGGGCTGTTTTTGGGGTGGTTTTGGCTGTTTTTTGGCTGTTTTCGGCTGTTTGGGGTCTCACAGGTGTGTCCCAGGTGTATTTTGGGGGTATTTTGGGCTGTTTTTGGCTGTTTTTGGCTGGTTTTGGCTGGTTTTGGGCTGGTTTTGGCTGTTTGGGTCTCACAGGTGTATTTTGGGGGTATTTTGGGCTGGTTTTGGGCTGGTTTTGGCTGTTTTTGGGCTGTTTTGGCTGTTTGGGTCTCGCAGGCGTGTCCCAGGTGTGTTTGGGATGTTTTTGGGGTGGTTTTGGCTGTTTTGGGGGTATTTTGGCTGTTTTGGCTGTTTTCGGCTGTTTGGGGTCTCACAGGTGTATTTTGGGAGTATTTAGGGGTATTTTGGGCTGTTTTGGCTGTTTTGGGGTCTCACAGGTGTATTTTGGGGGTGTTTTGGGCTGTTTTTGGCTGTTTTGGCTGTTTTGGGGTCTCACAGGTGTATTTTGGGGGTGTTTTGGGCTGGTTTTTGGCTGTTTTGGCTGTTGGGGTCTCACAGGTGTGTCCCAGGTGTATTTTGGGGTATTTTGGGGGTATTTTGGGGTATTTTGGGCTGTTTTTGGCTGTTTTTGGCTGTTTTGGCTGTTGGGGTCTCACAGGTGTGTCCCAGGTGTATTTTGGGGGTATTTTGGGCTGTTTTTGGCTGGTTTTGGCTGTTTTGGGGTGTTTTTGGCTGTTTCTAGGCTGTTTGGGGTCTCACAGGTGTATTTTGGGGTATTTTGGGGTATTTTGGGGCTGTTTTGGCTGGTTTTGGCTGTTGGGGTCTCACAGGTGTGTCCCCCAGGTGAGGTGTTTGATTACCCTGGTGTCCCCACGGGAGGATGAAGGAGAAGGAGGCGGGCCAAGTTCAGACAGGTGGGGACACGGGGGGTTGGGGACATTTGGGGACATTTGGGACATTGGGGACATTGGGGGACATTGGGGACACGGGGGGTTAGGGGACATTTGGGGACATTGGCAGGACATTGGGGGACACTGGGGGACATTGGGGGACATTGGGGGACACTGGGGACACTGGGGGGTTTTGGGGACATTGGGGACATTGGGGACATTGAGGGGACACTGGGGGAATTGGGGACATTGGGGACACGGGGACATTGGGGGCATTGAGGGGGTTTAGGGGACATTGGGGGACATTTGGGACATTGGGGGACACTGGGGACATTGGGGACACTGGGGGGACATTGGGGGGATTGGGGACATTGGGGACATTGGGGACATTAGGGGGACATTAGGGGACACTGGGGGGGACATTGGGGGGTTTGGGGGAATTGGGGGATTGGGGACATTGGGGACACTGGGGGACATTGGGGGGATTAGGGGACATTGGGGGGTTTGGGGACATTGGGGACATTGGGGACATCAAAAGAAATTTTGGGGACACCCTGAGAAGTTTGGGGACATTGGGGGGTGTTGGTGACACCCCTGGGGGCTGTTAGGGGACATTGGGGGTGTTGGTGACACCCAGGCTGTTAGACACGGGCCCTCGGTGACAGTGCCACCCCCGGCCGGTGTCCCCAGATCGTCTCGGCCGTGCATTACTGCCACCAGAAGAACATCAGTGCACAGGGACCTCAAGGTGACACGGGGGACACGGGGGGGGACACGGGGTGGCACCGCACAGGGGGTGAGGTCCGGTGTCTGTCCCGTGTCCCCATGTCCGTGTGTCCGTCCTGGTGTCCCTGTCCCGTGTCCTTGTCCGGTGTCCTTGTCCCGTTGTCCCCTGTTGTCCATCCCGGTTTCTGTGTTCTGGTGGCCCTGTCACAGTGTCCCCCCTGTCCCCGTGTCCCCCTGTACCCGTGTCCCCATGTCCCCATGTCCCTGTGTCCCCCTGTACCCGTTGTCCCCATTCCCAGTGTCCCTGTCCCTGTGTCCCTGTGTCCCTGTCCCTGTGTCCCTGTCCCCATGTCCCTGTGTCCCCCCTGTACCCGTGTCCCCATGTCCCCCTGTCCCCGTGTCCCCTGTACCCGTGTCCCCATGTCCCCCATGTCCCTGTGTCCCCTTGTACCCGTGTCCCCATTCCCAGTGTCCCCATGTCCCCTGTGCTGTCCCCAGGCCGAGAACCTCCTGCTGGACACTGACACCAACAAGATCCCAGTGTCCCCGTCCCAGTGTCCCTGTCCCTGTGTCCCTGTCATCATCCCAGTGTCCCTGTCCCAGTGTCCCTGTCCCTGTGTCCCTGTGTCCCCATCCCAGTGTCCCCATCCCAGTGTCCCCCATCCCAGTGTCCCTGTGTCCCTGTCCTTGTGTCCCTGTCCTTGTGTCCCTGTCCCAGTGTCCCTATATTCCCTGTGTCCCTGTGTCTCAGTGTCCCTGTGTCCCCCACTGATGTCCCCTGTGCTGTCCCCCAGGCCGAGAACCTGCTGCTGGACGCTGACGGCCAACATCAAGATCCCAGTGTCCCTGTCCCAGTGTCCCCATCCCCATCCCAGTGTCCCCATCCCAGTGTCCCTGTGTCCCCCCTGATGTCCCCACTGATGTCCCCCCTGTCCCCTGTGCTGTCCCCAGGCCAAGAACCTGCTGCTGGACACTGACACCAACATCAAGATCCCAGTGTCCCTGTCCCAGTGTCCCCATCCCCATCCCAGTGTCCCCATCCCAGTGTCCCCATCCCAGTGTCCCCATCCCAGTGTCCCTGTCCCTCTGACACTGTCCCCTGTGCTGTCCCCAGGCCGAGAACCTGCTGCTGGACACTGACACCAACATCAAGATCCCAGTGTCCCCATCCCAGTGTCCCCATCCCAGTGTCCCTGTCCCTGTGTCCCTGTGTCCCCATCTCAGTGTCCCCATCCCAGTGTCCCTGTGTCCCCATACCAGTGTCCCCATCCCAGTGTCCTTGTGTCCCTGTCCTTGTGTCCCTGTCCTTGTGTCCCTGTCCCAGTGTCCCTATATTCCCTGTGTCCCTGTGTCTCAGTGTCCCTGTGTCCCCACTGATGTCCCCTGTGCTGTCCCCAGGCCGAGAACCTGCTGCTGGACGCCGACACCAACAAGATCCCAGTGTCCCTGTCCCAGTGTCCCCATCCCAGTGTCCCTGTGTCCCCACTGATGTCCCCTGTGCTGTCCCCAGGCCGAGAACCTGCTGCTGGACGCCGATGTCAACATCAAGATCCCAGTGTCCCTGTCCCAGTGTCCCTGTCCCAGTGTCCCTGTTCCCATCCCAGTGTCCCCCATCCCAGTGTCCCTGTCTCTGTGTCCCTGTGTCTCAGTGTCCCTGTGTCCCCATCCCAGTGTCCCCGTCCCAGTGTCCCTGTCCTCATCCCAGTTTCCCTGTCCCTGTGTCCCCATCCCAGTGTCCCCATCCCAGTGTCCCTGTCCCTGTGTCAGTGTCCCTGTCCCTGTCCCTCTGACACTGTCCCCTGTGCTGTCCCCAGGCCGAGAACCTGCTGCTGGACGCCGACGCCAACATCAAGATCCCAGTGTCCCTGTCCCAGTGTCCCTATATTCCCTCTGTCCCTGTGTCTCAGTGTCCCAGTGTCCCTGTGTCCCCACTGATGTCCCCTGTGCTGTCCCCAGGCCGAGAACCTGCTGCTGAGGCCGGCAGCCAACATCAAGATCCCAGTGTCCCCATCCCAGTGTCCCTGTCCCAGTGTTCCTGTCCCTGTATCTCAGTGTCCCAGTGTCCCTGTGTCCCCACTGATGTTTCCTGTGCTGTCCCCAGGCCGAGAACCTGCTGCTGGACGCCGACGTCAACATCAAGATCCCAGTGTCCCTGTCCCAGTGTCCCCATCCCCATCCCAGTGTCCCTGTCCCAGTGTCCCTGTGTCCCCTGATGTCCCCACTGATGTCCCCCTGTCCCCTGTGCTGTCCCCAGGCTGAGAACCTGCTGCTGGACGCCGGCGCCAACATCAAGATCCCAGTGTCCCTGTGTCCCTGTCCCAGTGTCCCTGTGTCCCTGTGTCCCTGTCCCCATCCCAGTGTCCCTGTGTCCCAGTGTCCCCATCTCAGTGTCCCTGTGCCAGTGTCCCTGTCCCAGTGTCCCTGTCCCTGTGTCCCCATCCCAGTGTCCCCATCCCTGTGTCCCCATCCCAGTGTCCCCATCCCTGTGTCCCTGTCCCAGTGTCCCTGTGTCCCCACTGATGTCCCCTGTGCTGTCCCCAGGCCGAGAACCTGCTGCTGGACGCCGACGCCAACATCAAGATCGCCGATTTCGGCTTCAGCAACGAGTTCTCGCGGGGCTCCAAGCTGGACACGTTCTGCGGCTCGCCGCCCTACGCGGCGCCCGAGCTCTTCCAGGGCAAGAAGTACGACGGGCCCGAGGTGGACATCTGGAGCCTGGGGGTCATCCTGTACACGCTGGTCAGCGGCTCGCTGCCCTTCGACGGGCACAACCTCAAGGTGTGTCACTGTCACCTGTCTGTCACCCCGCTGTCACCGCCCTGTCACCTGCTGTCACCTCCTGGTCACATCCCAGTTACCCCTGTCACCCCCATGGTCACCTGCTGGTCACATCCTGTACACGCTGGTCAGCGGCTCCCTGCCCTTCGGGACGGGCACAACCTCAAGGTGTGTCACTGTCACCTCCTGTCACCTCCTGTCACCTGCCTGTCACCTCCTGGTCACTGCCCTGTCACCTCCTGTCACCTCCTGGTCACATCCCAGTTACCCCTGTCACCCCCATGGTCACCTGCTGGTCACATCCTGTACACGCTGGTCAGCGGCTCCCTGCCCTTCGACGGGCACAACCTCAAGGTGTGTCACTGTCACCTGCCTGTCACCTGCTGTCACCTCCTGGCACTGCCCTGTGACCTCCTGTCACCTCCTGTCACTGCCCTGTTAACCCCATGGTCACATCCTGTACACGCTGGTCAGTGGTCGCTGCTCCTTCGACGGGCACAACCTCAAGGTGTGTCACTGTCACCTGTCTGTCACCTGCCTGTCACTGCTCTGTCACCTGCCTGGCACCTCCTGTCACCCCCTGTCACCCCATGGTCACCCCCATGGTCACATCCTGTACACGCTGGTCAGCTGGTCGCTGCCCTTCGACGTGGGCACAACCTCAAGGTGTGTCACTGTCACCTCCTGTCACCCCTCTGTCACCTCCTGTCACCTCCTGGTCACTGCCCTGTCACCTGCTGTCACCTCCTGGTCACTGCCCAGTTACCCCCTGTCACCCCCATGGTCACCCCCATGGTCACATCCTGTACACGCTGGTCAGCGGGTCCCTGCCCTTCGACGGGCACAACCTCAAGGTGTGTCACTGTCACCTGCTGTCACCCGCTGGCACCGCCCTGTCACCTCCCTGGCACCTCCTGGCACTGCTCTGTCACCTCCTGGTCACATCCCAGTTACCCCCTGTTAATCCCATGGTCACCTGCTGGTCAGTGGTCGCTGCCCTTCGACGGGCACAACCTCAAGGTGTGTCACTGTCACCTCCTGTCACCTCCTGTCACCTGCCTGGCACCTCCTGTCACTGCCCTGTTAACCCCATGGTCACATCCTGTACACGCTGGTCAGTGGTCGCTGCCCTTCGACGGGCACAACCTCAAGGTGTGTCACTGTCACCTGTCTGTCACCTCCTGTCACCTGCCTGTCACCTCCTGGTCACTGCCCTGTCACCTCCTGTCACCTCCTGGTCACATCCCAGTTACCCCTGTCACCCCCCATGGTCACCTGCTGGTCACATCCTGTACACGCTGGTCAGCTGGGTCCCTGCCCTTCGACGGGCACAACCTCAAGGTGTGTCACTGTCACCTGTCTGTCACCTCCTGTCACCTGCCTGGCACCTCCTGTCACCCCCTGTCACCCCCATGGTCACCCCATGGTCACATCCTGTACACGCTGGTCAGCGGCTCGCTGTCTCGACGGGCACAACCTCAAGGTGTGTCACTGTCACCTGCTGTCACCTCCTGTCACCTGCCTGGCACCTCCTGGCACTGCCCTGTTAACCCCCATGGTCACCTGCTGGTCACCTCTCAGTGATCTCCTGGTCACTTCCTGGTCACTTGGTCACCTCCCAGTCACCCCTGAGTGACCCCCAGGTGACCCCGGATGACCCCGAAGTGACCCCGAGTGACCCCAGCTGACCCCACCTGACCCCACCTGACCCGAGTGACCCCGAATGACCCCAGCTGTCCCGAGTGACCCCAGCTGACCCGAGTGACCCCGAGTGACCCCGAGTGACCCCCAGCTGACCCGAGTGACCCCAGGTGACCCTGAGTGACCCCAGCTGACCCCAGCTGACCCAAGTGACCCCCAGCTGACCCCAGGTGCCCCCAGCTGACCCAAGTGACCCCAGCTGACCCGAGTGACCCCAAGTGACCCCAGCTGACCCGAGTGACCCCAGCTGACCTGAGTGACCCCAGCTGACCCGAGTGACCCCAAGTGACCCCAGCTGACCCGAGTGACCCCAGCTGACCCGAGTGACCCCAAGTGACCCCAGCTGACCCGAGTGACCCTGGGTGACCCCGAGTGACTCTGACTGACCCGAGTGACCCCAGCTGACCCGAATGACCCCACCTGACCCCCGAGTGACCCCAGCTGACCCCGAGTGACCCCGAGTGACCCCAGCTGACCCCAGCTGACCCGAGTGACTCTGACTGACCCGAGTGACCCCAGCTGACCCCGAGTGACCTTAGCTGACCCCGAGTGCCCCCACCTGACCCGAGTGACCCCCGAGAGTGACCCCGAGTGACCCCCGGCTGACCCCGAGTGACCCCAGCTGACCCGAATGACCCCACCTGACCCCCGAGTGACCCCGAGTGACCCCAGCTGACCCGAGTGACCCCCAGCTGACCCGAGTGACCCCAGCTGACCCCGAGTGACCCTGGGTGACCCCGAGTGACTCTGACTGACCCGAGTGACCCCACCTGACCCCGAGTGACCCCACCTGACCCGAGTGACTCTGACTGACCCGAGTGACCCCAGCTGACCCGAATGACCCCACCTGACCCCAAGTGACCCCAGCTGACCCGAGTGACCCCAGCTGACCCCGAGTGACCCCAGCTGACCCGAAAGTGACTCTGACTGACCAGAGTGACCCCAGCTGACCCGAATGACCCCACCTGACCCCGAGTGACCCCAGCTGACCCCAGTGACCCCGGCTGACCCCCGAGTGACCCCAGCTGACCCCCACCTGACTCGAAGTGACCCCCTGGGTGCCCCCTGCTGCCCCCCAGGAGCTGCGGGAGCTGTCCCCATGAGGCAAGTACAGCGTGCCCTTCTACATGTCCACGGACTCGCGAGAACATCTCATGGGCGCTTCCTGAGTGCTGAACCCCATAAGCTAGCTGCACCCTCGAGGTCTAGGGGGCGCCTGGGGGGTTGGGGGACTTGGGTGGTCCTAGCAGGGGTTTGAAGGGGGGCTGAGGGGGTTTGGGGGGTCCAGGGAGGGGTTTGGGGGGGTTGGGGAGTTGAGAGGTTTGAGGGGTCCTGGGAGGGGTTTGACAGGGGTTTGGGGGGTCCTAGCTTGGGAGGGTTTGGGGGGGTCCTGGGGTTGAGGGGAAGCTCCTAGGAAGGGGTTTGGGGGGAGTTTGAGAGGTTTGAGGGGGTTTGAGAGGGGGTTTGATGGGGGTTTGGGGGGTCCAGGGAGGGGTTTAGGGGGGTCCTGGGGGGTTTGGGGGGTTTTAAGGGGTCCTGGGAGATGTTTGAGGGGGTTTGGGGGGGTTGAGGGGGTTTGGGGGGTCCTGGGAAGGGTTTGGGGGGTTTGGGGGGAGTTTGAGAGGTTTGAGGGGTCCTGGGAGGGGTTTGACAGGGGTTTGGGGGGTCCTGGGAGGGTTTGGGGGATTCTGGGAGGGGTTTGGGCAGTCCTGGGAGGGGTTTGGGGGGTCATGGGGGGGTTTGGGGGTCCTGGGAGGGGTTTGGGGGGTTTGGGAGGGGTTGAGGGGGTTTCATGGGGGTCCTGGGAGGGGTTTGGGGGTCTGGGGGAGTTTGAGGCGGTTTTAGGGGGGTTTTAGGGGGGACTTGGGGGTTTTGGGGGGTCCTGCAGGGTCTGGGGGTGTCCCCACATCCCGCCCAGTGTCCCCCCAATGTCCACAACGTCCCCAATGTCCCCAATCCCCTGATGTCCCCCTGCTGTCCCCAATGTCCCCAATGCCCCCCCTGACATCCCTGATGTCCTCCTGATGTTCCCAATGTCCCCAACGTCCCAATGTCCCAAATCCCCCTAATGTCCC
>JAPFBE010000349.1:0-60906 GCA_034336665.1 Luscinia megarhynchos | reverse complement strand
GGACTCCATGTCCCTGCCCTGCTGTCCCCAGCCCCGTGGTGACCCTGACAGGCTGGTGTCCCCTGTCACTCGCAGGTGCCCAGAGCCCCCAGCTCCTGGTGGAACCCCCCTGGACGCCGGCGATGCTGTGGGACTGGGTGACCCTTACCTGCCAGGGCTCGGGGACGGACGGGGACACCTCCTGGTACAAGGAGGGGCGAACCTTGTTGCCACTGAGAGTGGCACCTACCAGTCTCGGCGACCTGGCAGTGGGATCAGCCCCTCCTTGATGGTGTCAAATGGTGAGGGCGGAGGTGAAATGGACAGGGTGGTTCTCTGATAGGTTTGGGTGGGCTCCACTCTCTGGGTGGCCTCACAACCCTCCTGTGCCTATGTCACTTTCCGAGGTTTCTCCTTAGATCCGAGATCACCTCAGGAGGACATGCAGTGGTGTAAATCCTGGTTTTTCCCAAAGCCGCCAATGAGAGATTGCAGGAGACAGTTTTCAAAGGCTTCAAGGATTGTTTATTATTTCTTGTCTCAGGAACTCTTTGCCCAGCTTACAGCGGTCCTCCCAGCTGGGCATCCAGGATGGAATCTGCCTGGTGAAGGCAGGGCTTATCTTATATAGTCTAAATTACTTGCTATATTGTGGAGAGTTAGGGATATGCGTGCAGAAAATATCGTGGCTGTACGGTCAGGCAGGACCCCTTCCCCCTCTCGCAGTCAGACCGCTTCCTCTGGACCTGGCCACACCCAGTTGGACGTGAGCAAAAGGAAATGACAAAGACTGCCCAAGCCATAAAAACTATTGTGACCCCTCAATAAACGCCATTTGCTGTACACCACTTTGGTGTCCTGGAGCATATGGAGCGAGTGGCCCTGGGGTTAAGGCCGCCGTGCCGGGCTTGAACCAGGTTGCCACGCAACAAGTGGTGACGAAACCTGGGAAACAGCCTGGGATTCAGGGATCACCTGCACGAGGAACCAGAGGCTGCACAGCTGGCCTAGTGCAGCGGGGGAGACGTTCCCAGGCCAGCGAGGAGCATGGACGCAATCGCGAAGGTGTGAGATTCACGCACAGTGGGGTATTGATTGCAAGGTTAAGGATTTTATTCTCGTGGTGCTGAGACTGTTAAAGATAAGGACTATAGAAAGCCTTGTAGAAATTCTCCATCCAGAGATATGGGATAAATGCACGAGGGCTCTGACTGAGGAAACCATGTCCTCAGGCTCAGGGAAAACACTCAAATCGTGGGGCAGAGTTATCCAAGCTCTGCAAAAGGCTCGGCTGGAGCAGGACACCTGGAAAGCCGCGCGAACTTGTTTATTAGCTACGCCGCAGCTGGGGATCGGGGCAGCTACGCAAACCGTGGAGGAGTTTGAACTGGTCGGCTGTGCGGACGCATGGACACCGGAACTCCCTCCGCGACCCCCTAGTCTGGACTCACCACCATCGGAGGGGGGAAGTGCACACGGGCGTTGTGCAAGGGCTACCATAGGAGGCGCAGAATGCTGCTATAATATCAGAGCTTGAATCGGTGGATAAAAAGGCACCCCCGCCATATGCATTTGAAAATGGTGCCAGAGTGCATGGTGGGGGGTGGAACAATGAAGTGCGGGACGGAAATGCAGAAGGCTCGCTGAACGGCGCAAGCGCAGGCGAGGAGGGAGGAGGGGCGGTCCCGAGAATGAGCTTAAGACCAATCAAAGACCTAGTTTTAAATCAGGTCCTTACAGGGCAAGAACCTCTCTCAGCAGGAGGTGGGGGGAGCCCAGGGGGAGGGAACGGCCCGGCCCCCAGAGGAAGGGGCGGGATCAGAGCCCAAGGAAATGGCTGAGCAGCCCGGAAACATCCAGTCAGTCGACTTTCTGATTGGATTCTGACTCAAGCTGGGATGGGCGGCCGGAGGGGTGGTCAGAGGACAAATCTGACACTGACTGGGGCTTTAACAAAAAGGAAGCAGCGGCATATAAAATCACTAACTGCAATGCTCCTGTGTGGGTTAAGTGGATATCAGAGAAAGATCGAACCCCGCTTACAGACTGGCAGAAAATAAAGATAGCATGCACGGAATGGGTTCTGTCAGTCACACTGGTGTTCCCAGTTCGAGTGGGGGGGGCAGGTGGAAATCAAAGAACCTACTCGCCAGTAAATCCAAAAGATGTGCAGACAATTGTTAAAGCGGTTGCAGAGAGGGGGATTAATTCTGCCATGGTTTCCACACTCATTGATAGCGTTTTTGGTGGTGATGATTTGCTTCCCTTTGATATCAAACAGACTTGCAGGCTGATCTTCGATGGGGCAGGGATGATTGTTTTTAAACAAGAATAGGAGCACCGTTGTGTAAAGAAGCTAGCCTTAGTAACGGGTTGTGAGAGTCCGTCTAAAAGCCTCTCGTTTGTTCTGCCCAACGACCCTTGCCTGAGGCCTAAGAAGACCCCTCAAACTGCAGCTTAAAGGCGCAGGCCAGGGATGGGAGGAACGCCAAGTGATTGTTCCAGGTGGTGCTCATTGGACCGAGACTGGTCTCTCATGAGACTGGCTTACGGCTAGTCACGCTGCCCTGAACTGTGTTTACTCTACAAGACTCCCACAGGTGTGAGAACAATGAACTGGTCAGAGATGGAGTGGTCTGTGTTTATCCCACCAGCAGGGAGCTCGCTTGGACATGTTTTGGGATTGTTTTCCCCAACGGAACCCGAAGCGCACCTGAATCTTCCCACCTTTTGGCCAGAAGCCACTCGCTTTGGAAAAGACTATAAAAACACATCCTCACATTAAAGACCAGGAGATCTCTTTCTCCCCAACAGATTGAGGATGCATCTCGTCGGACAACGACAAGGATGTGTCCCGTCTGTTGGTAGCTATATCGCATCCTTTCTCTCTCTCACTCTCTCTCTCTCTCTTTTTGGCACTCAATAAACTGCATTATTGCTTTCTGCTAAACAAACCTGAGTCTCTTGCTGTGTCTTTTGCACTTTGAAATCTTTAAAAGAACCTATCAGGACTCTGTATGTGATGTGGACCCTGACACGGGGGAAGACCATCCACTGCATGGCTCCAGCATACAGAGGCTAATGGGCACAGACTCAACTATGATCAGCCCACAAGCACAGGCAGAGGGCCTGCGGGCCCATGAGGTCATGACAACAACCCGTGCTGCCCGAGAAGCCATCCGTGCTGCTTCTAAAATAATAGCCAGACCATCGCCATGGTCCACTATAAAGCAGAGTGAGAGTGAGAGCTTCCCTCAGTTTGTGGACTGCCTTCAGGCAGCAATAGATTCCTCTGCATTACCTTCAGAGGGGAAGGGTCCTGTGCTAGCAGACTGCCTATGCCAGCAATGCAATTCAGCCACCAAGGACATTTTAAGATCACTGCCACCTGGGTCCAATATCGCAGCCATGATCAGACATGTTGCAAAGGAAGGACACCTAGCTCCCATCCAAGCAGCAGTTCACACTGCAATAACCGATGTGATGGCACGCTTCAAGTGTGGCCAGGCAGGCCACGTGGCAGTAAACTGCCCCCAGTCAGAAGGCCCACCAGGAAATCTACCACCTCCCCATCCGATCTCTTAGCCAAACCAACCGTAATCCATTCTTAAGCGTGTTAAATGCTACTTTTTTATCATTAAACCAATCCAACCCGAACCTCAGAGAATCATGCTGGTTATGCTATGATGCACAGCCCCCTTTTTATGAAGGTGTTGCCCTCGATCTCCCATTTATCTTTTCAAAGTCAGACAGTCCACATCAATGCAGATGGGACATCCCATGGAGGGGCATTACCCTAAGCCAAGTTACGGGCCAAGGCAAATGCTTCGGCAATGCAACCTTGGAAAAGCAGATGGGCAACATCTGCTGGGAATTTGTCAAACTTAAAGGGGGGAAGTTCCAGTGTGTGATCCCTGCTGCATCGGGAATGTGGGTCTGTCAACGATCCGGGTAAGCCTATGTGTACTCCTTGACAAATTCGATCATTCTACTGACTTTTGTGAACAAGTTTTAATCGTCCCCCGAGTCCTGTATCACCAGGAAGAAGAAGAAGTGTACCACTTGTTCGAGGAACCCGACCGGCTCCACAAATGAGAAGTGATAACGGGCATCACCATCACAATGCTCCTCGGTTTAGGAGTTACTAGCACTGCCACAGGCGTTACGGGCCTTGCAACCCAACACCAAGGACTGGCCCAACTGCAGATGACTGTTGACGAGGACTTGTAGAGGATCGAGAAATCCATTTCTTCCCTAGAAAAATCTCTTTCCTCACTCTCAGAGGTCGTCCTCCAAAACAGACGAGGACTGGACCTTTTGTTCATGCAGCAAGGAGGCCTGTCTGCCGCCTTAAAAGAGGAATGCTGCTTTTATGTGGACCACATCGCAGTCATTAGAGACTCAATGGCCGAACTGAGAGACCCACTAAACCTAAGAAAAATGTACAGAGAAGCTCAATGGGGCTGGATTGAGTCATGGTTCAACCGGTCCCCTTGACTCACCACCTTAATTTCTACCCCAATAGGCCCACTCACTATAATCTTACTAACACTAATCTTTGGGCCTTGCATATTTAACAAATTGATGCTATTCGTTAAAAAGCGTTTAGAAATGGTTAACATAATTTTCGTCAAACATCGACAATTACTTTAAGGCATGCCTGTTACTAAACCATTTACAATTTTATACTAATTGTACTAACCCATGAAATTTTATAATGTCTACATTTTATAACATAGTATGATTTTTACTAATCATAAGGGAGGGGGGAGATGTGGAGAGTTAGGGATTTGTGCACGGAAGATATCGGGTTGTGGCGGACAGCCAGGGACACCTCTTCCCCCCACCCCTTGCGATCAGACCCTTACTCTGGACGCTAAAGGAAATGACACAGACTGCTCAAGCTATAAAAACCCTTGTGACCCCTCAATAAACGCCATTTGCTGTCTACCACGTTGGTGTCCAGGAGCATATGGACCGAGTGGCCCAGGGTTAGGGCCACCGTGCCAGGCTTGAACCAAGAAGCCACGCAACACTATATGTTTATAACAATTTTCCAATACAATACAGTCTTGTTAAACGGTCCAGCTCTGACCCCATCCAATCTAAAAGTGTGAACATGTCACCCAGCATGGATGACACGGAGAAGAAGGAGGAAGAGGTATCCACACCCCCAAATTCTCCATCTTGGCCACGTGTCCCTTATCACAGACATTGCCAAAAGTCTATTTATCTACATTCTAACAACCTTGTAGCTGTTTTGGGGGTTGGGTGCTTTCCAACCCCGGGTTGCTACCAGACTCCAGATAGCTCAGAACTTAGGCAGCAGAGCCCTCAGCTATGCGCTAGCAAAGAATAAAGGCTTGAGATCATGTTGCAAAAATTCCGAAGATGACTTTATGTCTCCAAAGCGTATTGCTAACAACGGTCTCATTACATCAGACAAAAAAGGGCTTTTATATGTCTCTGCAAGATTGAACTTCTAACCAATAAAACCTACAAATTACAAAAAAACCAATTACCTTAAAATTCTAAGTAAGAAAAAGACCAATTACCTTGTGACTTTAAGAACCAATAGAAATCTTAAAAGATAACAGGAGTTTCGATAAGGGAAAGGGGCCCTGTTTTAAGGAATTCCTTTGTTTCAAGGGATAGCATCCCAGGGGCACATTTTGGGAAGCAATATTTTCTACACAACCTAATTTACACTTTACTAATTTCGGTGGCTTGTTTCTATTCTCTCTGTGTTGGTAATTTCCCCCAGGAATTTGAATTCAGCACCTGAGACACCAGGGTCTCACTCAGGAGTCTTTGAGACCCTTACCCGGGGGGGATTTGAGACCCCCAAGGAAGTCCGGAGTACACCCTGGGCTCCCACATGCCAAGACCCTGTCCCCTGAACACAGGGACATCCCAGTGCATCCCAGTGCATCCCCATCCATCCCAGAGTGGTGAGACACCCGTGGTGAAAGCTGTGCTGCGCAACAGCTCCTGCTGTCCCTGGGACTCTTCCACGCAGTGGACACTCCAGCCAGATGTCCCCGGTGCCATGGGCACCCACTTTGAACCTGTCTCAGGCTCCTCAGTGTGACGGGACCCTCCTATCCCACAGAGTTGCTGGTGCTGCAGGTGCCATCACGGGCGTTGCCGGCGTGGGACAAGGTGACACTGCTCTGCTGGGGCTGGCCGGACAAACCTGTCACCAGGGCGTGATTTTACAAGGACGAGAAGGATCTCGAGGGGTCCTTAAGTGGCACCGTGCTGTCCCTGTGCCCCGCTACCACTGCAAGGTCTTGGTGGATTCAGGAATTTCACTGTCAGCACTGGTAACATTGACCGTACCCGGTGTGCACCCCCACGGCTCGAATCCCAATATCCTGACACCCCCAAAGCCACTTCTCAGTGGACTCAGAGTCACAGTCCTCACGTTCCATCTCATTTCCAGAGCTCTTGCCAATGCTGCAGGATCCCCCCGAGCCTATTGAGGGGTCCCTCCTCAATTTCAGCTGCCTCAGCACCCCCAGCCGCCTGTGGCCCCCAGCCCCCCTCCTGTACTGCTTCTACAAAGATGGGCAGTTGGGGGGGCCCACAGGAATCCCTACATCTCCTGGTGCCCACCGTGGGAGTCTCCCACTCGGGGAATTAAGCTGCAAGGTGCCTCTGAGTGGGGCAACGTACAGAAATGCAGCGCCCGGCTCAGTGTCACTGTGCACAGTGAGATTAGGGATGGGCATGAGGAGCCCCCACAGCTCTCCCAGGTCTACCATCCCCCCTGTACCACCAGTGCCAGTGCTGGGCCAGTGATGGTGACAGCATGGCTGAGAACCCCACATTGAACGCCACTGCCTTGGGTGAGCAGGACCCTTGGACTGAGGGTGACCCCACCCACAGCATCCCCAATTCCACACATTCTCATTCCAACTCACCCCCTCACACCAGCCCCAGCCCAGCCTAGCTCACAGCCCCCACCACTGGGTGTCACAGACTAGGTGAACTGGGACTGTCTGGCTCCAGCTATCCCCACCCAGGGCATCCAAGCCATGCATCCATAAGCCCAGCTGTCACATCCCCCACTGCACATCAGGTCACATTCATCCTGTTGAGCGTGACCCTCCCAAGGCACAGAGACCCTTGACATTGGGATGATGCCCCCGTTGATGTTCCTCACGGCACCCTTCACATTCCACCCACGCCATTCCACGCCTCCCACCACGTGACGGCCACTCCCACCCTTGGACAAATAATCCCTCATTCCACCCTCACCTCATCCTCATCCCATCCTCATCTCCCACCCCTCATCCATCACATGCCCTCATCCCACACCAAACGATGATGCCAAGGACCATGGGGTGACTGTCCTGGGTGAAGGAGACCCTCTGTCTCCAGGTGCCACCACGCAGACTCTCCCCTCCCCCCACTCCAGGTGCCAGCCCATCCCCCTGCCTCAGCCCTGTCTGTGTCCCCGCAGTGCCTGTGGCCAATGCCACCATCACCCCTCGGTCCCCCGGCACTCCAGGTGCGCCCAGATGACTCCGTGGCCCTGCGCTGCTCGGTGCAGGTGGGCTCAGCCCCTGTCACCTTCACCTGGCTGCACGACGGGCACTAGATAGCCTGGGGTCCCCTCCTGGAGCTTGGGGACATCGATGTGGGACATTCGGGCATCTACCAGTGTGTGGCCACCAACCAGCTGGGACAGGACGGGCACTGCGTGTTCTGGGCACTCAGCCCACAGCTGGCCCTGGAGGTGACACCACAGGGAACCACTGGACACCACTGGAACACAGGTGGGGTCACACGGGGTCACTGGGATTGCAGGAGCCCTGCAGTGACAGGTGACTCTGATGTGTCCCTTCTGTCCCCAGCAGTGCCACAGGCCTTGGCGGGTCCTTCCTCTTCTTTCTCGTGCTCGTTACTGTAGCTGTGGGCTTGCACCAGTGGAACATCATGTGTGGGTGACAATGGGGACAATGGGGGCTCCGGGGAGCTGGGGGCCACACTCTTGCCTTTGGCCCTAACCCCCAAGACCTCCCATTCCCTCCCACACATCCC
This sequence comes from Luscinia megarhynchos, assembly GCA_034336665.1. NCBI lineage: Eukaryota > Metazoa > Chordata > Aves > Passeriformes > Muscicapidae > Luscinia > Luscinia megarhynchos. The sequence continues at coordinate 52,878 of JAPFBE010000349.1, read as the reverse complement.
CTTAATTCCCTCAAGCCCCCCCCAGAGGAGGGGGAGGTGCTGTGCACCCACATCATGATCACCAAGGAGATGGGGGGGTGAATGTAGACTGGGACACATGCAGAGGGACGCATCATCCGTGAGTGTCCCCCTGCCCAGATGTCACAGCCGGTGTCTCTTGCATCATCCCCCTGTGCCACCACACTCCAGGATCCCCAGGTGATCTACAGAGCAGAGCTGCCAGCTACCCATGGGCGACCGCGGGAATGCAGGGACATCTACAGGAATGTGCTGTGACACTCGGGGCACTGGGCAGTTCTGGGGGCACTGGGCGGTTCTGGGGGCTCTGGGGGCACTGAGGATCCCACCCATGGTCAGCTACACTTGTGTGTCCCCCAACTGCTCCTGTGGGTGCCCCACACTCACAGGTAGATGGACACATTGGGGGTAAGGTGTGAGGCTGCCCAGGGCACCCAGAGCTCCCCATGCCTCCTCAACCCCCAAGGCCTTCCCCACCCCTTCCCTTACCATCAGTGGCTCTCCAATCCACATCCAAGTGCTTCCATTCCCATTCCCCATTCCCTCCCCATGGTGCTCCCAGAACCCCCAAGGGCTCCCTATTTTCCCTCCCAGTGTCTTTCCATTGCTCCCAGTAGATCCAGGTGGTTCCCATTCTCTCCAAATACCCCTGTACTCCCAGTGTCTCTGCAATGCCCCTCTCAGCACTCCCAGTACACCCACAGCTCCTCATCTCTCCTCCCAGTGCCTGGGGAACACAGGACTCATTTCCCTCTTATTGGCACCAAAATGCAGCTTTTTGGTTCAACTGGCAGAGATGGTGTTTCTTTGTTAAGCTCTGTCGGGCTTTATGAATGGGATTCTCCAATTTTGGGTTGCCACTACAAACCAGTGTTCTGGATTCCCTTCTGCCCTGTCTCAAACCCCTCCTGTGCTGTGTTCCCCACACGATGATGTGACAAAGGCCCTGGGGGGAGGTTCCGCAGCCTCCCCCTTTTCCAGGGCAGTCAGGATCAGGCCATGGCACAGGGTGGGGTGTCAGGGTCAGGAACAATTTGATGTCTGCAGACATTTTGGATCACTTGTTTGTGGCAGGGCTGGATCAGGCCTTGCCTTTGGTGACACAGTGCCCCATATGTCAGTCAGTCTGTCAGCCATGGCACACTGGGGACATTGGGACGCTCTGCAAAACCCAACTCCTGAGTGGCCAAGGAAGCAGAAGTCCCACCTTCGGAGCAGGCCCTTGGTGGCCCAAGGGCTTCAAAAGCAGAGCATGTGTTGGCTAAGTGTGTGACACTGTCTTCTCTTGGAGTGTCTGCCCCATCCATGCTGGAACCCAGATGCTGGAAACCGTTTTGTTTTAAAACAGAATTGTCTGCTTAGGAAAGCAGGAATCTTCGTGGAATGGAAAGAGGATCCATCCCTCTCATTGTTGTAACTGTGAAAATTATGGGTCTTCCAGGCAAAAATGCAAGAAAAGGAATAACAGCTCATTACTAGGAAATTTATAGAATAGAATAGAGCAATCAGGAAGACAAGAACAGAAATTTCCAACATGCTCAGGGCTGTTTGTTCATCTTTGGTGCAGTTATGGCCATGGCCAGCAGGGGCGCTGCAAGGAGCACTCTCGGCCAGCAGGGGGCGCCCCGGTGCCAGCTTGAGCCCCTCAGGGGCCATGGAGGCCTCGGGCGGGAGGGACGAGGCCAAATCGCTCCTTTGGCAAACTCACGCTTTGCACCAATCGGTCTCGGCACCAGCACCGGCAGCGCCCAGGCAGAAGAGACAAAGGCAGCAGCTTGGATCCTGGTGCCCCGTGCCAGAGGAGCAGTGTCCCGGCCCAGGCACACACCCTGCGCAACACCCGCGACCGCTCTCCCTGATGCCGAATGCAAGGAAGGCAGCACCGAACCCCAGGCAGGTCTCAGGCCCACAGCAGCACCTCTTGTGCCTTTCCACCACAATTGCTGAAAAAACTCAGCCTGTCACTGTCTTTTCCTCCTTCAGCCCTGGCACAGCAGCTCTGGCAAGGTTGAATTTCCCTGGGATGTTGAGGAAAACATGTGCTCTTTGCTGACACTGCCGGGGCTCCTCAGGGGCTCCACAGCCCGTTTGACGCTCCTGCTCTTCCTGGGCCGCTGCTGGTCCTGACACAGCAGCTGCAGGAGGCAGAGGAGGGAGAGGGAAGGGGGAGAGAAGGAGGAGCAGGAGCAGAGCTAGAGTCTCAAAGGCTCTACAGCTGCAGCTGGAGCACAGGAACAGCACAGGCCGGGAGCAGTGCCTTGGGAGTGTAAAATGGGGTGAATTTGGAGCTGGTTGGGCCAATGCACCTGTTCTGCTCTGGGTGCTGCAGACCTTAATGAGCTCTTGCAATCAGGGCCGGGGTTCCTGAAGTTCAGCTGTGCTGCTAAACCATCCCTCTGCACAAACACACGGCTCTACTCTCTCTGCCGTCACTTTTGGGCTACTGTGGCAACATTGGGCATATTTTGAGCTCTCAGGTGCCTCCAGCTCTGCCCTCAAGCAGTTTTTTTTCTCCGCCAGGAAGGTTTTGTGGAGCTTCTCACCTTGGCCACTGCACAGGGATGGGCATTGGTCAGCCCTGCTCTGGCCAGCCCCAGGTGGCAGCCAGGACCTGAGGCTCCCCCCGCCCCCTTGGCTTTGATTCTCGCAGATTTTGAGCTGCTGCAAAGGTAAGAATTCATTCTGTGGGGAAAAGGCGTGGCTGTGGTTTGCTCAGCCCTGCAGGAAGCACAAAAGCTAGTGTGAGCCCAAGCAGTGGCTCTGTGAGGGCCTTTGATGGTTTTTCAGAGCAGGGCTGGCTGCAAACCCCCTGCAGGGGCAGCTGTGAGGGAACCAGAACGGAAATGCAGCAATTGATCATTTGGTGTCTGTCCCCAAGGCACTGAGAGAGCCCCAGAACTGCTGCAAATCCCACAAGGATCTGCTCAACAACCTGACCGGGATGCTCCTCTGTCCTGAGCTGTGCAGGCAGAGCTGAACAAACAGAAACAATTTCTTCCGGGTTAATCCAAAATCTGAGTTTTATGTCCAATAAGAGGCACGAGAATTCTGTGTCCCTGTGACATTGGGGGAGGGAATTAGGAGCCCCTGGCGGTACTGGGAGCACTGGAACAGGGAGCCCCTGGGAAGCTCCACATGGGACCCCCCATTCGTGGCCACCTCCCGGGCAGGATGGGCACCCACTGGATCTGGGGTGGTCGGGGGGACACACGGGGCTTGCCCTCGGGCAGGGACCTCCAGTGCCCCCAGTGTCACAGCACGTCATTGTAGATGTCACTGGGGTCCTGCTGTCACCCATGGGGCCCTGGCAGCTCCGCGTGGGTCACCTGGGGGATGTGGCGCGGGGAGAAACCCTGTGAGAGACACCTGGTGGGAGTGCCTGGCTGGGGTGACACCCGTGGGTGACGTGTCCCTGTCCCCCCATATTCACCCCTGCCCGCTCAGTGCCCACGATGTGAGGGTCCAGCACTGCCCCCTCCTCCCAGGGGAGTCCTGTGTGGATAAGGGGGGGTCTGGGTGGTGTTTGGGAGGGGGAAAAGAGGATTTCCTGCTGGAGCCCCCACTCACTTGTCCTGGGGCTCCATGGTGGCTGCATGGAGAAGGGAGGGGTGACCGTGGGGACCCCAATAGCCCTGAACCTTCCTGGGAACTTGGTGGCTCCAACCCCCCATGGGATCCCCAAATCCCCACTGGAGTCTTGATTCCCACAGCACCCCTGATTCCCCCTGGACACTCCAAGCACCCCTGAACCCACCAGAACTGCTGCACCACCACAGTGACCCCAGTGACTCTGGTGTCTGAGTCACAGAACTCCAAGCCTAGCAAGGAGGGGCACCCCCAAACTACCCCAGGATCCCAAAAATATCCCTGAACATCCCTGCATGGCCTCCAAGAGCTCCCCAAACCCCCCAAAAGCTCCCAGTGCCACCCTAATTTTTCTCAAAGTCCACCCAGGGATGCCCTGGAGCCCAACCAAGAGCCTCCAAATTCCCCCACAAACCTCAGGACCCCCCGCTAAGGTCACTGTGGGCTCAGTTTCCTCCAGCCCAGGGGCCCTGAGTGCTGCTGGATCTCTGTCCCTAGTCTGTGGGCTTCCCCTCACTCCAGGACCCCTATGCCCCCATTGTCACCCACCCCGGCGGTGCCACCAGCGACAGCTCCCGATGACAGCCAGGAGCAGGAGCAGGTACAGGAGGGTCCTGCCGATATTCACAGCCACTGCTGGGGACAGAGCGGGACACAGTGGGGTCACCCTGAACGTTGGGGTTCCTGAACACCCCGATAACCCAGTGTGACTTTACCTGTCTTCCAGTGGTATCCAGTGGTTCCCTGTGGTGTCACCTCCAGGGCCAGCTCTGGGATGAGTGCCCGAAACACGCGGTGCCCGTCCTGTCCCAGCTGGTTGGTGGCCACGCACTGGTAGGTGCCCGAGTGTCCCACATCGATGTCCCCAATCTCCAGGAGAGGACCCCGGGCTATCTTGTGCCCGTCGTGCAGCCAGGTGAAGGTGACAGTGGCTGAGCCCACCTGCACCGAGCAGCGCAGGGTCACGGGGTCACCTGGGCGCACCTGGAGTGCTGGGGGACCGGGGGTGATGGTGGCATTGGCCACGGGCACTGCGGGGACAAAGACAGGCCTGGAACCTGGTGAGGTGAGGAAGGGGATGCTGTGGGTGGGGTCACCTTCACTCTGGGGGTCCCGCTCACCCAGGACAGTGACATTCAGGGGGACACTCTCGGCCACGCTGTCCCCATTGCTGACCCGGCACTGGTAGTGGCCACTGTCATTGTCCCCAACGTGCCGCAGCTCCAGGTCAGGTCCTGTGCTTAGCGGTGTCCCCGAGCCCCCCGGTGCCAGGAGAAGGACAGGGGACCTGTCCCCATGGCCACCATGCAGCTCAGCACCAGGCGGTCCCCAAGTGCCACCTGTGCCCCGGGGGGCTGCACAGACAGGGACACCCCCAAAGGCGGGACCCCTGCGGGGGACACAGGAGGGGTTTGGAATATGGGATGAGTGGGGGCACCAGGGAGCAGTGAGGGACTCAGGGAGGGGGAGGATCAGAGATGGGTGGGGGCATCTTAGTGAGGTAGAAAGGGGCGCAGTGGGGAGGACACTTGGAAAGGGCTGGAAGGCACCCCAGAGAAGGATGGGATATGCAGAGAGGGGAAACAAGGAGAGGGTTGAAGGGAACCACATGGAAGATTTTGGGGACCCAGACAGGGATGGCGGGGCCATGAACAATGGAAGGGCATCTGAGAGGGAGAGGTGCATCCAGGGAGAACTGTGGGGACCTGGTGAGGGATACAGGAAGCAGCGAGGGTGTTGGAAGGACCCAGGGACAGAGCTGGGAAGGCAGGGCAGCACACAGAGGGTTGAGCAGGGCTGGAAGACCTGGGAGGGCTGTAGGGGCTCCCTGTGCCCATCCCCGCACTCACTGCGCACCGTGACGCCGAGCCGGGCGCTGCTCTTCCGCACGGCCCCCCCCTCGGAGCGCACCTCGCAGCTGTAATTCCCCGAGTGGGATACCCCCACGGAGGGCACCAGGAGCTGTGGGGACCCCTGCGGGCCCCCCATCAACTGCCTGTCCCGGTAGAAGGTGTACAGGAGAGTGGCTGAGGGCCGCAGGGGGCTGGGGGTGCTGAGGCAGCTGAGATTGAGGGGGGACCCCTCGGGGAGCTCGGGGGAACCCTCCAGCAGCAAGACAGGCTTGAGCTCTGGGAAGGAGATAGGGGTGGTGACTGAAACTCTGAGTCCACGGATAAATGGCTTTGGGGGTGTCAGGATCTTGGGGTTCCAGCTGTGGGGGTGCTCACCGTGCACTGTCACTGTCACCGGTGATGACAGTTGTGGTCCTCTTAGCACCAAGCCCCCGCAGCTGTAGCGGCCGCTGTTGTGCAGCTGCAGCGGGGACAGGGACATCTCGGTGCCCCTGAGAGACCCCCTGAGCTCCTTCTCATCCTTGTAAAATAGCACCCTGGTGACAGGGCTGTCCTGCCAGCCCCGGCAGCGCAGTGTCACCGTGTCCCCCTCCAGCAGCGCCCATGCTGGCACCTGCAGCACCAGCCAGTCTGTGGGACAGGAGGGTCCCGTCACACTGAGGAGCCCGAGACAGGTCCAAAGTGGGTGCCCATGGCACCGGGGACATCTGGGTGCAGTGTCCACTGTGCGGGAGGGTCCCAGGGACACCAGGAGCAGTCCAGTGTCACAGCTGTCCCTGTGAGCAGGGGACAGGCTCTCGGCACATGAGGGATGTGCATCCATTCACGGAATGGAGCCTACCCAGACCTATCAGGGAGCCACCCTGAGCATTTCAGATCCCCCCTCACCATTTGACACCATCACGGTGGGACTGAGCCCACTGCTGGGTCTCTGACACTGGTAGGTGCCACTCTCGGTGACAGTGAAGCTGTCGGGTCCCTCCTGCCCCCAGCGCCGCCCGTCCTTGTACCAGGTGGTGGCACCGGTGGTCCCCGAGCCCTGGCAGGTCAGTGTCACCCGGTCCCACAGCACCGCCGGCGTCCAGGGGGCTCCACCAGGAGCTGGGTGCTCTGGGCACCTGCAGGTGACAGGGGACACCAGCCTGCCAGGGCCACCACGGGGCTGGGGACAGCAGGGCAGGGACATGGCATCCCCCGAGGACTCACCAGCGAGGCTGAGGGTCTGGGCTGGAAGGGAGAAGGGACAGGGCTGGTGGGGTGGCACCCCTGTGAGACAGCAGCACCTGGGGGACCTGGTGTGGTGTCTGTCCCCAAACTGTCCACATGGGAACACTGGTGTAGCACGGAGGTTTTGAGGACAGGGACACCTCCGTCACCCTGGGCTGAGGCAGGACATTGAGGGGACACCGTGCACACCCCATGTGTGCACAGGTCACCTCCCCCAGCCCTACAGCACCTGTCCCCATGGCCACATCCCCATGGCCCTGTGCCCATGATCCCATTCCCATGGCACCTGTCCCCATGCTCCATCTGCATGGACATGGCCCTTGACTCTGTCCCTGTCTCCCTGTGTCCCTGTCCCTGTCTGAACAGCTGCCCCAGCCCCAAGGTTCCTTTTGCCACATCCTTGTCCCCACATCTTGATCCCCCTGTTCCCATCCCCACATCCCAGTTCCCCTGTTCCTCTCCCCCTGTTCCTGTCCCCACGGCCACCCCATGACTCTGGTCACACTGGGCTCCATGCCCATGCCCTGGCTCTGCTGGCCTTGGGGACCTCAGGGAACCCTCACAGCCCGCCTGTGCTCCCTCCCCACCGCTCTCTGCCTCACCAGGGCCCATCCCCAGGGTGTCAGGCCCGTGCCTGGGGCACTCACCCCACAGGAGCAGCGCCACCTTCCCGGCCATCCCGGTGTCCCCGGCCATGGGCACTGGCTGTCACTCGCTGCTGTGGCCACCTGTCCCCTGGCTGGCGGCTCTTCGGATGAAGGGACAGGAAGCGAGGTCACATCTCGTCCTCATGTGTAGGTGGCTCTTGGTGGGGGCAGGGTGTGGACAGGATGGGGGCAGGGTAGGGACGTTGTGAGACATGGGGGTGATGGTGGGAGATGGTGGTAGGACAGGATTTTGCTGGAAATTGAAGGATGAGGTGTTGTAGAGAGTCATGATTGGGTATCCAGGCATGTGGGTCCCAGGGCGGGGGGCGCAGGGGGAAAAAGGGACCCTTGGGAATGGGGGTTCTGGAGGAAGAAGCTGCCCATGTGATGGGATCAAGGCAGTGGTGTTGCCAGGCAATGGGAGAGATGGGGTGGGAGTCCCCAACGAGGAGAGACCAAGGAAATAGAGGTGCCATGGTTGGGTTCCCAGGGGGTGGTAGGGATGGGCAGTCGCTGGGTGGCACAGGGTCACAGCTCCTTCATGGTGTGTCTCAAATTTTGGGCTGACTCAGAGCCCAGCACAGCCACCACAGGGTGCTCATGGCCAGGGGGCACCCCAGGCTTGTCCTGGGAGGTTCTGTCTCTCTGCCCCACACACCCCTGGGCTTTTTCCCCTCCCTCATTTCCTGGCTCACACATCCCAGGGAACACCTGAGCAGGTAACAGCTGAGGGATCCCAGGAGGGGGAAAAGGGGTCTGAGGGGTGCAGGTAGTGTTTGGGGGGCTGTGGGTGATGGGGCTCTCTGGCTGTGCTCCACCAAGATTTTTGCTTTCTCTTTCCTGCAGCAGAAGGAAGAGACTCTTTATGCTGAGGCCAGGATGTGGATTCTGTCCTAGGGAGCACATCCAGAGGGGTCCTGCCCTGAGGGAAAAAGGCTCCTCTGGGCTGTTGGTGTCTGGGTTTATCCTGGGCTCTTGTCCTTGGGGGCTCCTCGTTCTGGGGGTGCCGTGTCCTTGAGGATTCCAGTCCCAGAGGTGGCACATCCCGGGCCCCTCTGTCCTGGGGGACCCTGAGCATTCCTGCTGTCCCCAGTGGAGCCCTTGCACCTCTGGGATGCCCAAACTTAAGGTCATGCATGTGATGACCTTGCCCTGATGGTGGCAAATCCCAGGTACATTTGGTTCCACAGCAATCTGTGGAAATGCCCGTGTGTTCCTCAGGCTCTGATTTCCTGGTAAATGCACTGCACCCTTCCCTGAATTCACCTGCCTGGGCACTCCCTGCTCCTGCTGGGACAGCTCCTGCTCCATATTTCCACACTTTTCCCTCTCTGCTGGTGTCCACATCCAGAATCCAAACATTCTTTGCAGGAGGTTCCAGAGGGCTGCAGGTTTTGTTCAAGGAGGAGGGTCCCGGTCAGGTTGTTGAGCAGGTCCTTTTTATTTGCAGCAGTTCTGGGGCTCTCTCAGTGCCTTGGGGACAGGCACCAAATGATCAATTGCTGCATTTCCGCACTGGTTCTTCATAGCTGCCTCTGCAGGGCGGTTTCCAGCCAGCCCTGCTCTGAAAACCATCAAAGGCCCTCGCAGAGCCACTGCTTGGGCTCACACTGGCTTTTGTGCTTCTTGCAGAGCTGAACAAACCACAGACACGCCTTTTCCGCCCACAGAAAGAATTCTCACCTTTGCAGCAGCTTGAAAGCTGCGAGAATCAAAGGCAAGGGGGTGGGGGCAGCCTCAGGTCCTGGCTGCCACCTGGGGCTGGCCAGAGCAGGGCTGGCCAATGCCCATCCCTGTGCACTGGGGCTGGGCCATGGCTGGGCCCCACACTTGGATGGGCACTGGCTTCAAGGAGCAGGAGTTTGGGAGCTCCTTCCTGCCTGGGGCTCCATTCCCCAGCTGCTCTTGCTGGCTCAGATCCTGCAGGGGAGGAGTGAGATTGGAGAAATCTGGAACAGGATTTCTCTCCAAATTCAAAAACCCAAAATGTCCCAACCACTCAGGACAGAAACCCCGTGGGGGGGTTGTGGGGAGCAGGAGAGGGAGGGAAGCCCCCAAAGAGCTTCACAAGTGTTTCATGGAGGGTCTCATCCATCTCCTGGTTGCCAGCACTGAGGCCCTGCAGGGGTTTTGGGTGTGGGGGTGGGCTTTGGGTGTTTTTGGGGTGTCTGTGCCCTGAATGAAACCAGCTCATGTCTGTCCCCCCAGTCAGCCCTGCTGGGGTTTTTCACCCACAGAATGATCTTGGTGGGCTGTGCAATGGGGCCGAGGTGCTGCACCTGTGAGGGTTCCCAAATGGGGATTGAGGGCTCCCAGATGGGCGGGGGCAGCCAATGAGGGGGTGTAGAGTGGGTGGGTCACACCCCGAGTTGGGGGCACCCCAGAGGTCACAGAGGTCACAGTGCCCCACTGAGGACAGAGGGGGTTGGCAGGGCCCCCAGCCCGGGACAGGGGTCTCCAGGATGTGCCCTAGCCTGGACAGGGACTTGCTCAGGGAATGTGTCCAGGGACCCTGCCCAGAACCGCCATCCCCCAGGACAGGATCTCCACCAATGGGATGTGTCACCACTGGGACAAAATCCACCCAGAACGTGTCACCCCCAGAACAGGATCCCCTCAGGCAGGACCCCCTGGATGTGCCCCCCAGGACAGAACCCACCCCGTGTGACTCTCAGCACAAACAGCCTCTTCCTTCTGCTGCAGGATAGAGAAAGTGAAAGTGCTGGAGGGGCACAGCCAGACATCCCCATCACCCACAGCTTCCCCAAACCTCCCTGCAGACCCCTCACCCTCTTTTCTTCCTCCCTGGGGTCCCCCAACCCATTCCATGCCCAGGTGTTTCCCAGGATTTTTAAGCCAAAACCAGGGGGTTAAGGGCATTGCAAAAAATTGAGGAAAATAAGGAAAACCGAGAAATAAAGAGAGAAAAAAGGCAATGCCAGGGGAGGGCACAGAGGCAGAGATGTCCAGAGCTCCCATGTGATTCCTTCCCAGGAAATTAGCACCAGGAGGGCAGCTCTGGGTGCTGGGTCACCCCAAAATCTGAGGCATCCAGGGAAGGAACTGTGAGCCACAGACCTGCCCAGCCACTGCCCACCCCAGGCACGCCCAATCCCCTGGGAACCCAACCATGGGGCCCCCTTTCCTTATGTCCCCTCTTCCCTGATACCCCCATCCCAGAACAACCATTCCCCAGGATCCCCACGGCACAGGACCCTCATTTCTAAGGAACCCTCTCCCCCAAGTTCCAGCCCCTACAATCCTCCTTCCCTCAAAACCTTCATTCCCACAGGACACTCCACTCCCCCTGGGCCCCCACCTTCCCCCAGGACCTTCATCCCTGGGACCCCCACCCATAACCCCAAGTCCCTGGGACTCCCATCTCTGAATCCCTCGAGCCCTGAGGACTCCCAATTCCCATTGCACCCCCATCCCAGGTGACTCTCCCTTTTCAGGACTCCCATTCTCCTGCGCCCCCTGGGAAATCCCATTTCCCTGGAAACTCATCCCTGGCTCTCCACACCCTCTGAGCCCGCCACTCCAATGGTAGGCCATGGAACAGGGGAACTGGGATGTGGGGATGGGAACATGAGGACAGAGATGTGGGGACAAGGATGTGGCCAAAGGGACCTTGAGGCTGGGGCAGCTGTGGGGACAGGGACAGGGTTGGTTCCCAGGAGAATGGAGGAACCAGTGACAGACAGTGGCTGGGCAGGACTGTGGGTAACAGTTTCTTCCGTGGGTGTCCCAGATGTTGGGGTGAGCCAGGGCCCAGCACAGCCCTCCCAATGTGTTGATGGCCTGGGAGTTACCTCAGGTGGATTCTGAGGGGCTCTCAGTCTGTGTCCCCCACAGTGGGGAGACTCTGGGGATCCCCGGGCTGGGATGTCTCACACCTGGGACAGGATTATCCCCCCCTCAGGACGTGTCACCTCCAGAACAGGGACACCCCAGAACAGGGACAGGAGCCCCTGGATGTGCCCCCGCAAGGACAGAACCCACCACCGTGTCACTCTCAGCACAAAAGGACTCTTCCTTCTGCTAAAGGAGAGGAAAAGTGTTGGGGGAGCACAGCTGGACACCCCCATCCCCCACAGCCTCTTCAACCCTCCCCAGCCATGGGGTTCCCCCAACCCATCCCATGCTCTGGTGCTCCCCACGATCATCAAAGCACAAACTGTGGGTTGTAAATTGGGGGATTAAAGGAAGGAAATGGAAATGAAGAGAGGAAAAAGCCTCCACAGGTTGGGAGCACAGACCAAGAGCCCCTTGGGATCTGCCTGGGGTGCCTTCTCCAAACCAGCAGCACATTTTGGAGGCTGTGCTTGGCCCTGGGTCACCCCAAAATCTGAGGCACCCAGGGAAGGAGCTTTGACCCACGGGCCTGCCCAGCCACTGCTCATCCCTGGCACCCCCATTCCCCGGGGGACCCAATCAGGGACCCCAATTCCAAAAGTACCTCTTCCTCGGACCCCCGTCCCATAACTTACATTCCCCAGGATCTTCATGGCCCTGGAACCCCATTCCCAAGCTATGCTCTTCTCTGAATTCCAGCCCCTAAAATCATCCTTACCCCAGGGCCTTGATTCTCTCAGGATCCTCCATTCCCATGAGACCCCCTATTCCCATGGGACCCTCATCCCTCGGACCCCCAATCATGGCCCCAAATCTTTGGAGACCACATTCCCCTGGGACTCCCATCCCTAAGTCCCCCCAGCCCTGGTGACTCCCCCGCCTCAGGACCCCCATCCCTGGCGCCCCACACCCTGTGAAGCTTCCAATCCTGGGTGCCACCCATACCTGTCTTCAGTCTGTCCCCCACACTGCCCACAGCCTATCCACAGCTTGGGGCCATATTTAGATAAGGCCCTTCAAATGGGAGAGATATAGCTGTGATCATGTGCAGCACGAACCAGGGTAAGCTGGACAACATGGTGCCACCAAACACAAAAAATCAGGTCACTCAAGCACTGTTATTCCTTTTTCACCCTTTCCTCTCTATGACCTCAGGCCCCACCATTGGTGCCAAAAACTGTCCTGGTTTGAAAAAAGACAGGTGTGTGCTAGGGAAGAGCAGGGCCTTCCCTCGAAACGGAGCCAATAAATTCCACTTTCTGAACTACTATAACTTTGAAATTAAGGGGCCCTCAGGCAAAGATACGGGGATAGGAATAACAGTTCTTTATTAGTATATCTAACAAGCTAAACAAAACAACAACAATTATGTAATTGCCAACAGACAGAACAGTAACCCAGTTCCAGTCCTTCTCAGCCACAGGCACCCTTCCCTGTGCTGCAGTTACTGATAGTGGACAGGGACAGGTCCCGCGCAGCTGCAGGGGCGCTGGGGGTGATGGCAGCAGTGTCCCAGGTGGGAAAGGGGTGGAGGAGAGACTTTGCTCACATTGTCAGACCCAGTGCTCCAACAGGAGGCTTGGAGGTAACAGTCTGAAGTGAGAAGGCAGCAGTGCAGGGATCCAACAGTAGAGGCTCCCGGTGTTGAGATGGCGAGGGTGGGGGTAACAGCAGCGGCCTTCCTCCTCCCACGGGTGGGATTGTCTTTGCTGGAGGCCAAGTTCACCCAAACAGGTTTTCCTAGCATACCTCTCAGGTGTACCACTGGAAAGTTTTCTCCATCTGGTGTTCCCAAGGGTGCAGATTGCTTGGTTAGTAGAGCCTCAGGTGTTCACTAACCATGCATCCTTCGGTAAATTAATCTCCCTGTTCTTGAAAGACCCCCACCCACTGCCTTCAAGGTGGTTTTAAGCAGGCCATTGCACTGTTCAACTTTCCCACCTGCTGGTGCATCATGAGTAATATGGTACAGCCACTCAATGCCATGTTCTCTAGCCCAGGAGTTTATAAGGCTATTCTTGAAATGAGTCCCATTGTCTGAATCAGTTCTCTCAGGGGTGCCATGCCTCCACAGGACTTGCTTTTCAAGTCCCAGGATGGTGTTCCAAGCAGTGGCATGAGGCACAGGGTAAATCTCCAACCATCCGGTGGTGGCTTCCACCATGGTCAGCACGTAGCGCTTGCCTTGGCGGGTCTGAGGCAGCGTGATGTAATCAATCTGCCAGGCCTCTCCGTACTTGTACTTGGACCATTGCCCCCCATACCAGAGGGGCTTCACCCGCTTGGCTTGCTTGATGGCAGCACATGTCTCACAGTCATGGATAACCTGAGAGATGCTGTCCATGGTAAAATCCACCCCTTGGTCTCGTGCCCACTTATAGGTGGCATCTCTGCCCTGATGGCCTGAGGCATCGTGGGCCCATCGAGCTCCTTTGTGTTGCCAATCTAAGTCTATTATTGACACCTCTATTTTCAAAGCTTGATTCACCTGCTTGTTGTGTTGGTGCTCCTCATTAGCCCGGCTCTTGGGCATATGGGCATCTACATGACAGACTTTCACAGGATTCTTCTCTACCCGAGTGACAATATCTTTCCATTCATCAGCAGCCCAGACTGGTTTTCCTCTATGTTGCCAGTCACCCTTTTTCCACCTTTCCAGCCAATGCCACAGAGCATTGGCTGCCATCCATGAATCAGTGTAATGGTAGAGCTTTGGCTATTTCTCTCTCTCAGCAATGTCCAAGGCCAGTTGAACAGCTTTGAGTTCAGAAGTTGACTTGATCCACCTTCTCCTTCGGTAACTTGTGCAACCTGTCATGTGGGGCTCCATACGACTGCTTTCCACTTCCGGTTTATCCCCATGATGTGACAGGAACCGTCGGTGAAAAGAGGGTAGCATGATTCCCCTGCTGGCAGTTGGTTATATGATGGGGCTTCTTCAGCCCAGGTCACTTCTTCCTGCTCCTCTTCATCGGTGAGACCAAACTTTTCACTTTCTGGCCAGTTTATAATTATTTGCAAAATCCCGGAGCGATTTGGGTTTCCAATATGGGCGCTGTGTGATGAGGGCAATCCACTTGCTTCATGTGGCATCGGTGGACAGAGGTGTTGGGGAGGGAATAGAAAATTCTTATGATTGCCTAGCAAGTAGTTCTGAAACAACAGATGAAATAGAGATGTTGGCGTACGTTGACATAGAAGCTGAAAATAGTTATGTTAAGGTTTGAGGGCTCTTCCTTTGTTTAGATAATACCAAATGCCACAAATACCAAAGAACCAACAGACATCCTGTCCCAAGCCTGGCAGGAAAGGTCTGAAGATAAGGGTTATGGATAAGAAAGCCATAAAACATGGTAATTTAGTAGTTCCTATAGGTTGCATGCAAATATTAGGAAATTAGTATATTGCATTAGATTGGTTAATGGAAATTAGAATATTCATCATAGAAGAATACTTATTGTATTGTAAACGGGAAATCACTCTCTTACCTCTAATCTCTTAACTCTAACCTCTCTCTCTCTAAGCTCTCTCTCTTACCCCCTTGCTCTTATCACTCTCCATGCTCTACACTCTCTCTTACACCCTTATAATAAAATACAAATCTGAAGAACAGAAAATAGTAAGCTCCTGAGTCTGTCCAGCGACCGTCCAACAACCAACCCCCACAGTTTGGCGCTCAACGTGTTTAAGGGCCAGTTCACCTTCTTCGCTGTGGGACGTTTTTCCATGGACGGTAATTAGAACTACTTTTAATTACTTCCTCGGTTTTCGTGAGCACGGCCTTGCGTTGTTCTGCAACGTTTTGAGCTGGAGCTCTTAAAACTCATACTATCGAGGCAACTGCCGAGCGAGGGGAGCCGAGCTCTGGACGGACTTGCCTGGTAGTCCTCTGGCTCAGACGCTACTGTTTGCCGGTGGTGCCTGGCGCTCTTCGAGGGACTCTGCCGTGGCACTCTCTGAGCTCAGGGGCGTTGAGCATCAGTGTCTCCTGAAGCTCAACAGGAACCTGCCCCGTGCACAGAGCACAGCCCAGCCCTGCCTGGCACCGCCTGCGCTGTAGCTCAAAGTTTGGACACAGGGAGGTCCTCGAGTGTGCTAAGCAGTTGCATAGTGACACCTGAAGCACAGCTCAGAGGAAGGGACCGGGAATACAGCGCCCCCCACGCCGTGAGACCGCCTGGCCAGTTGTCACTGCCCCAGGGGTCTCTCTAGCCTTGAGACCTCCTTGGAGAGGACAGGCAGGTGGTCAGGAGTCTGGACTCCCTCAGAGTCACTGACAAGAAAGCTTTTGGAGACGACCTTGTGTTGCTTCAAAGCTATTTATTTATCTTATCTTGCAAAATGTTTCAGGCAGCCCGACACAGGTCCGCTCTGTAAGACAACCATTACAGAACTCCCCCCGGGTGGGCTGTGCCCGAACTTTTATACCTAAATCTACGAATGTGATGTTTACAAAATTTTCCCAATGTCATGCACTGTCTTTACAATGTCCAGTTCTTTCCCTATCCAATCTGTGGCTCCCATGATTCCATCCCAACATGGATGACACGAAGAAGAAGGAGGAAGAAGCACACCACACCCAGGTTCCTCCATCTTGACCACATGGCCCTTAACATAAACAATCCAGAAACTCACTAATTCTGCATTCTAACATTGCAATTCACATTCTGCTTGTTCTCACATTCTGTGATTCCACCATCAGTGTTGGCAAATTCTCCCAAGGAACCAAATCCAGTCCCTGTGGCTCTTGGACACCATTTGGGGGTCTCAGAGGGGTCTGCCATGGGGGTTTTTGCATCCCCAAAGGAGTCAGGGGGACACCCTGGACTCCCACAGCCAGTGTCTTTGAGAAGGCCCGGAGATTGGATGCTGTATCTGCGATACCGAGGCTAGTATATTAAGCTAATAATGGGACAGACTTACTCCGCTCACGAGAGAGCTCTTTATGAGCAACTAAAGCATTTATTAGGCTCTAGTCAAATTGATCTGCCAAAACAGGAGCTGAAAAATCTCTTAGAATGGACTCTGATTCATTTCCCAAACGCAGACCAATCTGTGGTCTTTACTAGAGATTTTTGGGACACAGTCGGTGTAAAGCTTTTTAATGACATCTCCTGCCGGTATATGGCTGCCGCGAAGCTGGTCCCTGCCTGCAGGATGCTTGTCCAGCTCTTTGCCGGAAAGGCTCCGCCCGCTGTGACAGCCCTGCTTGGCCTGGCTCCTGCAGCCACCACATCCCTCTTCGCCACGAGTTTGCGACGCGACGCGTCCTCCTTTTTCCTCCCGGACACCGCGGCCCCGGTACCCTCAGTCCTGCTGGCCTCTGCCGCCCCACCTTCCGTCCCCGCCGTCCCGGCACACGTTCCTCTCCTCCTTCCTACCCCCTCAGACTCTGTGGCCCCTCCCACTGCTCCCACAGCCCCAGAGCCTGCCCTGCTGCCCACTTCCGCCCCTCCTCCCCTAGCTCCTGCCGCCCCGGACACCATCCTCGCGCTCTCCGCCCGCTGTATCCGCTGCTCCGGTGCCCGCCCCTGCAGTACCCACAGCCATCCCCACCCGGCTCTCCTTATCCCTGGCTCCTTCACATCCGTGACGCTGCGTCTTGGCCCCCTGCACGCCCACCTGCCACCGTCACTGCCGAGGCCGTGCCTCTCGCTGCTGGTGTCACACCGATCCCGCCCTCCTCCCTCCTTCTCATAGCTTCCAATACCCTTCCCCCAACGTCTGGTGCCACCGCCATAATGCATGTGGCCACAGTGCCCATTGTTCCCAACCCATTTCAAACACAGCACTCTGCAGTGTCCGTGGCCCCGATAGATATGACATCGGTGCAGTCCCACGTCCCGACAGGCCAGGCTGTGCCACTCAGTTCTTCACTGGTGCCACCGCCGGTGGCAGTGATGATCCCCGTTCCCGAGCCGAGAACCACCTGGTGTGGAGCGAGCCCGCTGCCAGAACTAGCCTGTGCCAATGCATCGCCCATCCAGGGCAAGACCACGGCCACGCTGCCACTGCTTAGCTGCTGTCCCGTGTCACCAGTGCTGTCGCAGCCTCCGCTCCCTGCCGCCGACCCGTCCGGGGCGCCCACAATGTGCGTGGCACTGCCAATGGCCACAGCTGTGGCTTCCACACTAACCGATGTGTCCCTGATATGGCTCCCTGCTCCAGCCCCGCTATCGCCTCCCTCCCCAGCTATCCTGCAGATGGCACCGCAGCCCATGCACACTGGCACGGCTCAGTCCATCCCAGCCCCTCCCCCTCCATGACACGCTGCGATCTGCCCTGACAACATGGCTGCTCGTGCCGCCCCAGGACCGGAAGTCGAGCAAGCACCAACCACGTCAGTGTCTCTCCTAAGTTCCGACGCGTCACTTCCCAGATATCCCTCTACGTCTGTTCCTCATCCGGATGTAAACACAGCACACACATCCGCTTTAAGGGAAGGTCCCTCGGTTCCTACCATTTCAACACAGCTGCCACTTTTTGCACCACAGCCAAACCCACCTCCAGACCTCTGTGGTCCAGCTCTGCGATTGCAATCTGTCACCCAATCCATACAGCACACAGGGTGAGTAGACACAATAGAACCACAGTTACTGAACATGGGACAGGCACAGACTTATGTTGCACCTCCGAATCATGTATCCGGGCTGACTATACAACAGACATCTCCACTTCAGACTGAGATGATGCATCCTCAAACCTCGCCAGATTTAAACCCCCAAAAATATTGATATATGATATATCACTCTTGATGGACTGGCAGGAAATTAGACAGGACATTTGTAAAGATGAATGCCTTAATGTGATGGCAATGCCTGTTATATTCAATCCGCAGCTTGGTGGTCCTAGGAGATGGTCTCCCATTCCATCTCATAAAATTAAAGAATTAAGAAAAGCTTTAAGGGATAATGGCATCTCCTCATCCTATTTCAAACAGGTGCTAAAAAGCATGTTGGATGGGCATACACTTACTCAGAATGACTGTAAAAACATGACGATGGTCACACTTACTGATTCACAATATCTTCTATGGGAATTGAAGTGGAAAGGAATGCTCACAGAAACATTAGAAACATATTGGGATAGTACAGATGTAGAGTTGTGTGCTCTGACCATATCTAAATTAACAGGTGACCATCCCGATGACAAAAATGAAGATCAAATGAATCTCCCAGCAGAGAGCTTTAGATGACATCAAGAAAATGGCACGTAAAGCCTTCTTGCAGGGATCTTTGAAAAGGCCTATAACCTGATTACCCAGGACTCATCTGAACCTTGTACTACATTTGTGGATGGCGTAATCCAGGCCTCTAAAAGACAGTGTGCTGATGATATAACTCATCTGTTAATGATACGAGACATCATTCAAAATAATGCCAGTACAGACTGTAAAAGGCCATTAAAGCCATGGCAAAGGAAAAGCCAACAGTTCCCGAAATGATAGATGCCTGCAACAAAATTGGAAGTCTGCAGCACGTGGCCTCTATTCAAGCAAATGAACTTGGAAAAACCCTCGGAGAACAACTTGAAAGGGTTCTCACTGCTCAGACATCACAAACTGCTGCACTGGCAGCGCAGGCAGAGGCCCGCGATCAGAAACTCACAGAAATCCTGTCTGCTCTGCACCTCAGTTCTCAACAAAACAATACCAGGTCACATCATAAGGAACTGCCCAGAGGTTAGAAGAATGATACAAACATCAGATCGCTTCTCCAACTGCAAAAAGGGACATCATTTCCAATGGCAGTGCCGAGCCAAACCTGATATGAGCAAGAAAAACAATCAAAAAACTCCAAGACGAGCGCGCCAGATCATCGCGTGATGAAACAAGTTATGGCACCACAGAACCCCAAGGGAGGATTTGTAAATATTCCAGCTCAGAAACCATTTCTTCCATCACCAGCAGAACCCCAAGTCATGCCACAGGCTTATTACCCCCAGGGTTCTGGTGCCCTTTGGCTACCTCCAACCAACAACATTTTTAAAAGGACAGTGCTTATGACTATATTCCAACAGGAATTACTGGGATTTCTCAATATAGGCAAGACTTTTTAGTTATTGGCAAAGAGATGAATGGTATTCTGGGACTGCTTGTTTTGCCTTGTGTATTTTCTGTCAATTGCTATGAAGAATTCAGAGTGTTAGCTAATGCCTGCTATCCTCCTTTATCCTATATTCCACCCAAAACCCCTATAGCTATCGCTATAGCACTGTTTATGGGGACTACGGAGCATATGCCACCTTGTGCTTCCTCTTCTGCTCATGAGAACCCTGAAGTTCTATGGATTCAACACATAAATATACAACGACCAATGATGATTTGTGAATTGTCTATTGGTGGGATTCGAGTTAGGATCAAGGGAATGATTGATACAGGAGCTGATGTCACTGTGATCTCTTATTATTATTGGCCGACAGAATGGGAATTAATAACTGCCCCAGGTGCTCTCACAGGTATTGAAGGTGCAACTCCACGCTTACAAAGTGAATCTGTAGTCAGTATTACAGGATCACACGGGAAAAAGGCATTGGTCCGTCCTTATGTAGTGCAGAGACACATCACAGTGTGCGGAAGAGATTTGCTTTCTCAGTGGGGAGCCAGAATTGACCTGGATTTTTCGTAGGGGTCACTGAAACACTCAGCAGTTTAAAACGGACCTGGAAAACAGACATACCCGTCTGGACACATCAGTGGCCCCTAACAAACAATTAGCTGAGTGTTCTTAAAAACCTAGTGGCTGAACAACTGCAAAAAGGCCACATCATATCCACTACCAGCCCATGGAACTCGCCTGTATTTGTAATCCATAAGAAAGCCTCTGGCACCTGGCGATTATTACATGATCTCAGAAAAATTAATGCAGTGATTGAAGATATGGGAGCTCTACAACCTGGCCTGCCCAACCTTTCCATGATCTCTAGAAACTGGCCACTTATTATTATTGATTTAAAGGACTGTTTCTTTAACATTCCACTGCACCCAGACAGTGCACCTCGTTTTGCTTTCTCCGTTCCAAGCACAAACCTGCAAAAACCACTTCAAAGGTACCATTGTCTTGTTTTGCCACAAGGATTGAAGAATTCACTGACCATCTGCCAATATTATGTAGCCCGTGCCTTATCTCCAGTTCGTGAGCAATTCCCACAATCCCTCATTATTCATTATATGGACAAATTATTGCTAGCAGTTTCCACATAGATACAAATGGAGAAAATCTGTGACAGTGTTGTTGCTGAAATCACAAACACGGGACTGGTGATCTCTGAATCAAAAATACAAGAGACTGCTCCCTGGAAATATTTGGGTTGGAAATTGACAGAACAATCTATTGTGCCCTCAAAAATACAAGTCCAAACCGAGATTCACATTTTACAGGATCTGCAGCAGCTTTTTGGTGAGATCAGCTGGGTCAGACCTGTGTTAGGAATTACTGCTGATGAACTTGCTCCACTTTTTGACTTGTTGAGAGGGAACAATAACATTAGATCCCCTAGGTCCCTCAGACCTGAGGCTTGCAAAGCCTTAGAAAAAATTACAGAAGCCCTGCAGAACAGGCAGGCACATCACTGTATCCCAGATAAACCCTTTTTTCTTGCAATTTTAGGACAAGAGCTGAAACTGTGTGGTCTCATCTTTCAATGGGACCCCTCTCAAAAAGATCCCTTGTTAATAACTGAATGGGCTTTCATTTCTTATAAGTCATCCAAAAAAATTCTCCCACCTTTAGACGTGGTTTCTCAGGTCATCATCAAAGGTAGAGCGAGGCTTCTTTGAATAGCAGGTTGTGAATTTGCAATTATCTATTTGCCCATGAAGAAAGCTTATTTTGAGTGGGCAATGCAAAAGTCAGAGGACTTGCTGTATGCATTGCTCGATTTTCCAGGCGTTTGCTCCATTCATTATGTGGCACACAAAATGATCAAAGCTAAATTATGCTACATAAAAAAAACCCCTCTGATCAGTGAAGGACCTTTAGAAGGAATTACTGTCTTCACTGATGGATCAGGGCAAACACACAATTCAGTAGTTACATGGCAGAATATGAAAACAAAAGCTTGGGAACAAGATGTTCAAAAGGTTGAAGGTTCTCCTCAGATTGTAGAATTAGCAGCAGTTGTAAGGGCTTTTCAGCTCTTTCCAGAACCTCTCAACTTGATAACTGACTCAGCATATGTCGCTAATACTGTCAAGAGAATTGAGGAATCAGTTCTAAAGGATGTGAACAATGATAAGGTATGTCTTTGGCTCACCTGTCTACCAAATCCTATCGCACCAAACTAATTCTTATTTTATTTCCAACATAAGGGCCCATTCAAGCCTCCCAGGATTTATGGCAGAGGGAAATGCTCAAGCAGATGCATTGGCATCAGCCGCCTCTGATGAGGAAGATGCAGCAGACATTGAAAATTCTACCTCAGTGCTTGCTGCAACTACTTTGCCCAACACTATTGAACAAGCCAAACTGAGCCATGCATTTTTTCACCAAAATGCACAGGCAGTCAAACGAGATTTTCACATTACCTTGGAGCAAGCACAAAATATTGTACGAGCTTTCCCAGACTGCCAGCTAGTTCTGCCGCTTCCTGCTACATGTGCCACCAACCCAAGAGGGTTGAAAAGCTTGCAGAAATGGCATACAGATGTTACTAAGTATCCCTCTTTTGGGAAGCTTAGAAACATCCATGTCTCTGTTGATACATTTTCAAATGCAGTTTTTGCTTCTGTGCATACAGCGGAAACAGCTAAGCACATTCGCCAGCCTTTCTCACAAGACTTTTCTTATCTAGGTATCCCCCAAGAAGTCAAGACTGATAATGGACCTTCTTATACCTCACAAGAATTAGCTGCATTTTTAAATGACTGGGGTATTCGCCATACATTTGGCATACCCCACTTGCCCACAGGTCTGGGAATAATAGAAAGGACACATCAAACTCTAAAACGCATTTTAGATCAACAGAAAGGGGGAGATGGTCAAGCCACACCCCACACAAGGCTGAATAAAGCGTTGTATGTCGACAATTTTCTGAACAGCTCTGCAGAAGAGCCGGATCCTCCTATTTATAGACACTTTTTAAATAACAAAAAAGGAAAATTGAAAGAGCACCCCCCAGTTTTGGTTAAAAACTTAGAAACAGGACAAATAGAGGGACCATATAGCCTCATAACATGGGGAAAAGGGTTTGAGTTTCCACAGATGGAGGCCTCAAGTGGGTTCCAGCAAAGAATGTGAAGCCCTACTGCACAGCGAAAACCTGCTGAAGCCTCCACATCAGCCAGTGGTCCTGCAAGAAGCCAGGAAGCAAGCACCCAGACCTGAACTGTGCAGAATCATCAGGAGAAAGTGATCTGCCAGAAACAGCTCAAGAAAAAATGGTGTTTTATCGATTGCGTGAATGCATGTTGCTTTTCTTTTGTTTTTGTTGTTTTTTCTTTGTTTTTGTGGTGAAGTCAACCAAAGAAAAATATCTGGGTTAATTTAGCCAAGTCCGCAAACTCTGATACCATCTGCCTTTCTAACACAAGTCCTGAAAAACCCTTTTCAACCTGTTTGGTTAGAGTACCTTTCCCAGAAGATTTTGAGAATGTTACCCTTGAGAGGTACTGGCCATCCGATGATCCTCATGCATCTCCAACTCCCTGCCAAAAATATCAAACTTACATTGACAATTCTAAAGTTGACAAATCTGATCTCCAAGAGCTTGAAATCTTAGGTTCAGTAACTATGGGCAGCTGTCACGGTGTGACTTGGGTTTGCCAACCTTAATATATTTAATTTCTTTTTAGAGACAGGACCCAGGAGTAGAGACAAGGCAGGCTCAAAACTTAAAAGGTACAAGAAGAAGTTTATTAATAATACAAAAAGAAGAATTAGAGTACAGGATAAAATTCCTAGATTGTTCCCTCCTCCCCTTCATTCCACATTTCTTATCAACAACATACAGAGAGAGAGCGCTTCAGTCAGTTATACACTCAAATAATCAGTTCAGTTTTCTTCAGAGAGAAAAGTCCCTTTTCTGGTTATGGCTTAGAGGGGTCTTCACCTTCACAGTCTGCATCCGCCCAAGAACCACAGAACTATGAATTTTCCTCCCATTTACACAGTCCTTCCAGAGCCATGTTATGAGTTACGATGCACACATAGGGTACCACCTCTAAAGGTAGGCTGCTAAAAAACAGAATTCTCTTCATTGTCTTCTCTATTAAATGTCTCTGTTCATATTCCAGTCCCAGAACAGAGATCCCCATTCCCTCGGGGCAATGGATCCTTTTCTCAAATATTTCAACCCCCCATGTATTTTCCACAGTTTAAAGGAACTTTAGTGAAGTCACAATCCCCACAGCCCACAAAAAAAAGATTTCCATCGACTTGCATCTTTTCAATCTCTTCCCACCAGGAACGTTGTCTTCATCCCGCTGACTTCTGTAGTCTCCATGCTTCATTTCTTCTCATTCAGGAGAACTTAGGAGATCGAGGATTTTATCCAGGCATAAAGAAGTTACAATTGTATCTAGATTGCGAAAAAACAAACGTGGGCAGCTAGAGTCCTCCTCTGCCACGTGGAAAGGCGAGCTGTGTTGGTTTCACGTGGTGTGGGGAGTGGGAGGCACTCTCCCGTCTCTGGGAGCTTCCCCTGTGAGCTGCTGGCACCAATCAGAGAGCTGATTTGGTGATGGACAGCTCGGGAAACCAATGAAAAAGTTATTTCGCTTTCACAAATCACAATTGCATCGAGTTGATTCAGTTCAGTTCCCGGCCTCTGGGGGGGTGGGAGGCCCGGCTGGGGGCTCTGGCCCGGCTCCGGGCTCGGTCTGGGCTCCGGCCCGGCACCTCAGCTCTGTGGGGGGGGCCCGGCTCAGAACCCCAACCCCGGGCTCGGCGGGGAAGCCCTGCCCGGCCCGGCCCGGCACCTGCTCTGCGGGGAGCCCCTGGCTTGGGGGCCCCCAGGCTCCGCATGGCCCCAGCACCGGCCGCATGGCCTTAGCACTGGCCACATGGCCCCGGCCCTGCCGGCTGGGCTCGGCTCACCTTTCCACGTGGCAGAGAAGAACTCCGGCTGCCCACTTTTGTTTCTTTGTCATCTGGATACAATTGTAACTTCTTTATGCCTGGATGGAATCCTGGACCTCCTGAATTCCCCTGAATGAGAAGAAATGAAGCATGGAGACTACCGAAGTCAGCGGGATGAAGACAATGTTCCTGGTGGGAAGAGATTGAAAAGATGCAAGTAGCTGAAAACCTTTTTTGTGGGCTGTGGGGATTGTGACTTTACTAAAGTTCCTTTAAACTGTGGAAAATACATTGGGGGTTGAAATATTTGAGAAAAGAATCCTTTGCCCCGAGGGAATGGGGATCTCTGTTCTGGAACTGGAATATGAACAGAGACATTTGATAGAGAAGCAGATGAAGAGAATTTTGGTTTCTTTTAGTAGCCTGCCTTTAGAGGTGGTACCCCCATGTGTGCATCGTAACCCATAACACGGCTCTGGAAGGACTGTGTAAATGGGAGGAAAATTCATAGTTCTGTGGGTCTCGGATGGATGCAGACTGTGAAGGTGAAGACACCCCCTAAGCCATAAACAGAAAAGGGACTTTTCTCTCTGAAGAAAACTGAACTGATTATTTGAGTGTATAACTGACTGAAGCGTTCTCTCTGTATGTATGTTGGTAAGAAATGTCGAATGAAGGGGAGGAGGGAACAATCTAGGAATTTTATCCTGAATGCTATATCTTCTTTTTGTATTATTAATAAACTTCTTCTTATACCTTTTTAAGTTTTGAGCCTGCCTTGTCTCTGCTCCTGGGTCCTGTCTCAAAAAGAAATTAAATATATTAAGGTTGGCAAACCCAAGCCACACCGTGACACGAGCCGATCCCAGCCGGCAGGTCCGGGGCCATGCAGCTGGTGCTGGGGCAGTGCGGAGCCGGGGTGGGGGGGCCCCAAGCCTGGAGCTCGCCGCAGAGCCGGGTGCCGGGCCAGAACCCAGACCGAGCCTGGGGCCGGGGTTCCACGCCGGGCCCCCCGCAGAGTTGGGGTGCCAGGCTGGACCCCAGACCAAGCCCAGAGCCGGGCCCGAGGCCCCAGACAAAGACCCCCACACCTCCAGAGACCGGAAGCCGAAAGAGAGCAGTTAACTCGATCCAACTGTGATTTGTGGAAGCAAAATAACTTTTTCATTGGCTTCCCGAGCTGTCCATTACCAAATCAGCTCTCTGATTGGTGCCAGCAGCTCACAGGGGAAGTTCCCAGAGACAGGAGAGTGCCTCTCACTCCCCAGCTTCATGGAGCCATCCCTGAGGTGAAACCAGCCCTCCCCCCACCACGTGAAACCAACACAGTGTGTCACAACTGAATGCAGCATATTGGGTGGGAACCCTTCAATCTGAGATAGGATTGTCTTAGCAGCAGCTGGTTTTGCACATCTATCAGAGAAAACAAAGACTGCATGAAGTGAATATTGTCCCTCGTTGCGGAACCCTCAGTGCTCGGCTCAGGGAGCTGCGGTGGGAGCTGCGGGTTGTGCCAGGGGTGGGGAATGGCTGGAGCCCCCGGCAAGGGGCCGGCAATGGACACTGACCCTGTGCGGAACAGGGGCGGTCGTGCCCGGGCACGCCGGGACTCTGCGGGAGCCGGGAGCAGCGAGAGTGCCCGGGCCAAGCATCAGCACCGGGACGGGCACGGCCTGGGAGGGGGCACAGCCCGGGGGCCGCAGAGCCTCCCTGCTCTAAAGCCCCTCCTGCGACCGCGGGGCAGCTGCCGGGATCTTTGGGGCTCGGAGGAGCAGCAGGTGGGCGTTGCAAGCGACTCCTTGGGGCAGGATTTTGTCCCGATGCGGGGTGGTTGCCATGGGCTGGGCAGGCCGGGGCCGCTGCCGAGCGACGCCTTTCCCCAGGAGCTCCAAGGCAGAGCTCTCTGCTTGGGCCAAGGGCCGGGCGCCACTCGGCGGCTCCGAGCCGGCAGAGTTTTGGGGGTGCCGCTGTTGGGGCCGGTACAGCCCCGGCGCTGGCCCGAGGGATGTGTGGGACCCTCCCGCGCTGGGGGCTGGGCTGCCCGGCTCAGGAGCTGCGATCGCCCGGGACCGCCGGGGCTGGGGCTTGGCACCGCGGGGAGCTGGGGGACCCTCTGCAGCCTGCGGGGAGCCAACGGCCCCATAAGGGGGACCCCTGGCACCCTGGAACGTGGAGCCCGGACTGGGGAAACCCCGGCCTCTTTTTGGAGGGGTTTCCACCCCGGCAGCCTGGAGATGTTGGGACCACGGACAAGGGAAACCCATGGGCACCTCAGGGCCCTGAAATGGGCACACCGGACAGGCAGTACCCCTGTGACAGCCCCTGTGACAGCCAGCTGAAGAGCCCAGAGAAAGGGAAGCTATGGGATTGCCAGGAGCCCCAGCAGCCCAGAGAGAGGTGATACCAATACACCCTGGAGCTGCAGAAGATTGGACGGGAGGGACCCCCTGAACCTCACAGTGGAGAGACAAGAGAGGGGGAACTCCAGGATGGGTGGTTTTTTTGAGCATGGCTGAATCTGGGTGGTGTGGAGGTTTTTATGGATACCAGACACCTGGGGATCTCTAGGAATAGACTTGGGCAAGAGGAACACCCAAGCCAATGCGATCACACTTCATTTTCCCCCAAAACTGGGATTCCAGTTCCCAAAGTTTGGCCAGATGGAGGAGGAGAAGGCCATGACAAAGAAGAAGTTGTTCTGGGACATGCAGGCAGGTGAAAAGGAAGTCACTGCCCCTTTCCCCCTCTCTCCTGCTCCATCTGCCAGCCCAGCATGGCCCCTGGCTGCAGGATAACCCCGCTGACAACGCCATCCTGCCGGGGATGCGCTCCGTCCCCTTCCCGTGCCAGAGGGATAATCTCGTCCTCTCCTTGTCCTTCCTCCCCCAGATAGGGAGCTGAGGATGGAGACCAGGAAAGACAAATCCCTACAGCAGAACTGTTGCATCTGGTGTTGCTTGGGGTGAAATCAAGTAAGAGAGCAGGAAGGGCCTTTGCAGGGGTTTTACAGAGATGCTTATTTCAGCCACAGCTGTGCATGGTCCAGGGTTCAGGGAACAAAGGCCAAGGGGCTTTGAGGGTTTAGGCTGAAATACATGGGATGAGCAGGGCGGGGAAAACATCAGAAAGCAATTATCAGGGGACATGGGGGTGTTACAAGGCAGGGGTTAGGGCAGAGGGCCAACAGAAAAACAGGGTGGAAATGACTAAAATGCTGACAGACAGGCAGAGGGCACAGGGTTGACCCAGGGAACAGAACAGGTGTTGCATTCCCTAGTTGGGAAATCATTTGGTCTCCACACAGAACTTATTGGAAGAGGCTGTTTGGAGAGGCTTGGCAGCACACTAGTTCAGTAGGGACAAAAAGCCTGGGAGTTCCTGCATGTGGAGGGGCTGCAAACACAGCTCAGGGAGCCCTGAGGAGGAAAGAGACAGCCTGGGCCAGGAAGGCAGCCAGAGATTCAGATGCAGCTCAGAGATGGTGGGTCCTGAGCAGCTTGATGGCAGGGAAGAGCCCTACAAGGGCTTGGAATGTGGGAAGAGTTTCAGCCAGTTCTCCAGCCTCCTCACTCACCTTCTGGTGCATCTGGATGTGAGCCCCTTTCAGCACTGTTGGGGGTTGAGTGTTTTTGTATTACTGTGTCAATTTGGAGAATTTTTTCCCTTTGTCATGCCGGGGAGCTGGCTGGGCTGCACCCAGGACTTTTGATGGCTCTGGACGCTGGGGGTGTATGTGGGAGCTGGGTTGGCAGAGGGGCTCTCATGCTTCCCGGGAGGGGACTCGTGTTTCGGAGGGACTGGTGTTTTTGGCAAGCTCGGAGGAGGACGCCCCGTCTGCAGCCATGCGGCCAGACCCTCTGCGACCACCTGCCCTGCATCCGCCCCGCTGCAGCCTTTTGACTCTGCGGACACAGCTGATCACCCGGACACAGACGGTGAGCGAGGAGCTGCCCGCTCCAGCCGCTCTACCTGAGACCGGCGTGGCCGCTGCCGCCCCTCCCACCCACGCTCCCGCCTTTCTGCAGCAGCCGGGCTTTGTTTGTCTGCAGCACCGGGACCAAGGGCAGAGAGAGAGGGTGCCCACAGCTAAAGAAAGGACTGGGACCGAGTTATAATTTCTGTGTTGTTGGTAGTTTTAGCAACTGCTGTTGTTTCTGTTTGTAAGGTTACATATATTAGTAAAGGAGCTGTTGTTCCTACGCCCTTATCTTTGCCTCAGGGTTTTGAATTCGAAGGGCGGGGAACTGGATTAAGGTATCCACTTCAAAGGAAAACTTCTGCCTTTATTGGCAGATACCTGTCCTTCAAACCAGGACAGGTTTTGGCGCCCAATGTGGGGCTCGAGGGCACTGAGAGGAGAGTTAAGGCAGGAGTAACAGCTCTCTTAAGTGGTTACATGCTGTCGGGTTTAATCTGGTTTGGGCTCCATGTGGCCACAGATATCTCACTCCCATTTGCAAGCCCTTATTTGAATATGGGCCCTCTCACCAAAGCTACTGTAGCTATTATCCGATTAATTTGGTGGATTGATTATGTCAGGAATTCATGGGTTTTTAACTTTTTCTGGAAAGTGGCCACATGGATCCAGAGCTATCGTACTCTAACTGCGTGTTTCTGGGGTTATTTCAATAATGGTACTTACTGTGAGGTAATGAATGCAAGGGAAATTTTCTCCCAACCCATCACCCAGTTTTTTGAGGCTACCCCACCAGTTTTCAAGGATTTCAGATCTGCTTTAAATGCTAATGACATCACACAGTGGCTGGTGTTGCTCATATGCCTGATCTGCTTAGCATTCAAAGACAGGGGAATATTGGCTTGGATAACAACTCTGATACCTGCCCCAGGGACTAGGGATGTTGTCCCAGAGCCTGCCCCTGCCCCAAAAACTAGGGATGCTACCCCAGAGCCTGATGCTGCCCCACAGCCCACCACAGAAATGAACCACCCAGAGTGGGTGGGGGCTCTAGTGAAGGATATAGGCCAAATGTTGAAGGAGCAAAGCCAGATGCTGAAGGAGCATAGCCAGATGTTTAAGGAGCACAGCCAGATGTTTAAGGAGCACTTTGCTCCAGCTGGTGAGAAACCCTCCCCCCGCCCTAAAGAGGGAGAGTCAGATGGTGCTGCAGTGGAACCCGTAGATGTTGTATCTGTCCAGGTTCCAGCTGGATCACAGGGGCAGCCACAGCCAGCAGCAGTTGCCCCTGTGGAAACTAGGAAATCTAAGATTAAAACGAGACACCTAGATAATGGGGATCAGCCAGGAGAGTCCTCACAACCAGCAAGGGAGCCAGAGGTAGAGATCATCACCGAGTCCCTCTCATACGATAGTCTCCGTAACCTCTTAAAGACATTGCACGGCGGGGCCGTGAGCCTTTTACAACTTGGTTACTGCGGGTCTGGGACCTTACAGGATCAGGTGTGCAACTGGATGGAACTGAGGCCAGGAATTTGGGATCCTTGGCCCAGGACTCAGGTGTGGACCAGATATTTGTAAGGGAGCAAGGTCTCCTTTCCCTCTGGGACCGGCTTTTAATGAGTGTGAGAGAGAAGTTTGTCCACAAAGAGAGAATGCAGGAGCACTACGGTAGAATGCGCTGGAAGACCCCTGAGGAAGGGATCCAGCAGCTGAGAGAAGTGGCAGTATTAGAGGTACTCTTTGGGAGAGATGGACAGCATGACAATGACCCTGACAAGGTCAGGTGCACAGGGCAGATGCTGTGGAATTTGGCAACCCTGGGGCCATCTCAATATACCACCTTCATTGCAATGATTAATGCTGACAGACACCAAGAGACAGTGGGTTCTTTTGCCAACAAACTCAGAAATTTTGAGAGTATGATGAATGGCCCAATGCAGGCCAATGTCTCTGCCGTGGCCAGGGACCTCCAAGAGGTCCAAGATAGGATGGAGGGGATGAGGGAGGAGATAAGGGAGGAGATGAGGGAGGAGTTAAGGAAGATCAGTGCAGCACCAGTGCGAGTCTCAGGCCCCAAATATAGAAGCCAGCGCCCCTCAGCTAGGGAGAGAGGGTACACCCCCTGAGCTGACCTGTGGTTCTTCCTGCAAGACCATGGGGAAGACATGGGAAAATGGGACGGAACACCCACTTCTGTCCTGGCAGCACGGGTGCGTCAACTCAGGGAGGGAAATGCTAACCGGGGGAACCGTGCTAAAATGAAGGTAGCCTCAACCTCCCATGGTAAAGGTGCAGGGTATTACAGAAGGGAGGATGATCTGTCAGATCCCCTGGAAGGAACCTCATCTATGTATGCCCAGGAAAGAAATAATAACCAGGGCTAGAGGGGCCCTGCCTCTAGCCAGGGAGAGGCATGGGATGACAGGATCTATTGGATAGTGTGGGTGCAATGGCCTGGCACACCAAAGCCACAGAAACATAGAGTGTTAGTTGATACTGGTTCACAATGCACCCTGATACCATCAGAACATGTGGGGAAGGTACCTGTTTCCATTGTTGGGGTGATAGGGGGATCACAGGAATACACTTTGCTGGAAGCTGAGATTAGCCTGACAGGGAAAAGGTGGCAGAAACATCATATTGTAACAGGCCCAGGGGCACCGCGCATTCTAAGCATAGACTTCCTCAGGAACGGCTATTACAAAGACCTAAAGGGGTTCAGGTGGGCTTTTGGAATAGCTGCTGTAGCAACAGAGAGCATTAAGCAGTTGAACACCTTGCCTGGACTATCAGAAAACCCATCTGCAGTAGGACTCCTGAAAGTGACAGATCAATAGGTGCCAATTGCCACCATGACAGTGCACCGCTGGCAATACTGGACAAATCAAGATGCTGTGATCCCCATCCATAAGATTTTCCGGGAGCTGGAGAGCCAAGGGGTGGTCAGCAAAACCCATTCACCCTTCAACAGTCCCATCTGGCCTGTGCGCAAATCTGATGGAGAATGGAGATTGACTGTGGACTATCGTGCCTTGAATGAAGGTACTCCACCGCTGAGCGCTGCTGTGCCGGACATGCTGGAGCTCCAGTACGAGCTGGAGTCCAAGGCAGCAAGGTGGTATGCCACCATTGACATTGCCAATGCATTTTTCTCCATTCCTCTGGCAGCAGAGTGCAGGCCTCAGTTTGCTTTCACCTGGAGGGGCGTGCAGTACACCTGGAACCGACTGCCCCAGGGGTGGAAATACAGTCCCACCATCTGCCATGGGTTGATCCAGGCTGCACTGGAAAAGGGTGATGCTCCAGAACATCTGCAGTACATCAATGACATCATTTTGTGGGGGAACACGGCAATGGAGGTATTTGAGAAGGGAGAGAAGATCATCCAGATTTTGCTGGGAGCCGGTTTCGCCATTAAAAAGAGCAAAGTCAAAGGACCTGCCCGAGAGATCCAGTTCCTGGGAGTGAAGTGGCAAGATGGACGGCGCCAGGTCCCCACTGAGGTCATCAATAAGATCACTGCAATGTCTCCACCAACAAGCAAGAAGGAAACACAAGCTTTCCTAGGTGCCATAGGCTTTTAGAGAATGCATGTCCCTGAGTACAGCCAGATTGTGAGCCCTCTCCACCTGGTCACCCGCAAGAAGAATGATTTCCACTGGGGCCCTGAGAAACAGCAAGCCTTTGCCCAGATAAAGCAGGAGATTGCTCATGCAGTAGCCCTTGGCCCAGTCAGGACAGGACCAGAGGTAAAGAATGTGCTCTACTGTCCAAGTTTGGACAAACTTAGGGAAAAAACCCCCAGAAGAGCTTCCCAGGAAATAAACCCCCAATTCTTTATCCCACTGGACTTAAGAAAAAAAATTTTCACTCAGGGGGAAAAGTGGAAAAAACCTATTTATTAACACATACAAGGAAACACTTCCCAGCACAGACCCAGATGACAAAAAAAGTTTTCACCGAGAGAGAGAGAAACTTGGATGCTTCGATCTTCACTAGAAGGGCGAAACGCTTCTCTGGCTGGTGTCCAGAGGCAGGCTGCAGGGTTCCTCCGGAGCTGGTGCTGAATCCTCGGGAGGTGGGGGGGGAGAAGGGAGAGGGGGAGAGAGAGAAAGAAAAAAACCATCCGGAATAGCCAGCAAGCCTTAAACAGCAGCGAGCTAAACCAAATAATTCAAGCAATATAAAGTAAAAAAAAAAATCAAGCAAAAACCAGGTAACTAACAAACCAGGCCACGAGCCACCACCACAGCAGCGATAGCCACACGCAGCAGCAGCCAGAGGCAAGTGCGCAGCCGCGCGAGCCCCCCCTTCCTCCCAAGCCAAGCCCGCGGCAAACCAAGGCCATTCCGCAGAGCAGAGCCCAGGCGGCCCCTCCCCCGGGAGCAGACAGCTTCATGGCCAAGGGGGGCAGGGTGAGGAGTCAGTCAAATCATCAACCCAGGACACGAGGGCATGCTCTGTTGGGGTCCGTCGTCCTCTCGCCGGGGGGATGCTCTGTTGGGGTTCATTGTCCTCGCCCCCGGTGTCATGATCTGTCATGGACCCACATCCTCGCCCCCGGGAAATATACTTTCGGAGTCCGTCGTCCTCGGCCCCGGCGTGATGGTCAGTAGGGATATGTTGTCCTCGCCCCAGTGGGATGCTCTGTCAGGGTCCGTCGTCTATGCCCCCAGGGGGATGCTCTGTCGGGGTTCGTCGTCCTCGCCCCTGGGGCAATACACTTTCGGGGTCCATCGTCCTTGCTCCCTGGGCAATGGTCAGTAGGAATAAGTCATACTCGCCCCCAAGAGAATGATCTTGCGGAGTCTGTCGCCCTCGTCCCGGGGCAATGCTCTGTCGGGGACCCTCGTCCTCGGCCCAAAGGGATGATCTATAGGGGTCTGTCGTCCTCGCCCCACGGGGATGCCCTCTCGGGGTCCGTAATCCTCGCCCCCGGGCAGATGTCTTGTCGTGGTCCGTCGTCATTGCACCCGGAAGGATCATTTGTCGGTGTCCGTCGTCCTAAACCCCGGGGCAATGCTCTGTCGATATCTCTCGTCCCTGCAGCCCCCAGGACGATGCTCTGTCCGAGTCTGTCGTCCTTGCCCAACGAGGATGCCCTGTCGGGGTCCCTCGTCCTCGCCCTCGGGGCAATACACTCTCGCCCCCGAGGCGATGCTCTGTAGAGGTCCACTCGCCCCCGGGACGATGCTCTGTAGAGGTCCGTCGTTCTTGCCCCTGGAACGATTCTCTGTCGGGGTCTCTCGTCCTCGCCCCATGAAGATGATCTGTCAGCGCCCGTCGCCCTCGTCCCGGGGTGATGCTCTGTTGGATTCTCTCGTCTTCGCACCAGGGGGATGATCTCTCGGGGTCCGCCGTCCTCTCTCCTGGGGTGATGCTCTGTCAGGGTCCATCGTCTCACACCGGGGGGATCATCTGTCGCTCCGTCGTCCTACGCCCCCGCGGCCAAAGGCTCTTCGGGGTCCAGGCATCCCACCAGCCCCCAGGGGATCACCTGTCGGGGTCCGTCATCCTCACCACCTCGAAGATGTTCTTTTGGCGTCTGTCACCCTCGTCCCTGGGAGATGCTCTGTCAGGATCACTTCCCTCCTCTCCTTGGGGGATATTCTGTCAGAGTGCTCACGCAGTCGTCCTGGGGGATCATGGGTCAGGAGTCCGTGCGTCCTGCGCCCCGGTAGTATGCTCTGTCAGGGTTTGTCCTCCTCGCCCCGTGTCCATCGTCCTGGCCCCCAGGGGGATGCACTGTAAGTGTCCACCCTCCTCGCCCCAATGAGAGGACCGGGAAGCGGGGTGTCGCCATCGTTATCCTGCGTGGAAATATGTGTGTGGGGCCGGGGCGTGTCAGGTCACAGCGGTCTTCCTCCACCATGGAGGGGGGCCGGCTGATTTGTGCTCATCACGCTGTAGGCTCCGGGAGTCTCCGCGGAGCAGAGTCACAGGAGTGGGGTCTCTCGCGCCCCTCGCCGTTGCCGGGCAGACGAGGCGCGAAGCCCGGATCTCCACCCGCTCCGTGGGTCTCCTCCCGGTGT
This sequence comes from Luscinia megarhynchos, assembly GCA_034336665.1. Classification (NCBI taxonomy): domain Eukaryota; kingdom Metazoa; phylum Chordata; class Aves; order Passeriformes; family Muscicapidae; genus Luscinia; species Luscinia megarhynchos. Next base: position 18,726 of record JAPFBE010000349.1, on the reverse strand, counting down.
GCTGCTTTCGGGGCTCCTCTCCCAGGGACCCCTCACTCATCTTTCGGCCATGCACATCGCTGCTGAGGACCCGAGCCAGCGAGCTCTTTATATACCTAGACCAAGCCTCACCCCTTTCAGGCACAGCCAATAGGAGCCCAGAAACAAGCGTGGGGGTGGAGCACCCAGCGTTGCTCATTGTGATGACACAAAGAGGAGGCGTGGCCACAGCGTGACCAAGCGTTCTGATTGGTCGGAAGGAGAAAGAGCAGAAAAGGGGCGTGGCTCGGGCACAGGGTGGGAGGGGCAGGTGTGAGGGCGGGGTGGGGGCAGGGCCGGGGGTCACGCCAGGATTTTGGAAGCAACTCCGGGCGCTCCCGGTCCCTCCACAGCTCTTCTGGGCCCCTTCCGGCACTGCAAGAAGCAGAGGAAAGGGTCTCTGGACGTCCCAGCCCCATTCCAGGAGTCGACAAGTGTCGACAGCGTGACGAGACGTTGCAACACTTACGGCTGCAAGGACTTTTCAGGATTTATTCACCAATGACACACTGCCCACAAAGAGATTTACGTTTTTAATTCAATATTAAGGTTTTGTCTAATTATAGTGTGAACTTTCTTAGCCAATCCTGTTCTGGCACACAGACTTTGTCTAAGACTTTTTGTCACATCTGCGACTAATTTTATTCTTTTTTTTATCATAAAATCTACAGCTGAACTTTTCTCACCTAAATCCATCTCTGCTTTCATCTACATTTTTGCTTCTAGCACCTAAGTTGGAAGCATTTCCTGAGGCCTGCGGTCAAATCCTGTGTTCTTTTCTAGACTTTGATTGACAGGCCCAATGTCGAGAGAATTCCTTGCATTTTGAATTCCAACAGAATCTCACAGACCCGAGGCTCTCTTGTGACACAGTAGGGCCTGGTGGAACCAAGGGCAGCGTTGTGACACCCCAGAACCTCACGGAACCGAGCGTCCATCATGAAACAGCAGGGCCTGGGGAAAGGAAATCTCACTGCCAAAGCATTTCTGGCTAACGAAAGTTTGATTTGGGCCAGTTTTATCTGGGCCAGCATGCAGGGATGTTCGAGGGTCTCCATACCTCTGGGCCTGTGAAATGCTTTAGGGGGCCGGGGGGTTTCTGTCCCTCTCCCTTGGGGGTGGGGTCTTCAACCCTCTGGAGACACCGCTCCCGATCATCCATTGGTGTGACACGGCCAGAGACCCACAGCCCTGAGCATCCCCCTGTGTAACATGGCCAGAGACCCCCAGCCCTCAGAATCCCCTGGTGTGACATGACCACAGACTTCCCAGCCCCGCCATGCCCCAGTGTGACACGGCCAGAGACGTCCAGTCCTGCCATTCCCCTCAGGAGAGGCCCGAAACCCCCCAGGACCGCCCAGTGAGGAGGGGGACACAGACATCCCTGGGCCCCCCGCGCTCCCTGCCCAGCTGAGGGTCTCCATCTTCCTCTTCATGGGGCAGGGGGAGGCTTTGAGCTTGGTTTGGGTGGCGAGGGACTCGTTGCAAGAGTAAAGACCAGGCACAGCACTTGATGTGATTTTTGCCAATTTTATTTTGGCCTTAGCTTTTTTGAACCCGGACGATGGCCGGACCCGTCCGATTTGCAGGGCCGGCGCGGTCCCTCGCTGCCCCGGTGCTTGTCTGTCCTTAGCTTTGTTGAGCCGGGGTGGTGTCCGACCCCCTCCGATTTTGGGAGGCCGCTGTGCTCTCCATCCACCTTACCTTTGGCAGGCTGTGCTGTCTTAGTCGCCTTTTGGCGGGGAGGAGAAAGCGCTGTCGGTGTGCGTCGTCCTTGCCCCTGGGGGGAGGCTCAACCCCTGTCCTGGGGTGATGTTGCAGTGCTTTATATCCACAATCGTGAGCTGCTCATGTCAGGAGGGTTTGTTTTGTCTAGCTAGACAGTGCCCCTCCCCATCGGTGAGCTGCTGCCACTGCGCTGCTTGCAAGCTGCTGCCCCCTCTCCCCCCCTGCGCGGCTCGGCCGCTTTTAGCTGCTTCTGCTTACTTAGCTGCTGCTTCTGCCCCTCACTTTGCTTAGGCTGCTTCGCTTTATTTTTCCTTCCCTTATTAGCTAGGAATACCACGTGAACCTGATCCTGGACGACCTGGAACATCAAGAAATGCCGGGCGCCTGCGCGTGAAAAGAAATACATGTTTTTGCCCTCCCTGGCACCGGAGACGTCCTGAGGCTGTACATCCACTCGGACGGGTGAAGTTTGCTGCGTCACCCGTGGCTGTTTTTTTCTTGCGTTGGGGAAAGATTTTTCTGTGTGTTTGCTAAATAAACAAGTGTTTTCGACTTTTTCTCTGAGGAAAATCTTCCCGAAGCCGGTGGTGGGAGAGGGAAGAGTTTGGAGAGTTTGTTGCTTAAGGGGTTCCTTTTGGAGATTCTTCCCCTAATTTGCCCTAAAACAGGACATGCCCGTATCTGCCCTCACTACGGGGGATGCTCTGTCCTTGTCAGCGGTTGCCCCGGGGCAATGCTCTGCCGTTGTCCACCCTTCACGCTAACGGGGCAATGTTCTGTTGTGGTCCATCGTCATCGCCCCCGGGGCGATGATTTGTCAGGGTGCGTCGTCCTCGCCCCTGGGGGATGCCCAGTCGGGGTCCGTCGTCATCGCACCCGGGAGGATCATCTGTCAATGTATGTCATCCTCAGCCACGGGGAAATGCTCTGTCGGGGTGCCTCGCCCTTGTTCCGGGGCGATGCTCTGTCAGGGTCTGTCGCCCTCGTCCCGGGGCGATGGTCTTTTGGGGTCCGTCATCCTTGCCCCCAGGGCGATCGTCAGTAGGGATACGCTGTCCTCGCCCCAGTGGGATGCTGTGTCGGGGTCCGTCATCCTCGCCCCTGGGAGGATCATCTGTTGGTGTCTGTTGTACTCAACCCCGAGCCAATGTTCTGTCAGGGTCGCTCTTCCTCGCCCCCAGGGCAATGATCTGTCAGGGTCCGTTGCGCTCGTCCCAGGGGGATGCTCTGTCGCGGTCCGTCGTCCTTGCCCCCAGGGCAATACACTTTTGAGGTCAGTCGTCCTCGCTCCTGGGGCGATGGTCACTAGGGATACGTCATATTCGCCCCCAGGAGGGTGATCTTGCGGCGTCCGTTGCCCTCGTCCCGTGGCGATGCCCTGTCGGGGTCTCTTGTCATCACACCTGGAAGGAAAATCTGTCGGTGACCATCGTCGTCACCCCAGGGGCAATGCCCTGTCGGGGTCCATCGTCCTCGCCCGGAAAGATGATCTGTCAGGCTCCGTCGTCATCGTCCCGAGGGGATGCTCTGTCAGGGTCCAACGGCGTCGGCCCCGGGGCGATGCCCTGTCAGAGTCTGTTGTCCTCGGCCTCAGGGGGATGATCTGTCGAGGTCCCTCGTCCCCGCTCGGGGCATACACTCGGGATCCGCTCGTCCCCGCTCCCCGGGCAATAGTCAGTAGGGATATGGCATACTCGCCCCTGGGAAGATGTTCTTCCGGCGTCTGTCGCTATCGTCCTGGGGCGATGTTCTGGCAGGGATTTTAGTCCTACCCCTAGAGGCTTGCTCGGTCGGGGTCTGTCGTCCTCGCGCCACAGGGATGCACTGTCAGGGTCCGTCGCCCTCAGCCCCGGGGCGATGCTCTGTCAGGGTCTATCGTCTTCGCACCACCGGGATGCCTTGTCAGAGTCCGTCGTCATCGCACCCGGGAGGATCATTTGTCTGTGTCTGTCATCCTTATCTCCGGGGCAATGCTCTGTCGTGGTCCCTCGTCCTCGCCCCCGGTGTGATGCTCTGTCCGGGTCCGTCGTCCTTGCCCCTGGGAGGATGATCTTTCGACGTCCGTCGCCCTTGTACTGGGGGGATGCTCTGTCGGGGTCTGTCTTCCTCGCCCTGGGTGGATGCCTTGTCGACATATTTCGTCATCGCAACCCGAAAGGATCATCTGTTGGTGTCCGCCGTCGTCCTCACACCCGGGGCAATGCCCTGTCGGGGTCCCTCGTCCCTCGCCCGGGAAAAATGATCTGTAGGGGCACGTCGCACTTTGCCCCGGGCGATGTTTTTTCAGGGTCCGTCGTCCTTGCACCGGGGGATGTCCTGTCAGGGGTCCGCGTCTCGGGCCCTGGTGCGATGCTCTGTCGGGGATCCGTCGTCATCGCCTTGGGGGATGATTTGTCCGGGTCCGCCGTCCTCTCCCCCAAGGCGATGATCTTTCAGCATCCGTCGCCCTCATCCCGGTGGGATGTTCTCTCGGGTCCCTCGTCCACGCCCCCTGGGGATGCTCTTTCAGGGTCCGTCATCATCGCACCAGAGACATGCTCTGTTGGGGAGTGAAGTCCTCGGCCCCGGGCGATACTCTGTCAGGGTGTGTCGTTCTCGCCCCAAGGGTATGCTCTTTTGGGGTCCATGGTCCTCGTTACCCGGAGATGCACTGTTGGGCTCCCTCGTCCTCGCCCCCAGGGCGATGATCTGTCAGGGTCCGGTGCGCTCGTCCCGTGGAAATGATCTGTCGGGGTCCCTCGTCCTTGCTCCCGGGGCAATACACTTTCGGGGCCCATCTTCCTCGCCCCGGGGGGATGCCCTGTCGGGGTGTTTCATCATCACACCCGGAAGGATCATCACTCGGTGTCCGTCGTCCTCAGCCCTGGAGCAATGCCCTGTCGGGGTCCACCGTCCTCGCCCCAGGGAAGATGATCTGTCGGGGTCCCTCGTCCTCGCCCACGGGGCAATACACTTTCGGGGTCCTTCGTCCTCGCTCCCGGGGCGGTGGTCAGTAGGGATACATCATACTCGCCCCCGAGAGGATGATCTTGCGGCATCCGTCGCCCTCATCCCCGGGGGATGTTCTCTCAGGGTACATCGTCCACGCACCGGAGGGATGCTCTGTCAGGGTCTGTCGCCCTCGCCCCCGGGAGGATGATCTTGCGGCGTCCATCACCCTTGTCGCGAAGTGAAGCCCTGCCGGGTTCTTTCGTCATTGCACCCGGGAAGATCTTCTGTCTGTTTCCATCATCCTCACCTCCGCGGAAATGCTCTGTCGGGGTCCTTTGTCCTTGCCCTGGGAAGATGATCTGTCAGCGCCATCGCCCTCATCCCAGGGCGATGCTCTGTCAGGGTCCGTCGTCCTCGCACTCAGGGGGATGATCTTGCGGTGTCCGTCGCCCTCCTACTGGGGCGATGCTCTGTCGGGGTCCATTGTTGTCGCACCGGAGGGATGCTCTGTCAGTGTCCGACGTCTTCGGCCCCGGGGTGATGCTCTGTCAGGGTCCATCGCCCTCGTCCCAGGGCGATGCTCTGTCAGGGTCCGTTGTCCTCGTTACCCGGAGATGCTCTGTCAGGGTCCGTCCTCCTCGCCCTCGAAGGGGATGATCTGTCGGCGTCCCTCGTCCTCGCCCCCGGAGCAATACACTTTTGGGGTCCGTTTTCCTCGTTACCGGGGCAATGGTCAGCAGGGATACGTCATACTCACATAGGAGAGGATGATCTTGCGACGTCCGTCGCCCTCGTCCCGGGGCGATGCTCTGTCGGGAACCCTCGTCCTCGCCCCTAAGGGATGCTCTGTCGGGGTACGTCATCCTCGCCCCATGGGGATGCCCTCTCGGGGTCCGTCGTCCTTGCCCCGGGGAGATGCCCTGTCGGGGTCCGTCGTCATCGCACCCGGGAGGATCACTTGTCGGTGTCCGTCGTCCTCAACCACGGGTCAATGCTCTGTCGAGTTCCCTCTTCCTCGCCCCCGGGGCGATGCTCTTTCGGGGTCTGACGTCCTCGCCTTACGGGGATGCCCTCTCAGGGTCCATTGTCCTTGCCCCGGGGGGATGCTCTGTCAGGGTCTGTCGCCCTTGCCCCATGGGGATGCCCGTTCGGGGTCCGACGTCCTCGGCCCCTAGAGGATCATTTCTCAGTGTCCGTCGTCCTCAACCCAAAGGCAATGCTCTGTCGGGGTCCCTCGTCCTCGCCCTCGGGGCGATGCTTTGTCAGGGCCCATTGCCCTTGTCCCAGGGCGATGCTCTGTAGGCGTCTCTCATCCTCGCCCCAATGGGATGCACTGTTGGGGTCCGATGTCCTCGGCCCGAGGTGATGCTCTGTCGTGGTGTGTCATCCTCGCCCCCGGGGAGAGGATCCGTCCGCAAACCTCGTCCTCGCCGCCAAGGCAATACATTTTCTGGGTCCGTCATCCTCGCTCCCGGGGCGATGTTCTTTTGTTGACCCTCGTCCTTGCCATGAAGACATGCTCTGTCAGGGTCCGTCGCCCTCGTCCTGGGAGGATGTCCTGTCAGGGCCCGTTGTCCTCGCCCCGGGGGGATGCTCTGTCGGGGTCCGTTGTCCCTCGTTACCGGGGATGTTCGTCAGGGGTCCGACTGTCCTCAAGCCCTCGGGTGGATGATCTGTCGGGGTCTGTCGCCCTCGGCTCCCGGGGCGATGGGCCAGTAGGGATACGTCATACTCACCCCCAAAGAGGATGATCTTGCGGCGTCCTTCGCCCTCGTCCCAGAGTGATGCTCTGTCGGGGACCCTGGTCCTCCCCTTGAAGGGATGTTCTGTCGGGGTCTGTCGTCCCTCGCCCCACGTGGATGCTCTTGTCGGGGTCCCTCGGACTTGCCCCCCACGGCGATGCTCTGTCAGGGTCCGTCTCCCTTGCCTCAGGGGGATGCCCTGTCGGGGTCCGTCGTCATCGCACCTAGGAGGATCATTTGTCGTTGTCCGTCATCCTCAAACACGGGGCAATGCTGTGTCGGGGTCCCTCATCCTCGCCCTCGGGGAAATGCTCTGTCAGGGTCCGCCTCCCTCATCTCCCGGGGATGATCTGTCAGGGTCCATTGCCCTCGTCCAAAAGTGATGTTCTGTCAGGGTCTGTCGCACTCACCCTCAGGGCAATACACTTTCAGGCTCTGTTGTCCTCGCCCCCGGGGCGATGCTCTGTTGGGGTCTGTCATCTTCGCCCACAGGGATGACCTGTCGGGGTCGGACATCCTCGGCCCCAGGGCGATGCTCTGTCGGGTGTGTTGTCTTCGCCCCGGGGGGGATGCTCTGTCGGGGTCCGTTGTCCTCATTACACGGGGATGCCCTGTCGGGTTCAAGTCCCTCGGCCCAGGGGGCGATGCTCTGTCAGGAGTGTGTTGTCTTCGCCCTGGGGATGCTCTCGGGGTCCATTGTCCTCGTTACCCGGGGATGCTCTGTCAGGGTCCGTCATCCTCGCCCTCCAGGGGATGATCTGTCGGGGTCCCTCGTCCTTGCCCCCGGGGGCAATACACTTTCGAGGTCCGTCGTTCTCGCCTCCCAGGGCGATGGTCAGTAGTGATACGTCATACTCGCCCCGGGAGGATGATCTTAGCGGCTTCCATCAGCCTCTCTTACCAGGGCGATGCTCTGTTGGGGAGACTTCGTTAATGTCCCGAAGGGGATTTCTGTCAGGGTCCATCTTCCCCTGCCTCGGGCCATACTCTGTCAGGGTCCGTCGCCCTCGTCCCACCGGGCGATGCTCTGTCAGGGTCCGTCGTCCCTGCCCCGGGGTAATACACTTCGGGGGTCCGTTATCCTCGCCCCGGGCAGTGCTCTGTAGGGGTCTCTCGCCCTCGCCCCCACGGAGATGCCCTGTGGGGTCTGATGTCCCTCGGCCCTTGGGGCAATGCTCTGTCGGGGTGTGTCGTCCTCACCCCCGGGGGGATGCTCTGTCGGGGTCCATTGTCCTTGTTACCTGGGGATGTCCTGTCAGGGTCCGTCGACCTCGCCCTCGTGGGGATGCTTTTTGGGGTCCTCGTTCTCGCCCCAGGGCAATAAACTTTCGGAGTCCGTCATCCTCACTCCTGGGGCGATGGTCAGTAAGGATACGTCATACTCGCCCCCCGAGAGGATGATCTTGTGGCATCCGTCGCCTCTCATCCGGGCGATGCTCTGTCGGGGACCCTCGTCCCTCGACCCTAAGGGATGCTCCGTCGGGGTCTGTCGTCTTCACCCGACGGGGATGCCCTCTCAGGGTCCGCTCTTCCCACCTCCGGGCGATGATCTGTCAGGGTCCGTCGTCCTCTCCCCACGGGGATGTCCTGTCGGGGTCCATCGTCATCGCACCGGGAGGATCATTTGTTGGTGTTTGTCGTCCCTCAACCCCTAGGCGATACTCTATCGGGATCTGTCGTCCCTCGCCCCGGGGGAGGATGATCTTGCAGCGTCCCATCGCCCTTGTCCCAGGGAGATGCTCTGTCAGGGACCATCGTCCCTCGCACTGGAGGGATGATCGGTCAGGGTCCGTCGTCCTGGCCCCCGGGAGGCGATGCTCTGTCGAGGGTCCATCATCCTGGCCCCAGGGGATGCCCTGTCAGGGTCTGTCTTAACCGCACCCGGGAGGATCATCTGTCGGTGTCTGTTGTACTCACCCCCAGGGCAATTCTCTGTTGGGCTCCCTCGTCCTCGCCCCCGGGGCAATACACTTTTGGAGTCTGTTGTTCGCGGCCCCGGGGCGATGGTCAGTAGGGATAAGTCAACCTCGCCCCTGGCGAGATGCTCTGTCAGGGTCCGTCATCCTCGCTCCCTGGAGGATGATCTGTCGGGGTCCCTCCTCCTCTCCCCTGGAGGATACTCTATTGAGGTCTGCTGTCCTGGCCTCCGGAGGGATTATCTGTCGGGCTCCGTCGTCCTCTCCCCCGGGGTGATGCTCTGTCACGGTCCGTTGTCTCACCCCGGGGACATGCTCTGTCGAGCTCTGTCGTCCTCGCCCCCGGGGGATGCTCTGTCGCGGTCTGTTCTCCTATTCCCCTGGGCAATTCTCCGTCGGGGTCCGATGTCCTCGCCTTGCGGGGATCATCTGTCGACGTCCGTCGCACTCGTCCCGGGGCGCTGCTCTGTCAGGGTCCCTCAATCTTTCCTTGAGGGGATTCTTTGTCAGGGTTCGTCGCCGTCGTCCCGGGGGGATCATCTGTCAGGGTCCGTTGTCCTCACCCCGGAGGTGTGCCCTGTCGGGGTCCGTCGTCATCGTATGTGGGAGGATCATCTCTCGGGGTCCCTTGTCCTTGTCCCCGGGAGGATGATCATTCTGCGTCCGTCGCCCTTGTCCCATGGAGATGCTCTGTCAGGGACCGTTGTCCTCGCACCGGGGGGATGATCGGTCAGGGTCCATCATCCTCGCCCCCAGGGGGGATTCTCTGTCGGGGTTCCGTCATTGTCACACCGGATGGATGCTCTGTTAGGGTCTGTCGTCCTCGGCCCCGGGGTGATGCTCTGTCAGGGTCCCTCGCCCTCGTCCCAAGGCGATGCTCTGTCAGGGTCCGTCGCCCTCGTCCCGGGGCGATGCTCTATCGGGGTCCGACGTTCCTCACACCGGGGAGATTCCTTGTCAGGGTCCGTCATCATTGCCCCGGAGGATAATTTGTCAATGTCCATCGTCCTCAACCCCTGGGCGATGCTCTGTCCGGGTCTGTCTCCCTCGTCTTCCAGAGATGTTCTGTCAGGGTCCATCGCCCTCGTCCCAGGGTGATGCTCTGTCAGGGTCCGTCGCCCTCTTATGGGGGCGATGCTCTGTAGTGGTCCGTCGTCCTCGCCCTCGTGGCAATACACTTTTGGGGTCCGTTGTCCTCGCCCACGGGGTGATACACTGTAAGGGTCTGTCGTTCTGGCCCAACGGGGATGCCCTGTCGGGGTCCGACATCATCGGCACCAAGGCGATGCTCAGTCGGGGTGTGTCGTCCTCGCCCCCGGGGGATGCTCTGTGGGGGCCCGTTGTCCTTATTACCCGGGGATGCTCTGTCAGGGTTCATCGTCCTCGCCCTCGTGTAGATGATCTGTAGGCGTCCCTGCGTCCCTGCCCTCGGGGCAATACACACTTTTGGGGTCCGTCGTCCTCGCTCCCGGGGCAATGGTCAGTAGGGATACGTCATACTCGCCCCCGATGTATGATCTTGCGGCATCCGTCACACTCGTCCCGGGGCGATGCTGTCTCGGGGACCCTCGTCCTTGCTCCGAAGGTTTGCTCTGTCGGGGTCTCTTGTCCTCGTCCTGGGGAGATGCCCTGTCAGGGTCCGTCGTCATCGCACCCGGGAGGATAATTTGTCGGTGTCCCTCATCCTCACCCCCGGGGCGATGCTCTGTCAGGGTCTGTCGTCCTTGACCCCGGGAGGATGGGCTTTCGGCATCCCTCACTCTCGTCCCTGGGGGATGCTCTGTCGGTGTCCATCATCCTCGCCCCAAGGCAATGCCCTGTCGGGGTCCCTCGTCCTCGCCCTGGGAAGATGACCTGTCAGGATCCGTCACCCTCGTCCCGGGGTGAAGTTCTGTCAGCGTCTGTTGACCTCGTCCCAGAACGATGCTCTCTCGGGGTCCGTCGTCCTCGCCCCCAGGGCGATAAACTTTCATAGTCCGTTGTCCTCGCCCACAGGGCGATGCTCTGTAAGGGTCTGTCGTCCTCACCCCACGGGGATGCCCTTTTGGGTTCCAACATTCTCCGCCCCGGGGCGATGCTCTGTCGGGGTGTGTCATCCTCGCCCCGGGGGGATGCTCTGTAGGGGTTCGTTGTCCTAGTTACCCGGGGATGCTGAGTCAGGGTCCATCGTCCTCGCCCACTGTGGGGATGATCTGTCAGGGTCCTTCATCCTCGCCCCCGGGGCTATACACATTCGGGGTCTGTCATCCTCGCTCCCGGGGCGATGGTCAGTATGGATACGTCATACTCGCCCCGGAGAGGATGATCTTGCGGTGTCCGTCACCCTCGTCCTGGGGCGATGCTCTGTCGGTGACCTTCCTCCTGGCCCCGAAGGGATGCTCTGTCAGGGATCTCTCATCCTCGCACCACGGGAATGCCCAGTCGGGGACCGTCGTCCTCGCCCTGGGGCGATGCTCTTTCGGGGTCCGTCGTCCTCGCCCCTGGGAGATGCCCTGTTGGGGTCCATTGTCATCGCACCCGGGAGGATCATTTGTCGCTGTCCGACGTCCTCAACTCCGGGGCAATGCCCTCTTGGGGTTCCTCGTCCTCGCCCCCAGGGCAATGCTCTCTCGGGGTTTGTCGTCCTTGCCCCCGGAAGGATGGTCTTTCGGCATCCATCACCCTCGTCCAGGGGGGATGCTCTGTCGGGGTCCGTCGTCCTCGCCCTGGGGGGATGCCCTGTCGGGGTCTTTTGTCATGGCACCCGGAAGGATCATCTGTCGGTGTCTGTTGTCCTCACCCCTGGGGCAATGCCCTGTCGGGGTCCCTCGTCCTCGCCCTGGGAAGTTGATCTGTCAGTGTCCGTCACCCTCGTCCCGGGGCGATGCTCTGTCACGGTTCGACGGCCTCGGCCCCGGGGGGATGACCTGTCGAGGTCCCTCGTTCTCGCCCCCGGGGCAATACACTTCCGGGATCCGTCATCCTCGCTCCCGGGGCGATTGTCAGTAGGGATATGGCATACTCGTCCCCGGGAGGATGATCTTACGACATCCGTTGCTCTCGTCCCGGGACGATGCTCTGTCGGGGACCTTAATCCTCTCCCCGGAGGGATGCTCTGTCGGGGTCCATCTTCCTCGCCCCACAGGGATGCACTGTCGGGGTCTGTCGTCCTCGCACCAGAGGGATGCCTTGTCGGGGTTCGTCGTCATCGCACCCGGGAAGATCATTTGTCGGTGTCCGTTGTACTCACCCCCGGGGCAATGCTCTGTCCGGGTCTCTCGTTCTCGCCCCCGGGGCGATGATCTCTCAGGGTCCATTGCTCTCGTCACGGGGAGATGCTCTGTTGCTGTCCGTCGTCCTCGACCCCGGGGCAATACACTTTCGAGGTCCATTGTTGTCGCTCCCGGGGTGATGGTCAGTAGGGATACGTCATACTCGCCCCTGGGGGGATGATCTTGCGGCATCCGTCGCCGTCTTCCCAGGGTGATGCTCTGTCGGGGACACTCGTCATCGCCCCAGAGGGATGCCCTGTCAGGGTCGGTCGTCCTCGCCCCCGCTGCGAAGATCTTTCAGCATTGGTCGCCCGCATCCCGGGCGGATATTCTCAAGGGGTACATCGTCCACGCCCCCAGAGGGATGCTCAATCTGGGCCTCTCGTCCTCGCCCCTAGGGCAATGCTTTGTCGGGGTCCGTCGTCCTCGCCCCCAAAGGGATGCTCTGTCGGGGTCCGTCATTGTCGCACCGGAGGGATGCTCTGTCGGTGTCCGACGTCCTCGGCCCCAGGGCGATGCTTTGTTGGGGTCCGTCGTCACCGCCTTGGGGGATCATCTGGCGGGGTCCATTGTCCTCGCCCCCATGGCGATGATCTTCGAATCCGGTGCCCTCATCCCGGGGATGTCCTCTGTGGGTCCCTCGCCCCCCGAGCAATGCTATTTCTGGGTCCCTCGTACCACGACCCCGGGCAATGCTCTCTCGGGGTCCGTCCCTCGCCCCCGGGGGGGATTATCTGTCGGGGTTCCGTCATTGTCACACCCCGGAGGGACGCTCTGTTAGGGTTTGACGTCCTCGGCCCCGGGGTGATGCTCTGTCAGGGTCCCTCGCCCTCGTCCCAAGGCGATGCTCTGTCAGGGTCCATCTCCCTCGTCTCCGGGGATGCTCTGTCAGGGTCCATTGCCCTCGTCCCAGGGCGATGCTCTGTCGGGGTCCGTTGTCATCGCCCCCGGGTGGATGATCTATCAGAGTCTCTCGTCCTCGCACTGGGGGGATGCCTTTTCAAGGACAGTCGTCATTGCACCCAGGAGGATAATTTTTGGTGTCCATCGTCCTCAACCCTGGCTCAATGCTCTGTCGAGGTCCCTCGTCTTCGCCCTCGGGGCGATGCTCTCTCAGGGTCTGTCTCCCTCGTCTCCCGGGGATGCTCTGTCAGGGTCCATCGCCCTCATCCCAGGGCAATGCTCTGTCAAGCTTTGTCGCCCTCGTCCTAGGGCGATCCTCTGTCAGGGTCCATCACCCTAAACCCGGGGCGATGCTCTGTCGGGGGTTCTTGTCCCTCGCCCCCAGGGGCTGATACACTTCGGGGTCTGTTGTTGTCGCCCCGGGGCGATGCTCTTTAGGGGTCTGTTGTACTTGCCCCACGGGGATGCCCTGTCGGGGCCCGGCGTCCTCACCCCGAGTGGATGATCTGTCGGGGTCTGTCGTCCATGTACCGGGGGATGCCTTGACGAGGTCCGTCGTAATCGTACCCGGGAGGATCATCTGTCGGTGTCCGTCGTCTGCAAATCCCGGGGCAATGCTCTTTCGGGGTCCCTCGTCCTCGCCCCCAAGGGAAGATGATCTGTCAGTGTCCGTCGTCATCGCACCGGGGGATGCTCTGTCAGGGTCCGTCGTCATCGCACCGGGGGATGCTCTGTCAGCGTCCAATGTCCTACGCCCGTGTCGATGCTCTGTTGGAGTCCGTCGTCATCGCCTTGGGGGATCATCTGTCGGGGTCCGTCGTCCTAGCCCCCACAGTGATGATCTTTCGGCATCTGTAGCCCTCATCCCGGGGGGATGTTCTCTCGGGTTCCCTTGTCCATGCCCCTGGGGGGATGCTCTCTCTGGGACTCTCGTCCTCACCCCCGGATCAATGCAATGTCGGGGTGTGCCGTCCTCGCACCCAGGGGGATGCTCTGTCGGTGTCCCACGTCCTCGACCCGGGGCTATGCTCTGTCGGGGTCCCTCGTCCTCGCCCCCAGGGCGATGCGCTTTTGAGGTCAGTCGTCCTCACCCCACGGGGATGCTCTGTCGGGGTCCGTCGTCCTCGCCCCCGGGGGGATGATCTGTCGGGGTCAGTCGTCTTCACACCCAGGAAGATCATTTGTCCGTGTCCGTCGTCCTCAACCCCGGGGCAATGCTCTGTCGGGGTCCCTCTTCCTTGCCGTCGAGCGCTGCTCTGTCAGGATCCCTCTCCCTCGCCTGCTGGAATGCTCTGTCAGGGTCTATCGCCCCTCGTTCTGGGAGATGCTTTGTCAGGTCTGTCGCCCAGGTCCCAGGGCCATCCTCTGTCAGGGTCCGTCACCCTCGTCTTCCCGAGGATGCTCTGTCAGGGTCTATCGCCCTCGTCCCAGGGCGATGCTCTGTCGTGGTCCGTCGTCCCTCGCCCCCAAGGCAATACACTTTCGGGGTCCGTTGTCCCTCGCCCCCTGGGGCAATGCTCTGTAAGGGTCTGTCGTCCCTCGCCCCATGGGGATGGCCTGTCGGGGTCCACACGTTGGCCCAGGCGTCTCTGTCGGGGTGTGTCGTCCCTCTCCCCAGGGCGATGCTCTGTCGGGGTCCGTTGTCCTCGTTGCCCGGGGATGCTCTGTCAGGATCCATCGTCCTCGCCTTCAGGGGGCTGATCTGTCGGCGTCCCTCGTCCTCGCCCCGGGGGCAATACACTTTCGAGGTTTGTCGTCCTCGCTCCTGGGAGTATGGTCAGTAGGGATACGTCATAGCCCCCGAGAGGATGATATTGCAGCATCTGTTGCCCTCGTCCCGGGGTGATGCTCTGTTGGTGACCCTCGTCCCTGGCCCCCGAAGGCATGATCTGTTGGGGTTTCTCGTCCTCGCCCCACGGGGATGCGCAGTCGGGGTCCGTCGTCCCTCGCCCCGGGCGATGTTCTGTCAGGAGTCCGTCGTTTTGCCTGAGGGGATGCTCTGTCGTGGTCCTTTTGTCCTCGCCCCAGGAAGGATGCTTTGTCGGGGTCAGTCGTCCCTCGCCCCCAGGGCGATGCTCTGTCGGGATCCCTCCTCCTCTCCCTAGAGGATACTCTGTCGGGGTCCACTGTCCTGGCCTCAGTGGGGATGATCTGTTGGAGTCCGCCGTCCTGTCCCCCAAGGTTATGCTCTGTCGGGGTCCGTCGTCTCACCCCAAAGGATGCTGTGTTGGGCTCCGTCGTCCCTCGCCCCGGGGGATGCTCTGTCACGGTCCGTCGTTCTCGCCCCCGAGCAATGCTCTGTCGGGTCCTCCTCCTCTCCTTGAGGGGATAATTTGTCGGGGTTCGTCGCCCTCGTCCCGGGGAATCATCTGTCAGGGTCCGTCGTCTCGCCCCCGGAGGGATGATCTGTCGGGCCAGTCGCCGTCGCCCGGGGGGATGGCCTGTCTTGGTCTTTTCGTCTTCCCACCCGGGAGGATCATCTGTCCGTGTCTGTCGTCCTCGTCCCCGGGACATGATCTGTCAGGGTCCCTCGTCCTCTCCCCGGGGCAATACACTTTTGGAGTCCATCGTCCTTGGCCCCGGGCGATGGTCAGTAGGGATACATTGTCCCTCGCCCCCGGGTAGATACTCTATCAGGGTCCGTCGTCCCTCGCCCCCCAAAGGGATCATCTGTCGGGTCCGTCATCCCTCGCCACCTCGACGATGTTCTTTCGGGGGTCCGTCGCCCTCGTCCCTGGGGCGATGCTTTGTCGGGATCCCTCCTCCTCTCCTTGGGGGGATACTCTGTTGGGGTGCGCCGTAGTCGTCCTGGTGGATCATCTGTCAGGGTCCGTCGTCCCTCGCCCCGGGTCGATGCTCTGTCAGGGTCTGTCGTCTTCACTCCATGTCCATCGTCCTGGTCCAGGGGGGATGCACTCTAAGTGTCCACCCTCGTCTCCCCAATAAGAGGACCGGGGAGCAGGGTGTCACCATCGTTATCCTGCGTGGAAATATGTGTGTGGGGCGGGGCATGTCAGGTCACTGCGGTCTTCCTCCACCATGGAGGGGGGCCGGCTGCTCTGTGCTCATCGCGGTGTAGGCTCCGGGGGTCTCCGTGGTGCAGAGTCACGGGTGGGTTCTCTGGGCCCTTCGTTGCTGGGCAGACGGTGCAGAGGGGATCTCCGCCCGCTCTGTGGGTCTCCTCCCGGTGCGCTGCTCGGGGCTCCTCTCCCTGGGACCCCTCCTCCTCTTTCCGTCGCCATTGGTGCTGAGGACCCAAGCCAGCGGGGCTCGTTATATACCCAGACCAAGCCCCGCCCCTTTCAGGCACAGCCAATAGGAGCCCAGAAACAAGCGTGGGGGCGGAGCACCCAGCGTTGCTCAGTGTGATGACACAAAGAGGAGGCGTGGCCACAGCGTGACCAAGCGTTCTGATTGGTCGGAAGGAGAAAGAGCAGAAAAGGGGCGTGGCTCGAAACCGGGGTGGGAGGGGCAGGTGTGAGGGCGGGGTGGGGGCGGGGTGGGGGCCGACCCAGGGGTCACATCAGGATTTTGGGAGTAGCTCCGGGCCCTCGTTCCCTCCACAGCTCTCCTGGGCCCCTTCCGGCACTGCAAGAAGCAGAGGAAGGGGTCTCTGGGCGTCCCAGCCCCATTCCAGAAGTCGACAAGTGTCGACAGCGTGACGAGAAGTTGCAACACTTATGGCTACAAGGACTTTTCAGGATTTATTCACCAATAACACACTGCCAACAAAGAGATTTGTGTTTTTAATTCAATACTAAAGTTTGTCTAATTGCAGTGTGAACTTTCTTAGCCAATCCTGTTCTGGCACACAGACCTAGTCTAAGACTTTTTGTCACATCTGCGACTAATTTTATTCTTCTTTTTATCATAAAATCTACAGCTGAACTTTTCTCACCTAAATACATCTCTGCTTTCATCTACATTTTTGCTTCTAGCACCTAAGTTGGAAACATTTCCTGAGGCCTCCGGTCAAATCCTGTGGTTTTTTTCTAGGCTTTGATTGACAGGCCCAATGTCGAGAGAATTCCTTGCATTTTGAATTCCAACAGAATCTCACAGACCCGAGGCTCTCTTGTGACACAGTAGGGCCTGGTGGAACCAAGGGCAGCGTTGTGACACCCCAGAACCTCACGGAACCGAGTGTCCATCGTGACACAGCGGGGCGGAAAGGAAATCTCACTGCCAAAGCATTTCTGGCTGATAACAGTTTGATTTGGACCAGTTTTTTCTGGGCCAACACCCAGGGATGCTCGAGGGTCTTCATCCCTCTGGGCCTGGGAAATGCTCGAGGTGGCCGGGGGTTTCTGTCCCTCTCCCTTGGGGGTGGGGTCTTCATCCCTCTGGGGACACTGCAGGGTCTCTGTCCCTCTCACCCTGGGATGAGCACCCGAGCATCCCCCGGTGTGACACGGCCAGAGATCCCCCAGCCCCTGAGCATCCCCCGGGTGTGACACGGCCAGAGACCTCCAGCCCTGCCATTCCCCTCAGGTGAGGCCCGAAACCCCCCAGGACCGCCCCAGTGAGGAGGAACAAAGACATCCCTGGGCCCACCGTGCTCCCTGCCCCGGCTGAGGGTCTCTGTCTTCCTCTTCATGAGGGCGGGGGGGGGGCTTTGAGCTTGGTTTTGGGTGGCGAGGGACTCGTTGCGAGAGTAAAGACCAGGCACAGCACTTGATGTGATTTTTGCCAATTTTATTTTGGCCTTAGATTTTTGAACAGGGACGATGGCC
Source organism: Luscinia megarhynchos (assembly GCA_034336665.1). Lineage (NCBI taxonomy): Eukaryota > Metazoa > Chordata > Aves > Passeriformes > Muscicapidae > Luscinia > Luscinia megarhynchos. The sequence continues at coordinate 1,504 of JAPFBE010000349.1, read as the reverse complement.
AGACTCCTCCGATTTTGGGGGCCGGGCGCGGTCCCTCGCTGCCCCGGTGCTTGTCTGTCCTTAGCTTTGTTGAGCCGGGTGGTGTCCGACCCCCTCCGATTTTGGGAGGCCGCTGTGCTCTCCATCCACCTTACCTTTGGCAGGCTGTGCTGTCTTAGTCGCCTTTTGGCGGGGAGGGAAAGCGCTGTCGGTGTCCGTCGTCCTTGCCCCCGGGGGGAGGCACCCCTGTCCTGGGGTGACGTTGCAGTGCTTTATATCCACAATCGTGTGCTGCTCATGCCTGGAGGGTTTGTTTTGTTTAGCTAGACAGCGCCCCTCCCCATTGGTGAGCTGCTGCCGCTGCGCTGCTTGTAAGCTGCTGCCCCCTCTCCCGCCCTGCGCGGCTCGGCCACTTTTAGCTGCTTCTGCTTGCTTAGCTGCTGCTTCTGCCCCCCACTTTTCTTAGGCTGCTTCGCTTTATTTTTCCTTCCCTTATTAGCTAGGAATACCACGTGAACCTGATCCTGGACGACCTGGAACATCAAGAAACGCCGGGCGTCTGCTCGTGAAAAGAAATACGCGTTTCTGCCCTCCCCGGCACGGGAGACGTCCTGAGGCTGTACATCCACTCGGACGGGTGAAGTTTGCTGCGTCACCCGTGGCTGTTTTTTTCTTGCGTTGGGGAGAGATTTTTCTGTGTGTTTGCTAAATAAACAAGTTTTTTCGACTTTTTCTCTGAGGAAAGTCTTCCCGAAGCCGGTGGTGGGAGAGGGAAGAGTTTGGAGAGTTTGTTACTTAAGGGCTTGTTCAAGTTTGGACAAACTTAGGGAAAAAAAACTTTTAGAAGAGCTTTCCAGGTAATAAACTTTTAATTTTTTATTTTACTGGACTTAAGAAAAAAAAATTTTACTGAGGGGGAAAAGTGGAAAAAACTTATTTATTAACACATACAAGAGAAACACTTTTCAGCACAGACCCAGATGACAAAAAAAGTTTTTACTGAGAGAGAGAAACTTGGCCTTCGCTTTTTCACTAGAAGGGCGAACGCTTCTCTGGCCGGTGTCCAGAGGCAGGCCGCAGGGTTCCTCCGGAGCTGGTGCTGAATTCTCAGGAGGTGAGGGGGAGAAGGGAGAGGGGGAGAGAGAGAAAGAAAAAAACAGCCGGAATAGCTAGCAAGCTTTAAACAGCAGCGAGCTAAACCAAATAATTCAAGCAATATAAAGTCAAAAAAATCAAGCAAAAAAAAAACCAGCTAACTAACAAACCAGGCCACGAGCCACCACCACAGCAGCGATAGCCACACGCAGCAGCAGCCAGAGGCAAGTCCGCAGCCCCACGAGCCCCCCCCAAGCCAAGCCCGCGGCAAACCAAGACCATTCCTAGAGCAGAGCCCCAGGCGGCCCTCCCCGGGAGCAGACAGCTTCATGGCCAAGGGGGCAGGGTGAGAGTCAGTCAAAACATCAACCCAGGACAGCTCCAGTTGTTGTATCCCATATCCCTTGCACCTTGCGTCATGTTAATGCCC
>JAPFBE010000348.1:0-60930 GCA_034336665.1 Luscinia megarhynchos | reverse complement strand
AAGGAGGATTTGGGGTTTGGGGAAGGCTTTGAGGGGTTTGGGGAAGATTTGGGGGATTCGGGGATTTTGGGGGTAAAAAGGGAGGATTTGGGGTTTGGGGAAGGTTTGAGGGGTTTGGGGAGATTTGAGGGACTTGGGGGATTTGTGCAGGGAGGATTTGGGGTTTGGGGAAAGGTTTGAGGGATTTGGGGAAGATTTGGGGGTTTAGGGTGGAAGGAGATTTGGGGTGGGATTTGGGGAGTTTTTGGGGTGGGATTTGGGGATTTTTGGGGTGGGATTTTGGGAGATTTTTGGCATTTTGGGGGGGAAGAAAAGAGAGAGCTGAGGGGATTTGGGGAGATTTGAGAGGATTTGGGGGGCAAGAAAAAGAATTTGGGGTGCATTTGAGGGTGCAGGGAAGAGGAAATTTGGGGGCAAAAAAAATTTGGGGAGTAAAAAAAATTTGGGGTGCAAAAAAAAATTTGGGGTAAAAGAATATTGGGGTGAAGGGTGGAGGGAATTTGGGGTGCAAAAAAAATTTATGGTGCAAAAAAAGAATTTGGGGTGCAGGGAGGAAAGAGGTTTTGAGGATTTTGGGGGACATGGAGGATTTTGGGACTGAGGTGGGATTTGGGGGTGGGATCAGGTTTTTGTGTTTAGGGCAGGAATTGAGGATTTGAGAGGGAAAAAGTGGCATAAAATGGCCCAAAAAAGGGAAAAATGGGAGAAGAGGGCAAATGGAACAGAGGGAGAATTTGGGGTGAAAAATGTGAGATTTTGGGGTGTCCTAACCCCCCTTTCCTGCCAGCCGCCATGGAGGAGGAGGAGAAGCCCCGGGGAGGAGCCGGCCGAGGACGGGGGCGAGCCCCCAGAGCCTGAGGGGTCTCATGCGAGACAGCCAGGGGCTGCTGGTGAGACTGGGGAGCGACTGGGAGCAACTGGGTGACTGGGAGCGACTGGGAGGGGAGATTTGGGGTGGGGGATCCCCCTGAGGGGGTTTGGGGGCCGGGACCCTTTGGGGGAGATTTTGGGGGCTGCAACACCCTGAGGGGGGTTGGGGGGATTTTGGGGGGCTGAGACCCCCTTGGGAGGGATTTGGGGGAGATTTGGGGGTTGGGATCCCCCTGGGGGGGTTTGGGGCGGATTTTTGGGGAGCTGGGACCCCCGGAGGGAAATTTGGGGTCTGGGACCCCTTGGGGGATTTTGGGACTGGGACCCCCCTGAGGAGTTGGGGAGATTTTTGGGGGCTGGGACCCCTTGGGAGGAAATTTAGGGGTTCTAAAATCTCTCTGATGGATTTTGGGTGTTTTTGGGGATTTTGGAACCCTCTGATGAATTTTGGGGATTTTTTGGGGGATTTTTAGAACCCCCTGATGGATTTTGGGGGATTCTGGGGGATTTGGGGAATTTTGGGACCCCTCGATGGATTTTGGGGGATTTTTGGGACCCCCTGATGGATTCTGGGGATTTTGGGGGATTTTTGGGAACCCCCTGATGGATTTTAGGGGGATTTTTGGGGGGATTTTTGGGACCCCCTGATGGATTTTGGGGGATTTTTTGGGATTTTGGGGGGTTTTTGGGACCCCGTGATGGATTCTGGGGGATTTTGGGGGATTTTGGGGGATTTTTGGGAACCCCCTGATGGATTTTGGGGATTTTGGGACCCCCCTGATGGATTTTGGGGGTTTTGGGGGATTTTGGGGATTTTGGAACCCCTCGATGGATTTGGGGATTTTGGGGGATTTTTGGGGATTTTGGAACCCCTCGATGGATTTTGGGGGATTCTGGGGATTTTGGGGATTTTTGGGACCCCTGTGATGGATTTTTAGGGTCCCTCCCCCACAGAAAGCCCTGCAGCTCTGGTGAGCGGAGAATTCGTCTGGGGTCAAGGTGAGGTCACCTGGCGGTCCCCAAATGTCACCTGGGGGGTTGTGATGTCACCTGGGGTCCCCAAATGTCACCTGGGGGTCTGAGTGTCACCTGGGGGTCTCAGTGTCACCTGGGGGTCCCCAAATGTCCCCAAAGTGTCACCTGGGGGTCTCAGTGTCACCTGTCCCAGTGTCCCCGGGGTGTCACCTGTCCCAGTGTCACCTGTCCCAGTGTCCCTGTGTGTCCCTCGGGTGTCACCTGTCCCAGTGTCACCTGTCCCAGTGTCACCTGTCCCAGCTCAGTGTCACCTGTCCCAGTGTCACCTGTCCCAGTGTCACCTGTCCCAGCTCAGTGTCACCTGTCCCAGTGTCCCTGTGTGTCCCCGGGGGTGTCACCTGTCCCAGTGTCACCTGTGTGTCCCGGGGGTGTCACCTGTCCCAGCTCAGTGTCACCTGTCCCAGTGTCACCTGTGTGTCCCTAGGGGTGTCACCTGTCCCAGTGTCACCTGTCCCAGTGTCCCTGTCCCAGTGTCCCTGTCCCAGTGTCCCTGTCCCAGTGTCACCTGTCCCAGTGTCCCTGTGTGTCCCCCCAGGTGCCCCCCGTGAGCGCCCCCGGCAGCAGCGCTGGTGTTGGGGACCCCGGCCTGAGAGCGGCCCGGTGAGTGACCAGTATAGCCCAGTACGGACCAGTATAGCCCAGTGTGTCCCAGTACAGACCAGTATAGCCCAGTACGGACCAGTATAGCCCAGTGTGTCCCAGTACAGACCAGTATAAACCAGTACGGACCAGTATAGCCCAGTGTGTCCCAGTACAGACCAGTATAAACCAGTACGGACCAGTATAGCCCAGTGTGTCCCAGTATAGCCCAGTATAAACCAGTACGGACCAGTATAACCCAGTGTGTCCTAGTATAACCCAGTATAAACCAATACAGACCAGTATAACCCAGTGTGTCCTGGTATAACCCAGTACAGACTGGTATAAACCAGTACAGACCAGTATAGCCCAGTGTGTCCCAGTATAACCCAGTACAGACTGGTATAAACCAGTACAGACCAGTATAAACCAGTACGGACCAGTATAACCCAGTGTGTCCTAGTATAGCCCAGTACAGACTGGTATAAACCAGTACAGACCAGTATAACCCAGTGTGTCCCAGTATAACCCAGTGTATCCCAGTGTAACCAGTATATTCCAGTATAACCCAGTACAGATTAGCATAACCTAATGTATCCCAGTATACCATGGTATAACCCAGTACTCACCAGTATAAACCAGTATATCCCAGTGTATGGCAGTACAGACCAGTATGATGCAGTGTAGCCCAGTATAACCCAGTTTATCCCAGTATAACCTAGTACATCCCAGTATAACCCAGTATAACTTCGTACACTCCAATATAACCCAGTATAAGTTCACATATCCCAGTATAACTCAGTTCATCCCAGTATACCCCAGTATAACCCAGTTCATCCCAGTATATCCCAGTATAAACTCATATATCCCAGTATAACCCAGTGCATCCCAGTATACCCCAGTATAATCTTGTATATCCCAGTATAACTCAGTTCATCCCAGTATACCCCAGTATAATCCAGTTCATCCCAGTATAACCCAGTTCAGACCCAGCTGTATTCCAGTTCAGACTAGTATAACCAGTATATCCCAGTGTAACCCAGTATATCCCAGTCCCCTCCCAGTTTATCCCAGTCTATCCTAGTCCCTCCCACTTTCCCTCCCAGTTTATCCCAGTCCATCCCAGTTCCATCCCAGTCCCTCCCAGTTTATCCCAGTCCCTCCCAGTCCCTCCCAATCCCCTCCCAGTCCCTCCCAGTCCCTCCCAGTCTAACCCAGTTTCCCCTCAGGTCTGGGAGGCCGCGGGGGGCTTGGGGGAAACCCTGAGCAGCTGCAGCTCAGCGGGTGAGGGGGGACCCCAAAATCTGGGGATGGGAACCCCAAAATCTGGGGGGACCCCGAAATCTGGGGGGGAAACCAAAACTGGGGGGGAACCCCAAAATCTGGGAGGGGAACCCCGAAATCTGGGGGGGAACCAAAACTGGGGGGAACCCTAAACTGGGGGGAACCCCCGAAATCTGGGGGGACCCAAAATCTGGGGGGACCCAAAATCTGGGATGGGAACCCTAAAATCTGGGGGACCCCGAAATCTGGGGGGAACCAAAAATGGGGGACACCCCAAAATCTGGAGGGGGACCCCGAAATCTGGGGGTGAACCAAAACTCGGGGGGAACCCAAAAATCTAGGGGGACCCCAAAACTGGGGTTGATTTTTTGGGGGTTCAGGGGGTTTTTGGGGTGCAGAATCCATTTTTGGGGTTCAGGAGGTTATTTGGGGTCCCATTTTTGGGGGTTCCGGGGGTCTCATTTTTGGGGTTCAGGATCCATTTTTGGGGTTTTTTACCCCCGAGGACCCAGGAAGCTGGAGCTGGGGCCGAGATCCCTTTTTGGGGTTCAGGGTCCCTTTTTGGGGTTCAGGGGGTTTTTTGGGGTGCAGAATCCATTTTTGGGGTTATTTTTGCCCCCCAGAGGGGAGGGGTCCCCCGAGGACGAGGAGCTGGAGCTGGTGGCCGAGATCCCTTTTTGGGGTTCAGGGTCCCTTTTTGGGGTTCAGGGTCCCTTTTTGGGGTTCAGGGGGTTTTTGGGGTGCTGGATCCATTTTTGGGGTGCAGAATCCATTTTTGGGGTGCAGAATCCATTTTTGGGGTTCAGGATCCATTTTTGGGGTTCAGGATCCATTTTTGGGGTTGTTTTTGCCCCCCCGAGGACAAGGAGCTGGAGCTGGGGCCGAGATCCCTTTTTGGGGTTCAGGGAGTTCCTGTGACCCCGGGGTTGGTTTTTGGGGTTCAGGGGTTTTTTGGGGTGCAGAATCCATTTTTGGGGTTCAGGATCCTTTTTTGGGGTTTCTGGGGTCTCATTTTTGGGGTGCAGAATCCATTTTTGGGGTTGTTTTTTGCCCCCCAGAGGGGAGGGGTCCCCCAAGGACGAGGAGCTCCAGCTGGGGCCGAGATCCCTTTTTGGGGTTCAGGGGGTTTTTGGGGTTCAGGATCCATTTTGGGGTGCAGAATCCATTTTTGGGTGCAGAATCCATTTTTGGGGGTTCAGGATCCATTTTTGGGGTTGTTTTTGCCCCCCGAGGGACGAGGAGCTGGAGCTGGGGCGAGATCCCTTTGGGGTTCAGGGAGTTCCTGTGACCCCGGGGTTGGTTTTTGGGGTTCAGGGGTTTTTTGGGGTGCAGAATCCATTTTTGGGTTTCAGGAGGTTATTTGGGGTCCCGTTTTTGGGGTTCAGGATCCATTTTTGGGGTTGTTTTTGCCCCCCAGGGGGAGGGGTCCCCCAAGGACGAGAGCTCCAGCTGGGGCCGAGATCCCTTTTTGGGGTTCAGGGTGTTTTTTGGGGTTCAGGGTCCCTTTTTGGGGTTCAGGGGGTTTTTTGGGGTTCAGAATCCATTTTTGGGGTGCAGAATCCATTTTTTGGGGTGCAGAATCCATTTTTGGGGTTGTTTTGCCCCCAGTGGGGAGGGGTCCCCGAGGACGAGGAGCTGGAGCTGGTGGCCGAGGTCCCTTTTGGGGTTCAGGGTGTTTTTGGGGGTTCAGGGGTTTTTGGGGTGCAGAATCCATTTTTGGGGGTGCAGAATCCATTTTGGGGTTGTTTTGCCCCCAGCGGAGAGGGTCCCCCGAGGACGAGGAGCTGAGCTGGTGGCCGAGGTGCACGTGGGGGATCTGGGGAGCTGCTACCGGAGAGAAGCCCTGGAGAGCCCCCGCAAAACAGGGTGGGGGGATTTTGGGGGATTTTTGGGAATTTTGGGAATTTTGGGGGGTTTGGGGATTTGGGGGAGTCTGGGAGGGACTTTTGGGGGGATTTGGGGGGATTTTTGGGAACTTGGGGAGGGCTGCTGAGAATCTGAGGGGATTTCAGGAGGATCTTTTGGGTCTGGGGGGATTTTTGGGGGTTTGGGGTGGGATTGGGGGGCTTTTGGGGGCGGCTGAGAGGGATTTGGAGGGATCTTTTGGGGGATTTTGGGGACTTTAGGGGATCTTTGGGGGATTTTTGAGATTTGGGGAGTCTGGGAGAGGATTTTGGGGGATTTTGGGGGAGGCTGCAAAGAATTTGAGGGATTTCAGGAGGATTTTAGCGGGGTTGGGGGTTTTTTGGGATTTGGGGGATTTTGGGGGGATTTTTGGGGATTTGGGGGAGTCTGGGAGGGATTTTGGGGGGGGATTTGGGGGATTTTTTGGGAATTTGAGGGATTTCAGGAGGATTTTTGGGGGCCTGAGATTTTTTGGGGGTTGGGGAGGATTTGGGGGGGATTTTTGGGGGATTTAGGGGATTTTGGAGGAGTCTGAGGGATCTGGGGATCTTTGGGAATTTTGGGGAGGCTGCAAAGAACTCTGAGGGATTTCCAGGAGGATCTTTAGGGGCTGGGGGATTTTTGGGGATCTTGGGGGTATTGGGGGATCTTTGGGGGGATTTGGGGGATTTGGGGGATTTTAGGGGGATTTTGGGGATTTGGGGGTTTTGGGGGGAGTCTGGGAGGGATTTTGGGGGGATTTGGGGGGATTTGGGGGAGGTTGCAGAGAATTTGAAGGATTTTTAGGGAGGATTTTAGGAGGTTTGGGGAAGTTTTTTGGGATTTGGGGGTATTGGGGGATTTTGGGGGGATTTTTGGGGGATTTGGGGGAGTCTGGGAGGGATTTTGGGGGGGGATTTGGGGGGGATTTTTTGGGAATTTGAGGGATTTCAGGGAGGATTTTGGGGGATTTTTTGGGGGTGTGGGGCCGGTTGGGAGGATTTGGGGATTTGGGATTTTGGGGGATTTTGGGGGGTGATCTTGGGATTTGGGGGGTTTTGGAATGGATTTTGGGGATTTTGGGGGTAGAATTCAGGGATTTGGGGTGGAAATGGGGGATTTAGGGTGGAAATGAGAAAAAATAGAAATGAGAGAGAATTTTTAAAGAAGAATGAGGAATTTAGGGTGGAAATGAGGGAATTTTGGGGTGGAATTTGGGGATTTTTGGTAGAAATGAGGAATTTTGGGGTGGAATTAGAGAATTTTGGGTGTAAATGAGGAGTTTTGGGGTGGAATTTGGGAATTTTGGGTGTAAATGAGGAATTTTGGGCTGGAATTTGGGGTGTAAATGAGGAATTTTGGGGTGGAATTTGGGGATTTTGGTAGAAATGAGGAATTTTGGGGGTGGAATTTGGGGATTTTGGGTGGAAATGAGGAATTTTGGGGTGGAATTTGAGAATTTTGGGTGTAAATGAGGAATTTTGGGCTGGAATTTTGGGTGTAAATGAGGAGTTTTGGGGTGGAATTTGGGGATTTGGGGTGAAAACGGGAAATTCAGAGTAGCAAACGAGGATTTTTGGACATTTTAATGAACTTTGATCCCATTTTTCCCCAATCTCACCGTTCTCATTATTTATTTTATTTTTTTTATCCCCCCCAGGTCACTCCTCCCTCCCTCCCCCCGCGCCAGCCATGCTGCCCGGCGGGCCCCTCCCCCTCGGCCCCCCGCCGGCGCCCCCGCCTCTCCCCCGGGCCAGGCTCCCGGCTGCCGCTTCTCCCGCCTCGAGCCCTGGCTGCGCCAGGCGCCGCTAGCCCGGCCACTGGGGCTCCGGGGCCGCAGCAGCCGCAGAGACCCCCCAGAACCCCCCGGCCCCCTCGCATCAGCCGGGCCGGCCCCACCCCAAAGCCGGTGCTCCTCCTCCTCCTCCTCCTTCCTCCTCCTCCTCCTCCGCCTCCTCCTCCTCCTCCTCCTTCCTCGCTCCCCGGCTCCCCCCGCCCTCGCCTCCCCAGTTTTGGATATTTATGATCCTTTCCACCCCACGGATGAGGAAAACCCCAATTTGGAGCGGGGAGCCCCCCAGGAGTTCGGGCTTTGGAGGGGGGAGCAGCCTCCTCATCCTCGCCAAAGGAGGCCGGAGGGCTGCAGGACCAGAAGTCACGATCCCTTCGAGCCCATCGGGCTCCAACCCCAGCCTCGTCACGGAGCAGCCCCAGCCCCGGGAGGAGGAGGAGGAGGAGGAGGAGGAGGAGGAGGAGGAGGAGGAGGGGACGAAGAGGAGGAGGATGAGGAAGAGGAGGAGGAGGAGGAGGAGAGGCGCCCGCCCGGAGGTGCCGCACAGCATCAGCAGCCGCATCTCCGAGACCTTGGCCGGCATCTAGCAGTACAACAGCCTGAGCCAGGACTTCGAGAAAGAACCGAGCCGCCAAGACGCCGCCCGAAGGCCGGGAGCCGACTCCACGCTGCCGGGGGCTGGACGAGGGACGAGGAGGAGGAGGAGGAGGAGGAGCGGAGGAAGGTCGGAGCCGCGCGCCGCGGCTCTCGTGGTGGATCTGTGCGGGAAGGGGCGCGCCGACGAGCGATGAGCGCACGCCGGCTGGGACGGGAAGCTCTCGCTGGAGGTGGTGACGCCGGCCACGCTAAAGCCGCTGACTCTCGGTACTGGCAAAGCCGCTGACTCCCGGCACGGGCAAAGCCGCTGACTTCGGTACGGCACCAGCGCCCGAAGCAGCGCCAGCGCCCGCTGACACCGCGGCCGCCCGCGAGTGGGGCGCTGGCCGCCGACTCGGAGATCGAGGAAGGCGAGATCGCGGCAGCCCGACGCAGGAGAGGTTCAGCCCGGTGAGGGTTTTTCCGGGCGCCGCCCGACCGGGCGGCAGCGGCAGCGGCAGCCCGCGCCCGAAACGCCCGAACAGCTCAGCGCCTGCCCGAGGCGCGCGACGCATTTCCTGTCGCTGCACGATTCGGACGAGGAAGGAGATTTCGGGCGCCGAAGTCGCAGCCGACCAGCGGTGGAAGAGCGGCGGAGGCGGGCGGGCGCGCGCGGCGGGCGCTCAGTCGGATTTGTGGCGGAAAATCCTGGAGCCAGCGGCGGCTGCAGCGCCCGCCGCTTCGCTCTCGGCGGCGTCAGCGAAGAAACCGGCTGCTCAGCGACACGCTGGCGTCCGGTGGCCTCTGGGCCGGGCGCTAAGAAGCTACGGAGCCGGGCGGCAAGGCTAAGGAGCGCACCCGGGCGGCCGGTCGCCAGCCCCGTCCCGCCGGCGCTGGTCGCTGGGCGTCGCGGTCCCCGGAGAAGCGGCGCGGGCGGCGCTTCCAGCAGCTGCCGAGGCGCTAAGGAGAAGCACCACGGGAGAAGAAGAAGAAGCAGCGCCGAGGTCCCGGAGGCAGCGGGTCCCCGGCGTAGACGGCCAAGGCGAGAAGGGAGAGGCGGGCGGCGCTGGCGCGCGGTGAAGCCGCCAGCCGGTGCAGGAGCTCAACGACTTCGGACCTGTTCGCCATCAAGAGGACGATCACGGTGAACCGGGCTAGCCGCCACCGAGCCCAAGCCGGAGGTGCTGTACGACTTCGGAGGGGCTGAGCCGAGGGCTTCGACCAGCGAAGCACGGGCGAAGTTCCCCGGCCAGGAAAACCGAGGCCAGGCCGCCCGGCCGAGCCGGGCAAAAAGGAGAAGGAGAGGAAAACGCTGGCGCATGGTGAGAGGGCGCTCCCCAGAGAGAAATACAAGAAAAAATTCAAAGAATATCCCGAACAAGGCGGCAGCCGACGGCGCAAGAGCAAGGAGAAGCAGCCGGAGAAAAGGCGAGCGGAAAAGCAAAACGGCGAGAGCGGGCGGAAGCGCCGAAGCGCCGGCGGCCGCCAGGAAGGTGAAGCTGCAGTCCAAGGTGTCGGTGCTGATCCGGGAGGGCGTCAGCTCCACCACGACCCCCGCAGGGACGGAACAGGGCGGCGCCGGGATCGGGCGTTTAAGTTCGCCCAGCTGACGCCGAGAGCCGCATGGCGTTCTTGAAACCGGAGGAGAAAGCCGAGAAAGCGCCCCGGCGAAATTCCACGCCCAGGGAGACGGCAGCGAAAAGCCCGCAGAAGGCGAAAACCGCCAAGAGCAAAGCGGCGTCAAGAAGGTGAAGGTGAAAAAGCAAAGGGGAGGCGCGAAAGAGGGAAAACCAAAGGTGAAGACGGCGCTGAAGAAATCCAAAGCCGACAGCTGCAGCCAAAGGCGGGCGGGCGCCTCCCCTGCTCCCGCCCAGCTAAAAACGGAAGCCAGCCTGGTCGGGATCGAAAAATCCAACGGGGGAACCCCAGCGCCAGGAAGTCCCGGGCGCCAGCCCTACAAACGGGCGGGCGGCGGCGGGCGTGCCGCGAAAGGAGCTGACCCCATTCGCAGACCGTGGACAGCAGCTGCAAGACCCCGACGTGTCCTTCCTGCCCCGAGGAGGGCTCGGGGCGGCCCCCGGGCTTGGGGGCGAGGTTCTGGCGACGGGGACCCCCAGGGCCGAGCCGAGGCCGACAGCACGCAGCAGGAGCAGGAGGAGGCCTTGCGTGGCGGGCGCCGGGGAGCAGCGCGGGCTGGGAGCCTGCAGCGTGGATTGTGCCACTGTGGGGTGCTGGCCTGTAGGTGGAGATTTGGGGGAAATTTGGGGAATTTTGTGGGATTTTAGGGATTTTGGGTGGGCTTTGGGTGGAGTTTCCGGGACCCCAGCGGGGCAGCGCTGGGCTGGAGCCTGAGGGGAGGGATTGTGCCACCAGCGGGGTGCTGGCCTGTAGGTGGAGATTTGGGGGAACTGAGGGAATCCTTTGGGGGATTTTAGGGATTTTGGGTGGGTTTTGGGTGGGTTTGGGACCCCGGCGGGGCAGCCTTGGGCTGGAGCCTGCAGGGGCGTGGATTGTGCCACCAGCGGGGTGCTGGCCTGTAGGGTGGAGATTTGGGGGAACTAGGGGAGAATTTGGGGGATTTTAGGATTTTGGGTGGGTTTTGGGTGCGCTTTGGGTGGGTTTGGGGACCCTCGCCGGGGAAGCAGCCTGTGGGCTGGAGCCCTGCAGTGGATTGTGCCACCAGCGGGGTGCTAGCCTGTAGGTGGAGATTTGGGGGAAATTTGGGGAATTTTGTGGGATTTTTAGGGATTTTGGGTGGGTTTTGGGTGGGTTTTGGGTGGGTTTTGGGTGGGTTTTAGGGACCCTCGCCGGGGGCAGCCGGGCCTGGAGCCCTGAGGGGGCGTGGATTGTGCCACCAGCGGGGGTGCTGGCCTGTAGGTGGGAGATTTGGGGGTTCGGGAGGTTTGGGGGATATTTGGGGGATTTAGAGTTTGGGGGGATTTGAAGGGGATTTTTGGGGGTTTAGGGTGGATTTTGAGGAGGTCTGGGAGAGGATTTTTAGGGATATTTGGAATATTTAGGGGAGGATTTGGGGGATTTGGGGAGGATTTGGAGGGGATTTTTGGGGGTCTGGGAAGGATTTGGGGAGGAGGATTTGGGGGATTTTTTGGGGATGTGAGGTGGTTTTGGGGAGGATTTTGGGGAGAATTTGTGGGATTTTAGGGAGTTTTGGGGAGGATTTTGGGGGTTTGAGGAGGAATTTTAGGTTTGGGGGGTTTGAGGGAGGATTTTTAGGGGAGGATTTTGGAGGAAATTTGGGGGGCATTTGGGGAGGATTTGGGGGCTTTGGAGAGGATTTTGGGGGTTTAGGGTGGATTTTGGGGGTCTTGGGAGGACTTCGGGAGAATTTGGGGGGATTTTTGGGGGGATGTGAGGGTGGTTTGGGGAGGATTTTGGGTGGGTTTTGGGTGGGTTTTAGGGTGGGTTTTGGGTGGAGCCTGGGACCCCAGCGGGGGCAGCCGAGCTGGAGCCCTGAGGGGGGAGGGGATTGTGCCACCAGCGGGGTGCTAGCCTGGAGGTGGAGATTTGGGGGGATTTGGGGAGAATTTGGGGGGATTTTAGGGATTTTGGGTGGGTTTTGGGTGGATTTTGGGTGGGTTTAGGGACCACGGCAGCCGGGCTGGAGCCTGCAGGGGGGGGCGTGGATTGTGCCACCAGCGAGGGGTGCTGGCCTGTAGGTGGAGATTTGGGGGATTTGGGGGATTTGGAGAGGATTTGGAGTATTTGGGGAGAATTTGGAGAGGATTTTTGGGGGGTTTAGGGGTGGATTTTGGAGATCTGGGGAGGATTTTGGGGGATATTTGGGGAGGATTTGGGGGATTTGGGGGGATTTGGGGGGATTTTGGGGATGTGAGGTGGTTGGGGAGGATTTTGGGAGAATTTGTGGGATTTTAGGGAGTTTGGGAGGATTTTGGGTGGGTTTTGGGTGGGTTTCGGGACCAGCGGGGGCAGCCGGGCTGGAGCCTGAGGGGGAGGGGATTGTGCCACCAGCTGAGGTGCTGGCCTGGAGGTGGAGATTTGGGGGGGAATTTGGGGGATTTGGGGATAATTTGGGGGATTTGGGGGGATTTGGAGGGGATTTTTGGGGGTCTGGGAAGGATTTGGGGAGGATTTGGGGGGATTTTTGGGGGATGTGAGGTGGTTGGGGGGAGGATTTGGGGAGAATTTGGGGGGATTTTTTGGGGATGTGAGGTGATTGGGGGAGGATTTTGGGAGAATTTGTGGGATTTTAGGGAGTTTGGGTGGATTTTGGGTGGGTTTTGGGTTGTCCCTCAGTGGTTTTTGGGGGTGTTTTTGGGGTTATTTTGGGATATTTTTGGGGTGTACCTCAGTGTTTTTGGGGGTATTTTGGGATTTATTTTTGGGGATATTTTTGGGGTGTTTTGGATGTTTTTGGGGTGTTCCTCAGAGTGTTTGGGGGTACTTTTGGGTGATATTTTGGGGGTATTTTTGGGCTGATTTTGGGATATTTTGGGATATTTTTGGGGATATTTTTGGGATATTTTTTAAGTGATTTTGGGGATATTTTTGGGGTGATTTTGGGATATTTTTGGGATGTTTTTGGGATATTTTGGGATATTTTTGGGCTGATTTTGGGATATTTTTGGGCTGATTTTGGGGATATTTTTGGGGATATTTTTGGGGTGATTTTGGGATATTTTTGGGATGTTTTTGGGATATTTTGGGATGTTTTTGGGGTATATTTTGGGATATTTTTGAGATGATTTTGCGGATATTTTTGTGGTATTTTTGGCGGATTTGGGGATATCTTTGGGCTGATTTTTGGGATATTTTTGGGGATATTTTTGGGGTGATTTGGGGATATCTTTGGGATACTTTTGGGATATTTTTGGGGTATATTTTGCGGATATTTGGGGGTTTTTTGGGATATTTTTGGGATATTTTTGGGGTATATTTTGCAGATATTTTGGGGTTTTTTTGGGATATTTTTGGGGTGTTTTTGCGGATATTTTGCGGATATTTTTGGGGTGTTTTTGGGGTGTCCCTGAGTGCTCCGTGCCCGCAGTGACAGCGCTGCTGTTCAAGATGGAGGAAGCGAATCTGGCCAGCCGGGCCAAGGCCCAGGAGCTGATCCAGGCCACGAACCAGGTCCGGGCACCCCAAATCTGGGGGGTGGGACGGGGGAATCCCAAATTTAGGGGGGCTGGAATAGGGGGAGCCTGAAATTTGGGGGGTTTGGACACAGGGGGAATTTCAAATTTGGGGGGTGGGATGGGGAATCCCAAATTTGGGGGTGGGATATGAGGACTCCAAATTTGGGGGGTGGGACAGGGGGAGCCCAAATTTTGGGGGTGGGACATGGGGAGCCTCAAATTTGGGGGGCTGAGATGGGGGGACCCCAAATCTGGGGGGACAGGGGACCCCAAATTTCGGGGTGGGATGGGGGAATCCCAAATCTGGGGGGTGGGACAGGGGAGCCCAAATTTGGGAGTTTGGACACAGGGAGAACCCCAAATTTGGGGGGTGAGACGGGGGAGCCCGAATTTTGGGGGAGGGACATGAGGGACCCCAAATTTGGGGGGTGGGATGGGGGAATCCCAGATTTGGGGGGTTTGGACACAGGGGGAACCCCAAATTTTGGGGGAGCCTTAAATTTGGGGAGGTTGGAGGAAGGAGCTCAAATTTATGGGGATTTGGGGGAGGGGGAGCCCAAGATTTTGGGGGGTGGGGGAGGGGAACCCAAATTTCAGGGGGGGTTGGGATAGGGGCAACCCGAATTTGGAGATTTGAGACAGGGGGAGTCCAAAATTTGGGGGGTTTGAGACAGGGGAGTCCAAATTTTTGGGGGTTTGGGACAGGGGGACCCCAAATTTGGGGGGTTTGGGGAGATGGGATCCCCCAAATTTGGGGGGGTTGGGGACAGGGGAACCCCAAATTTGGGGGGATTTGGGAGGTTTTGTGCATGGGAGCCCCAAATTTGGGGGGTTAGGGGCAGAGAACCCAAATTTGGGGGGTTGGGGACAGGGGAACCCCAAATTTGGGGGTTTGAGGACCCCAAAATGGGGGGTGGGAACCCCAAAAAACCAAACAAGGACCTTCCCCAAATTTATTTTTATTTTTTTTGGCAGATCCTGAGCCACACCAAGGCTGCCCTCCTCCCCACCCTGGGCCCCCCCTGGCCCTCCCTCCTGGGCCCCTCGGCGCCCCTCCCCCACCCTCTACCTGCTGCCCCCTCCCCCCGGCCGCGCTCCCCCCCACCCCCCACCATGGGGGGGGGAGGGGGGGATAGGAGGGACGGCGAGGGCCGAGGGACAGCCGACAAGGTGAGGGGGGGAGGGAGTGACCCCGAGTGACCCCCGAGTGACCCTGAGTGACCTTGAGTGACCCCCGAGTGACTCTGAGTGACCCGAGTGACCCTTGAGTGACCCCCGAGTGACCCCTTGAGTGACCCCCCTAGTGACCCTGAGTGACCCTTGAGTGACCCCCCGAGTGACCCTTGAGTGACCCCAAATAATGCCGAGTGACCCTGAATGACCCCCTCTGAATTACCCCCTGAGTGACCCCCGAGTGACCTCTGAGTGACCCCCGAGTGACCTTGAGTGACCCCGAGTGACCCCGAGTGACCCCTGAGTGATCCCCGCGTGACCTTGACTGACAGTGACCCCAAATGATTTTTAATGACCCCCGAGTGACCTTGACTGACCTTTAATGACCCCAAGTGACCTTTAGTGACCCCGAGTGACCTTGACTGACCTTTAATGACCCCAAATGACCTTTTGTGACCTCGAGTGACCCCGAATTTCCCGGCAGTGCCTGAAGAATCTGCACACACGGGGACCTGAGTGACCTTGAGTGACCTTGAATGACCCCAAATGACCTTTAATGATCCCTGACTGACCCCTGAGTGACCTTGAATGACCCCAAATGACCACTGAGTGACCCAAATGACCTTGACTGACCCCGAATTCTCGCAGTGCCTGAAGCAGCTGCACATGCAGGAGCCTGGATGACCTTGAGTAACCTTGATTGACCCTGAATGACCCCTGAGTGACCCTGAATGACCCCTGAGTGACCTTGGCTGACCTTTAATGACCCCGAGTGACCCCAAACTCCCCGAATTTCCACAGTGCCTGAACACGCTGCACACGCAGGAGTCCCGAATGACCCCTGAGTGACCTTGACTGACCCGACTGACCTTGAATGACCCCCGAGTGACCCCAGCTCTTTCCCCCATCAGTACCTGAAGAAGCTGCACACGCGAGGGAGCCTGAACGACCCTGAGTGACCTTGAATGACCCTGACCCCAAATGACCCTGAGTGACCCGAGTGACCCCGAATGACCCCGAGTGACCCCAGCTCTGTCCCCACAGTACCTGAAGAAGCTGCACACGCAGGAGCCTGAATGACCCCTGAGTGACCTTTTACTGACCTTGACTGACATTGACTGACCCTAAATGACCCCTGAGTGACCCCAAATGACCCCTGAGTGACCCCGAATGACCTTTAATGACCCCAGCCCTGTCCCCACAGTACCTGAAGAAGCTGCACACGCAGGAGCCTGACTGACCCCTGAGTGACCCTTACTGACCTTTAATGACCCTGACTGACCCTGAGTGACCTTGACTGACCCCTGAGTGACCCCGAGTGACCCCAGCTCTTTCCCCATCAGTACCTGAAGAAGCTGCACACGCAGGAGCGCGCGGTGGAGGAGGTGAAACTCGCCATCAAACCCTTCTACCAGCGCAAGGACATCACCAAGGACGAGTACAAGGACATCCTGCGCAAGGCCGTGCACAAGGTACCCCCGAAACACCCCAAAAAACGGAGAGGGCACCCCGAAAAATGGGGGGCACCAAAAAATCCCGGAGAAAACGGGCGAAGTTTGGGGGAAAACAACCAAAATTTGGGCCAAAACACCAAAAATCCGTCCCCAAAAAGTTGAATTTTCCCCAAAATTGGTGGGTGTGAGGTCATGGTCACCCCAAAAATGGAGAGACCCCAAAAAATGGAGAGGGGACCCTAAAAAATGGGGGGGCACCAAAAAATCCCGGAGAAAACGGGCAAAATTTGGGAAAAACTAGCCAAAAATTGGGAAAAAATAGCCAAAAATCCTGCAAAAATAATGAAAAAATCCCCTAAAAACTCTTCAAAAATCCTAAAAAAATTCTAAAAACCTCCAAATATCCCTGAAAGTGTTGAAAAATAATCAGAAAAAAAATCCCTGAAAAACCCTAAAAAAATTAGAAAAATCCCCCCAAACATTCCTAAAAATATTCCAAAAAAACCCCCAAAAAATCTGAAAAAACGACAAAAAAATCCCCAAAAATCTGAAAAATCCCCCATAGAAAAAAAATTCTAAATTTTTATAAATTGTCCCAAATTTGATTTTTTCTCCCCAGATCTGCCACAGCCGCAGCGGGGAGATCCAAAAAGTCCCTAAAAAAAATTCTCCCAATTCTAAAAAAAATCCCCAAAAAAGCACAAAAAATATAAAACTCTTTAAAAATATCCCTGAAAATTTTGAAAAAATAATCACAAAAAAAATCCCTAAAAACCCTAAAACAATCAGAAAAATCCCCCCAAAAATTCGTAAAAAAATTCCAAAAAAACACCAAAAAAATCTGAAAAAAACCCCAAAAAAACCCCAAAAAAATCTGAAAAAAAACCCAAAAAATCACCAAAAAATCCCCCCAAAAATTCCAAAAAAATTCTAAATTTTTATAAATTGTCCCAAATTTGATTTTTTTCTCCCCAGATCTGCCACAGCCGCAGCGGGGAGATCCAAAAAATCCCTAAAAAAAATTCTCAGAATTCTAAAAAAAATCGCAGAAAACGCCCCAAAAAATATAAAACCCTAAAAAAATCCCTGAAAATTTTGAAAAAAAATCACAAAAAAAATCCCTAAAAACCCTAAAAAAATCAGAAAAATCCCCCCAAAAATTCCTAAAAAAATTCCAAAAAATCCCCCCCAAAAAATCTGAAAAAACCCAAAAAACCCCCAAAAAAATCTGAAAAAAACCCCAAAAAATCACCAAAAAATCCCCCCAAAAATTCCAAAAAAATTCTAAATTTTTATAAATTGTCCCAAAATTTAATTTTTTCTCCCCAGATCTGCCACAGCCGCAGCGGGGAGATCAACCCGGTCAAGGTGAACAACCTGGTGTGCGCCTACGTGCAGCGCTACAAATACTTCCGGAAGCTGCCGCATGGGGGGAGGGTCAGCCCCCCGAGGACCCCCTGCCCCCAGTGGGACCCCCCAAGGACCTGGGGGACAAAGCCCCCCCGCCCTGCCCCCTCCCCCCGCTGTAAATACTCATTTCCCCTCCTTTCCACCCCCCAAAAAAATGGTTTGGTCCATTTAGCATGTCCCTCCCCCCATGCCCGCCCGCCACTGTTCTCCTTGAGAAGACCCAAAATTTGTTCCCTAGCACCTCCCTCCCCCCAAAATTTTCTGTCTGTACCCCAAAAAAATTCTGTCATAAATCGACTTTAGCCACCAGGAGGCGCTGTGGGGTTTTTATTGGGGGGACACCCCAAAAATCGGGGAAGGGAGTCCCAAAAAATTGGGGAGGGATCCCCTAAAATTTGGAGAAGATACCCCAAAAAATTGGGGAGGCAATCCCAAAAAATTGAGAATGAATGCTTTAAAGATTTGGGAGGGACCCCAAAATTGGGAGCCCCAAAAAATTGGGGAGGGATCCTCAAAATCGGAGAAAGGACCCCAAAATTTTTGGGAGAGACCCCAAGAATTGGGGAAGGAATCCCAAAAAATTGAGGAAGGGATCCCCAAAAATTGAGGGAGGGAAAACCCCAAAAATTGGGGAAAGGAGCCCCAAAAAGTTTGGGGGGATCCCTCACATTAATTGGGGGGAACCCCAAAAATTGAGAGACCCCAAAAATTTGGGAGGGAACACCTCAAAAATAGGGGAGAGAATCCTGGAAAAATTTGGGGGACCCCAAAAATTTGGGGAGAGGGAACCCCAAATTTGGGGGGGAGGGCTGAAAACCCCAAAATTTGGGATCTGCGAGTCCCAAAAAGGGCGGGGGGTTGGAATGTTCCATTGGGATGAATTTGGGGGGGGCAGGACAGGAATTCCCCCCCATGAC
The DNA here is from genome assembly GCA_034336665.1 of Luscinia megarhynchos. Lineage (NCBI taxonomy): Eukaryota > Metazoa > Chordata > Aves > Passeriformes > Muscicapidae > Luscinia > Luscinia megarhynchos. The sequence goes on along the minus strand of JAPFBE010000348.1, from coordinate 42,842 downwards.
GGGGCGTGGTTTGATCCAAGTGTCCCATTAGGGGGTCTGGAATGTTCCATTGCGGAAGAGGGGGAGAGCAGGAATTTCCTCCCCCCCCTTTAAAGAGGGTTGGTTTGATCCAAGCGTCCCATGTTCCACTGGGGGGAGTTGGGAATCCCCCCCCCTTTAGGGCGTGGTTTGATCCAAAGGTGCCTGGAATGTTCCATTGGGGGTGGGGCGGGGAATTCCCCCTTTAAAGGAGCTTGGTTCGATCCAAGGGGGGTTCCTGGAATGTTCCATGGCTGGGACAAGGGGGGAATTGGGAATCCCCCCTTTGAGAGGGCGTGGTTCGATCCAAGGGGGTTGGAACGTTCCATTGTGCGGGGGAGCTGGGAATCCTCCCCTCCATGAGGGAGCTCCGGAATGTTCCACTGCGGGGGGGGGGGGGGGGGCTGGGAATCCCCCCATTTCAGGGCGTGGTTCTGATCCGAAGGGGGCGGGGCCCGCGGGGATTCCCGGGGGGGAGGGGCGCGGGTTTAAAGGGGGGCTCGGGGGGGGGAGGGGCCACTCGGGACCCCCCGATTCCCCGGCACGATGCCCGAGGCCAAGGCCGGTAATTAACGGGGGGGGTTAATTAATCCGAGGAATTAATTGGAATTAATTAATTAAATATTTAAATTTATTTTATTGGCTCGAATTGATCGGGCTTGATTGAATTGGTTCGATTGAATTGATTTGGACATTAATTTATTGATCTAATTAATTTCTGGGATTTATTTATTTAATTAACTTATTAATTAAACTAAATTAAATTAAATTATTTACTTAATTAACATTAATTAATGCAAACTTAATTGCACTTATTGAATTAATTGAATTTATTTAAACATTAATTTATTTAATTTATGTGTGCATTTTTTTATTTATTCATTTCAACTTAATTTATTTAATTTAATGAACTTATTAAAATGTCATTTAATTATTTAATTAAATTGAATTTATTGAATATATTGAACATATTAAACTTACATAGATTTTATTTATTTATTTATTTCATTAATTAATTCAATTTATCGCATTGATTGAATTTATTTATTTTACTTAATGAATTTGATTTTATTTGCATTTATTGAATTTATTGATTTGGATTTATTTTAATTTCTCGAATTCTCAAATTTCTTGAACTGAATTTATTGAACTTAATTAATTTAATTTTATTGGATTTTTTTGAAATTGCAAAATTTATTTAAATTATTGAATTTATTAGATTTATTTAATAACGTTATTAATTTCAAAAACTTTAATTACCTTAATTGCCTTAATTAATTAATTTAATTAATTAACTACCCCAAGAGGGGACCATTAATTACCCCGGAGGGGCCAATTAATTAAAAATCAGATTAACAATGGCGCAATTAATTTTAATTAATGGGGATAAATTAAATAAAATTAATTTTTTTAGTGGTGTAATTAATTCTCAAAGGGGGGGAATAATCCTAATTAATCCTAATTAACCCTAATTAATTCTAATTAATTCTCAAGGAATTAACGGGGCAATTAATTCTGAAGGGGGTGAATTATCCGATATAACCCTAATTAATCCAAATTTAATCCTAATTAATCTAATTTAATCCTTATTAATTCTGAATTAATTCTCAATTAATCCTAATAAATTCTCAATTAATTAACGGGATAATTAATTCTCAAGGTGGGGGGGGATAATTAATCCAAATTTTTGAAAATTTTGGGAAAGAAAAAATTGGAAATTTTGGGGGTGCCCTGGGGGGAGGGGGTGACATCTGAGCCCCCCCGATGACGTCACCAAATGGGGGGAATTTTGGGAATGTGCCAAAAATTTTTAAGGGGGGGGGAGGTGACAATTTTTGGGCTGTGCCAAATTTTTTTATTGGGGGGGGTGACAATTTTGGGGGGGTGACAATTTTGGGTTGTTCCAACTTTGGGGGTCTGGAAGTTTTTGGGGGGGGGTGACAAAAATTTTGGGGGTGACAAATTTTGGGGTTGTACCAATTTTTTGGGGGGGGTGACGATTTTTTGTTTGTGACAATTTTTAGGGATGACAAATTTGGGTTGTACCCAATTTTTAGGGGGGGGCTGATAAATTTTGGGGTCCCAATTTTGGGTCGTACCAATTCCTTTTGGGGGGTTGTGACAATTTTTGGGTCGTACCAATTTTTTTGGGGGGGTGACGAATTTTGAGGGAGTTGCAAAAATTTTTGGCTTTGTGACAATTTGGGGGTGAAAATTTTGGGGGTTAATTTCACAAATTTAATTTCTCCCAATTTTTGGATTGTACCCAACTTTAAGGGGGGGGTGACAATTTTTGGGTTGTGCCAATTTTGGGATTTGCTTCAATTTTTTAAAATTCATTTTGACAAATTAAATTTCTCCCCATTTTTGGATCGTACCATTTTTAAAACGGGGGTGAAATTCTCGGGGAGCGACAATTTTTGGGATTGTACCAAATTTTGGGGCGGGGGTGTGCAAAATTTTTTAAAAATTAATTTTAACAAATTTTATTTCACCCCAATTTTTGGACTGTACCATTTTTTAACGTGGGGGTGACAAATTGACAAATTTTTGTTCGTGCGAATTTTTTGGAATCATTTTTGCCAAATTTAATTTCTCCCCATTTTTTGGATCGTACCATTTTTAAAGGGGGGGGAAACATTTTAAACCACCCCAAATTTTTTTCTTTTTTTTCTTTTTTTGGGGGGTTTTTTTGGGTTTTTGGGGTTTTTTTTGGGGGTGGGGATGTCCCCGTGTCCCCCTCCCCCCCTCGCGCTCCCCTCCCCCCGTGTCCCCAAATGTCACCTGAGCCGGTGTCACCTGAGCCGCGCTATTTTGGGGGGTCACAACCCGAATTCTGCTGCTTTTAGCTCTGGGGCCCTGAGCCCCCCAGTTTGACCCCCCCGAATTCACACCCCTCCCCCTCCCCCCTCGGTGTCACTTGTCCCCCCGTGTCAGTTTTGTCACCCCCCAAATTTGGGAACAGAATTTTTTTTTTTCTAATTTTTTAAAATTACTTTTTTCTTAATATTTTCCAATTTCTTATTTTATTTAATTAGTTATTTGTTTTATTTTTTGAATTTTTAAAATTTTTAAATTGTGCTTTAAATTTTTTTAAATTTTTTTTATTTTGTCAATTTTCTTTTTTTTTCTATTTATTTATTTATTCTATTTACTTATTTATTTATCTATTTATTTCTCTACTTTAATTTTTTCTTATTTATTTTTTTATTTTATTTTTATTTTTTCAATTTATATTTTATTTGTTTATTTTTATTTATTTATATTTGTATTTTTGTATTTTTTATTCATTGATTTATTTATTATTTTTTATTTATTTTTCCCGTATTTATTTACTTCTGCTTATTTATTTATTTATTTAAATTTTTCTTTTTCTATTTATTTTTTATTTTTATATTTTTATTTTCCCATTTATTTATTTACGTTTTATTTCTTTTTAATTTTTTCTCTTTATTTATTTATATTTATTTTTAACTTTTTCAATCTTGTCTTTTATTTACTTTGCCTTTTTTTTCCCAATTTAAAATATTTTTTCAGATTTCTTATTTTTTCTTTGAAAAATTGTGATTTTCCATTGTTTTTCAATTCTTTTTTTTTCTTTAATTTTTTTCTATTTTTTTTTAATTTTGTTTTTTGGAGCGGAGGGGAAATTTTGGGTGCTCAGCCCCTCCCCACCCCCCTCACCGCTTTTTTTGGTTTTTTTTTTGCCCCTCCCCAGCTGCCAAAAAAGGAGGCGAAAAAAGGAGAAAAAAAGAGAAAAAGGAGGAGAAAAAGAAGAAAAAAGAGGAGAAAAAGAGGAAAAAAGGAGGAAAAATGGGCAAAAAGAGGGGAGGGGCTGGCAGAGCCCCCCAAAGGTGGGGGGAGGGGAAACTGGGGGATTTGGGGAATTTTTGGGAATTTTTTGGGGGAATTTTGGGTTTTTTGGGTCCGGGGGAATCTTTGGGGAGCATTTTGGGGGAATTTTTGGTTTTTGGGAGGGATTTGGGTCTGGGGGAATTTTGGGGGGGAGTTTTGAGTCTCGGGGGAATTTTGGGAGAATTTTTGGGGCGATTTTGGGAGGGTTTGAGAAATTTTGGGTTTTTTTGGGGGAGGATTTTTGGGTCTGGGGGGAATTTTTGGGGTGGATTTTGGGGAACTTTTGGGATTTTTGGGGGGATTTGGGTCTGGGGGAATTTTTTGGGGGGATTTTTGGGTCTGGGGGAATTTGGGGGAGGATTTTTGGGCGATTTTGGTGATTTGGGTCTGGGGGAGGGAATTTTGGGGGGGATTTTTGGGGAGAATTTGGCTCTGGGCGGGAATTTTTGGGTCTGGGGGAGGGAATTTTTGGCTAAATTTGGGTCTGGGGGTTTCATTTTGATTTTTATTTTTTTGGGGGGTCTCACCTCATTTTCTGCTCCCTCCCCCTCCGCCCCCTCCCCAAATTTCCTTCCAGAGCCCAAGGACGATTTAGGTGAGTCCTGCTCCCCCTCCCCCGCTTAAAAAAATCCCAAATTTTCAAGCGGCTCGTTCCCCGATTTTGGGGGTCCCTCCCCCGATTTTGGGGGTCGCTGACCCCGCCCCGCCCCCCCCAGATGAGATCAACCCCCCGAACCGCGAGACCCCGAGGGGCTGTTCCTGAGCAAACCCCAGAACGTGCTGGTGGAGAGCGTGAGGATTTGGGGGGTCCTGGGGGGTTTGGGGGGTTTTGGGGTGATTTTGGGGGGTCCTGGGGGGTTTTGGGGGGATTTGGGGGATTTTTGGGAGGGATTTGGGGATTTGGGGGGTCCTGGGGGATTTTTGGGGGATTTGGGGGGTCCTGGGGGGTTTGGGCGGTCCTGGGGGTTTGGGGGATTTTTGGGGGGATTTGGGGGTCCTGGGGAAGTTTGGGGGGTTGGGGGATTTTGGGGGGTCCTGAGGGGGGTTTTGGGGGGATTTGGGGGAGGATTTGGAGGGTCCTGGGGGGTTTGGGGGGTCCTGAGGGGGTTTTGGGGGGATTTGGGGAGGATTTGGAGGGTCCTGGGGGGTTTGGGGGGTCCTGAGGGGGTTTGGGGGGATTTGGGGGAGGATTTGGGGGTCCTGGGGGTTTGGGGGGGTCCTGGGGGGGTTTGGGGGGTCCTGGGAGGATTTTGGGGGAATTTGGGGAGGATTTGGGGAGTATTTGGGGGATTTGGGGGATTCTGGGGGGTCCTGGGGGATTTTTGGGGGTCCTTGGGGGGGTTTGGGGGGGATTTGGGGAGGATTTGGGGGTCCTGGGGGGATTTTGAAGGATTTTGGGCGGTCCTGGGGGGTTTTGGGGGCTCCTGGGGGGGATTTTTGGGGGGATTTGGGGGAGGATTTGGGGGATTTTTTGGGGGGTTTGGGGGTCCTGGTGGATTTTTCGGGGGTCCTGGGGGGTTAGGGGGTCCTGGGAGGATTTTGGGGGTCCCTGAGGGGGTTGGGGGGATTTGGGGGGTTGGGGGATTTTTTGGGGGGTTTGTGGGGGATTTGGGGGGTCCTGGGAGGATTTTGGGGGATTTGGAGGATCCTGGGAGGATTTTGGGGGAATTTGGGGGTCCTGGGGGCTTTAGGGGCTCCTGGAGGGGTTTGGGGAGGTCCTGGGGGGGGGTTGGGGGGATTTGGGGGAGGATTTGGGATTTTTGGGGGTGAATTTTGGGATTTTTTTGGATTTTTTGGGGTGAATTTTGGGGATTTTGGGGCTCCCCGCTGATTTCGGGGGTCCCAGGCGGGACGCCCCCCCCTCCATACTGGGATTTACTGGGAGGAACTGGTGGATCGGGGGAATTTGTGGAGATTTTTGGGGAGCCGAAGGAATTTTTAAGGGATTTTTTTGGGGATAATTTTGGGGATTTTTTGGGGGTGAATTTTGGGATTTTGGGGCTCCCGCTGATTTCGGGGTCCCAGGCGGGACGCCTCCATACTGGGATTTACTGGGAGGAACTGGTGGATCGGGGGAATTTGTGGAGAATTTTTGGGGGAGTGAAGGAATTTTTAAAGGGATTTTTGGGGATTTTGGGATTTTTTGGGGTGAATTTTGGGGATTTTGGGGCTCCCGCTGATTTGGGGTCCCAGGCGGGGACGCGTCCCCTCCATACTGGGATTTACTGGGAGGAACTGGTGGCTCTGGGGAATTTGTGGAGATGTTTTGGAGGGAGTGAAGGAATTTTTAAGGGATTTTTTGGGGGATTTTGGGATTTTTTGGGGTGAATTTTGGGGATTTTTGGGGCTCCCGCTGATTTGGGGTCCCAGGCGGGGACGTGCTGGTGCAGGCCCGCGTGGACGGCGCGCAGCTCCCAGTTAAACCCAGTATCAAGTGGTTCAAGGGGAAGTGGCTGGAACTGGGAGCCAAGAGCGGAGCCCGGTTCCAGTTCCGGGAGAGCTGCGAGAAGGAGACAAAGGTGGGACTGGGAGGGACTGGGAGGGACTGGGAGGGACTGGGAGGGACTGGGAGGGACTGGTTTATACTGGGATTAACTGGGATGGGATTGGGATGGACTGGGATTAACTGGGAGCCAAGAGCGGAGCCTGGTTCAGGGACAGCTGCAGAAGGAGACCAAGGTGGGACAGACTGGGATATACTGGGAGGGACTGGGATGAACTGGGAGGGACTGGGATGGACTGGGATGGACTGGGATAAACTGGGATTAACTGGGATTAACTGGGAGCCAAGAGTGGAGCCCGGTTCCAGTTCCGGGAGAGCTATGAGAAGGAGACAAAGGTGGGACTGGGAGGGACTGGGAGGGACTGGGAGGGACTGGGAGGGACTGGGAGGGACTGGGAGACACTGGGAGGGACTGGGATGGACTGGGATATACTGGGATTAACTGGGGAGCCAAGAGCGAGCCCGGGTTCCAGTTCCGGGAGAGCTATGAGAAGGAGACAAAGGTGGGGAACTGGGATGGACTGGGAGGGACTGGGATGGACTGCGATGGACTGGGATGGACTGGGAGGGACTGGTTTATACTGGGATTAACTGGGATGGGATTGGGATGGACTGGGATTAACTGGGAGCCAAGAGCGGAGCCCGGGTTCAGGGACAGCTGCAGGGAGGAGACAAAGGTGGGACAGACTGGGATATACTGGGAGGGACTGGGATGAACTGGGAGGGACTGGGATATATTGGGATTAAGTGGGATGGGACTGGGATGGACTGGGATAAACTGGGATTAACTGGGAGCCAAGAGCGGAGCCTGGTTCCAGTCTCTCACCTGTGCAGGTTACCTGTTCAATATCTCTCACCTGTCTCACCTGTCCCAGGTGTACCTGTTCGAGCTCTCACCTGTATCTCACCTGTCCCAGGTGTACCTGTTCAATGTCTCTCACCTGTCTCACCTGTCTCAGGTTACCTGCTCAATGTCTCTCACCTGTCTCACCTGTCTCACCTGTCTCAGGTGTACCTGTTGGAGCTCTCACCTGTCTCACCTGTCCCAGGTGTACCTGTTCAATGTCTCTCACCTGTCCCACCTGCCCAGGTGTACCTGTTCAATGTCTCTCACCTGTCTCACCTGTCTCAGGTTACCTGCTCAATGTCTCTCACCTGTCTCACCTGTCTCACCTGTCTCAGGTGTACCTGTTGGAGCTCTCACCTGTCTCACCTGTCCCAGGTGTACCTGTTCAATGTCTCTCACCTGTCCCACCTGCCCAGGTGTACCTGTTCGAGCTCTCACCTGTATCTCACCTGTCTCACCTGTCCCAGGTTACCTGTTCAATGTCTCTCACCTGTATCTCACCTGTCCCAGGTGTACCTGTTCAATATCTCTCACCTGTCTCACCTGTCCAGGTGTACCTGTTCGAGCTGTTACCTGTATCTCACCTGTTTCAGGTGTCTCTCACCTGTCTCACCTGTCTCACCTGTCCCAGGTGTACCTGTTCGAGCTCTCACCTGTCTCACCTGTCCCAGGTGTACCTGTTCAATGTCTCTCACCTGTATCTCACCTGTCCCAGGTATACCTGTTCACTGTCTCTCACCTGTCTCACCTGCCCAGGTGTACCTGTTCGAGCTCTCACCTGTATCTCACCTGTCTCACCTGTGCAGGTGTAGCTGTTCGAGCTGTTACCTGTATCTCACCTGTCTCACCTGTCCAGGTGTACCTGTTCGAGCTGTTACCTGTATCTCACCTGTCTCACCTGTATCTCACCTGTCCCAGGTGTACCTGTTCAATGTCCCTCACCTGTCTCACCTGTGCAGGTGTACCTGTTCAATGTCCCTCACCTGTCTCACCTGTCCCAGGTGTACCTGTTCAATATCTCTCACCTGTCTCACCTGTCCCAGGTGTACCTGTTCGAGCTCTCACCTGTCTCACCTGTCCCAGGTGTACCTGTTCGAGCTCTCCATCTCCAAGGTTGTGCCCGGCGACCGCGGCGATTATCGCTGCGAGGTCACGGCCAAGGACAAGAAGGACAGTTGTTCCTTCAACATCGATGTGGAGGGTGAGAGTCCCAAAATTATCCCAAAAAATCCCAAAATTTACCTGGGAACCCCAAAATCCACCTGGGCTGCTCGTTCAACATCGATGTGGAGGGTGAGAGTCCCAAAATTATCCCAAAAAATCCCAAAATTTACCTGGGAGCCCCAAAATCCACCTGGGTTGTTCGTTCAACATCGATGTGGAGGGTGAGAGTCCCAAAAAAACCCAAAAATCCCAAAATTTACCTGGGAACCCCAAAATCCACCTGGGCTGCTCGTTCAACATCTATGTGGAGGGTGAGAACCCCAAAAAAACCCAAAATTTACCTGGGAACCCCAAAATCCACCTGGGTTGTTCCTTCAACATCGATGTGGAGGGTGAGAACCCCAAAAAAACCCAAAAAATCCCAAAATTTACCTGGGAACCCCAAAATCCACCTGGGCTGTTCGTTCCACATCGATGTGGAGGGTGAGAACCCCAAAATTATACCAAAATTATCCCAAAATTATCCCAAAATCCACCTGGGTTGTTCATTTAACATCGATGTGGAGGATGAGGACCCCAAAATTATCCCAAAATTTACCTGGGAACCCCAAAATCCACCTGGGCTGCTCGTTCAACATCGATGTCGAGGGTGCGAACCCCAAAAAAACCCAAAAAATACCAAAATTATCCCAAAATCCACCTGAGCTGCTCGTTCAACATCGATGTGGAGGGTGAGAACCCAAAAAAACCCCAAAAAATCCCAAAATTTACCTGGGAACCCCAAAATCCACCTGGGCTGCTCGTTCAACATCGATGTTGAGGGTGAGGACCCAAAAAAAACCCAAAAATCACCCCAAAAATCACCTGGGAACCCTAGAATTCACCTGGGGGACTCAAAATATTTTGGAAAAATTTTGGGAACATTTTAGGGATATTTTGGGAATATTCTGGATATATTTTGGGGACATTTTCGGGGGATGTTTTGGGATTTTTTTGGGGACATTTCGGGATATTTTTGGGGACATTTTTGGGACATTTTGAGGTTATTTTGGGGATATTTTTGGGAACATTTTGGGGACATTTTGAGGTTATTTTGGGGATATTTTTGGGACATTTTTGGACATTTTTTGGGGTCTCTCTCCCCTCCCCCCCCCAGCCGGACGCCCCTCGGGTTCGGAGAATTTGCTGCAGAGCTTCAAGAGATCGTGAGTGCCCAAAAACCCCAAAAACACCCAAAAAACATCCCAAAAACACCCCAAAACCACCCAAAACCACCTAAAACCCACCCAAAACCACCCAAAACCACCCCAAAAACACCCCTGGGACCCCAAAAACAACCCTGGGATCCCAAAATTTCGCTGAGATTCCCAAAATTTCTTCAGGACCCCAAAAACCCCTCAGGGACCCCCCAAAACACCCAAAATCCTCCCAAACTCCCCATATTTCCCAAAAACCCCCCAAAATCACTCAGTATCACCCCAAAATTGCCCCAAATCCCTCAAAAATCCCCCTAATCCCCCAAAATGCCCCAAATCAACCCCAAAATCACCCAAAATTCCCCTAAATGGCTCTAAATAGCCCCAAATCCCTCAAAAATCCCCCAAAATGCCCCAAATCACCCAAAATGCCCCAAATCAACCCCAAAATCACCCAAGTAGCCCCAAAATTCCCTCAAGTCCCCCCAAAATTCCCTCAAATGCCCCCAAAATCCCAAAATCGCCCCAAAATCCCCTAAAATCTTTCCCAAAATCCCCTCAAATCGTCTTTAAATCCCCCCCAAAATCCTTCTAAAATCTCCCAAAGCGGCCCCAAAACTCCTTCAATTCCCCCAAAATTCCCCCAAAATCCCCCTAAAATCTCACCAAATCACCCAAAATCTCCCAAAAATCGCCGCAGGGACGACGCCAAGAACGAGACGGCCGGAGAGCTGGACTTCAGCGGGCTGCTGAAAAAGAGGTGGGGAGGAAGAGCAGGGGAGATTTTGGGAGATTTTGGGAGATTTTGGGAGATTTTGGGTGATTTGGGATGATGAAGATGAAGATGAAGGTGAAGGTGAAGGTGAAGATGAAGATGAAGGTGAAGATGAAGGTGAAGGTGAAAGTGAGGATGAAGATGAAGGTGAAGGTGAAGATGAAGATGAAGATGAAGGTGAAGATGAAGGTGAAGGTGACACAGGGATGATGAAGATGAAGGTGAAGATGAAGATGAAGATGAAGGTGCCACAAGGATGATGAGGGTGGGGATGGGATGAAGGCTGTGAGGATGAAGATGAGGATGAGGATGGAATGAAAATGGTGAAGATGGGATGGGGATGGAGATGAGGATGGGATGGAGATGAGGATGATGAAGATGAAGATGACAATGATGACGATGGGGATGGGATGAAGATGAGGATGATGATGATGAAGATAATAACAATAAAGGATCGGATGAGATAGAACCCAAGGTCGAGATAATTAAAGAAAAGATAGAAAGAATGCTGATGATAGTAAGATAACAGTAATGTCTTGATAATGTCAAAGGGATGGATAAAGATGAGATGAAAAGATGGAGCATAGTAATGTCGAATAATGTGTCGTATAATGGCAATGTGTAATGTAATGAGATGGATAGAATAAAGAGATAGTAAAGATAATGAAATGATAGCAATAAAGAGATAGAACAAGATAAAGTGTCAAATAAAAGGTAAAGATGCTGTCAAATGTAATAATGTCTTGATAGGATAAGATGAGATAGAATGGAATAAAATAAAATGTAATGTGCCTGTAATCTTGATAATGAGATAGAATAAAGGATGATAAAAGATAAGATGCTTGATATTAATGATAACAATATGTCTGTCGAGATGGAATCGAGATAAAAATAGGATCGACTAAGATGATAATAAAATAATGTAATGTAATAAACATAGCAATGTGTCGAGATAGAATAAAGGATAATAAAGATAAAGATAATGATAATGATATTAATATGCCTGCGATAGCAATAAAGGATAGAGATAAGGATAATGAAGATAGAAAAGATAGCAATATTAGTAATTAACAATAGCATAAGCAATGACAATGAAGGGATCCGGATAAGATAGGATAAAGGAACTAAGGATAAGCGATAATGGAATGATAATGTGCTTGATAGCATAGCAGTAACCAATGTGTCGAATAACGCATAAAGAGATGTCGAGGATAGAGATAATAAAGAGATAATGATAAAGGATAAAGATAAGAGATAATGCTCCAGTAGTAGTAATCATCAATGATAATGTGTGGTGTTAATGGCTTATCCTAGAAGGAAAACAGGAGGAAGTGAAAGAACTGATAAGGAAGAGATAAGAATGGATGGATATGCTCATGGGGTCGGGCTCGAATAAATGTGATAGCAAATGGTAATGTCATGATGCTGATATCAATGTGTGGCTCATGGCTTATCTAAGGAAGAGCATGGCAAAGGAAGGAGAAGTGAAAAGAAGAACAATGGAAGGATAGGATAGAATGAAGTAGGGATGATAAAGGATGAATGGATGAAATGCCAGTAATGGTAATGGTAATGTAATGTGATAGCGATGATATCAATGATAATGCTTGATGGCAATGGTAATGACATCTAGGAACAGGAAGTGAAAGACGATGAAGGATGATGACGATGGATAAGTCGGGTCGTATGCTTGATGCTTGATAATGCTTGATAATGGTCTTGATAAATGAATGTCGTCTGATATTAAAATCTAAAGGAAGGTAAAAGGACGATAAAGGATGGATAGAATGATAAGGAGATGATAAGGAATGAATGAAGATAATGTCGTGATAGGCCGTATGTGTGTATGATAATGGCGATCCCGGAAGGTGAAGCGATAGGATGATGGGCGATCGCGATGATGATGATAGCTGATGATAGTCATGATGATGATGATGATGTGATGGCGTCAGCGGAGGAACTGGCAGGAGGGTGAAGAAGACGATGAGGAGGGATGGGATGATGGCGATGATGGGATGGGATAAGGATGATAGCAGCGATGGCGATGATGATGGCGATGTCAATGATGATGATGATGGCGGCGATGATGATGGCAGCGGTGGCGAAATCGCAGGGAGGAGCAACAGCGAGGTGAAGAGAAGAAGAAGGACGATGAGGGAGGGATGGGATGGGATGGGAGTAAGGACGATGATGGAAGGATCGGATAGGATGAATGTATGACGATCGGTCTCTGATGATAAATGTAATGGTCATGACGCGTGCTGATGTCAATGATGACGATGATGATGCGATGATGGCGTCCACGGGAGGAACGTACAGGGAGGAGGTGAAGAGGAAGAAGAAGGACGATAGGGAGGGATGGGATGATGACAATGATAATGAGGGATAGGATAGGGGCGATGACAATGACGATGATGATGGCCGATGATGGCGTCAATTATGATGATGACGATGATGCAATGATGGCGATGCGATGATGGCGTCACAGGAGGAGCAGCAGGAGGAGGTGAAGAAGAAGAAGACGATGAGGGAGGGGATGGGATGGGATGGGATGACGATAATGGGGATAGAATAGGATGATGGCGATGGCGTATGATGATGATGACGTATGATGTCAATGATGATGACAATGACGTCACAGGGAGGAACAGCAAGGAGAGATGAAGAAGGAAGAAGGACGATGAGGAGGGATGGGATGGGATGGAATGATGAATGATGATGATGATAGGGATAGGATGATGACAATACCGATGCATGATGATGACAATGATGATTGACAATGATGGCGATAGCGATGATGTCAATGATGATGACAATGATGATGATGATGATGACGTCACAGGAGGAGCAGCAGGGAGGAGGTGAAGAAAGAAAGAAGAAGACGATAGGGGAGGACACCATCCCGCCCGAGATCTGGGAGCTGCTCAAGATGTCACCAAGAAGAAGCCCGTCTGGCGCATCGCCTTCAGTGCGGCATCATCGACCTCTGCGGCATGCTCAAAGCGCCTCAAGAAGATCAAGGTGGAGCCCAAGAAAGAGCGAAGGTGGGGAAAATTCGGGAAAAATTTGAGGAAATTTTGGGGGAATTTTTGGGATTTTTGGGGGATTTTTTGGGATTTTTTGGGGGATTTTAGGCGGGATGTGAAGGGATTTTGGGGTGAAAGCTCAAAGCGCCTCAAGAAGATCAGGTGGAGCCCAAGAGAAGAGCGAAGGTGGGAAATTTAGGGGGAAAAATTGGGAAATTTTGGGGAGAAATTTCGGTGATTTTTGGAGTTTTTTGGGGATTTTTGGTTTTAGGGGATTTTTGGGAGATTTTTGGGGGAGGATTTCTGAGATGAGGCTGGCTCAAACAGCTCAAAAAGATCAAGGTGGAGCCAAGAAGGCGAGGTGACATTTGGGAAAAAGTGGGAAATTTTGGAGAATTTTCCGGTGAGTTTTTGTGATTTTTGGGGATTTTTGTGATTTTTAGATTTTGGTTTTTGGGGGATTTTAGGAGGGGGATGTGAGAGGAGTTTTGGGGTGGCTCAAGCACCTCAAGAGAGATCAAAGGTGGAGCCAAAAAAGCCCGAAGGTGACATTTGGGGGAAAATTAGGGGAAATTTTTGGGAGAATTTTTGAGGTGATTTTTGCGGGATTTTTTGGGAGGATTTTAAAGTGGGGATGTGAAGGGGATTTTTGAGGGTGGCTCAAAGCCTCAAGAAGATCAAGGTGGAGCCAAGAAGAAGCGAAGGTGGGAAATTTGGGGGAAAATTGGGGAAATTTTGGGAAATTTGGAGTGATTTTTGGGATTTTTGGCAATTTTTTTGGATTTTAAGGGGGATTTTAGGGGAGATGTGAAGAGATTTTGGGATCAAGAAGATCAAGGTGGAGCCCAAGAAGAGCGAAGATGAAATATGGGGAAAAAACTGGGGGGATTTTGGGGGAACTTTAAGCTGATTTTTTGGGATTTTTTGGGTGATGTTTTGGTTATTTTTTGGGTGACTTTTGGAGGATTTTAGGGGAGTTTTGGGATTTGGGGCGGCTCAAAGCGCCTCAAAGAAGATCAGAGTGGAGCCCAAGAAGAAGCTGAGAAATGAAATTTGAGGAAATTTTGGGGAAAAATTTTGAGGGGAAATTTGGGAAAATTCTGAGGGAAATTTGGGAGAAAATTTTGGGAAAATTCTGAGGAAATTTGGAAAATTTTTGGGGAGAATTTGGGAAAATTTTGAGGAAATTTGGGAGAAAATTTTGGGAAATTTGGGAAAAATTTTTGAGGAAATTTGGGAAAATTTTTGGGAAATTTAGGGAAAAATTTTGAGGAAATTTGGGGAAAAATTTTGGGAAATTTGGGGAGGAAAATTTTGAGGGAAATTTTGGAAAATTTTGGGGAAATTTTGGGGTGGATTTCTGGAATGAGAGCGGCTCAAACGACTCGAGAATGTTGATTTTTGGGGCTCTGTAAAATTTCAGTTTCCCCACAAATTTGGGATTTTTGGGGGGTTTTTGGGGGTTTTCCCGCCCGGATTTTAGGGGGGCTCACCTGAGCTCACCTGTCCCCCTCCCCAGCGTTCATCCGGAAGTTGGACCCCGCCTACCAGGTGGACAAAGGGGAACAAGATCCGGCTGATGAGGTGGAGCTGAAGCGACCCCGACCTGCCCCCTCAAGTGGTACAAGAGCGGGCAGCTGATCAAACCCAGCAACAAGTGAGTGCAGGTGGGCCCCAGGTGTACAGGTGTGCCCCAAATAGCCCCAGGTGTGCCCAGGTGTGACTGAGACACTCCCAGGTGTACCCAGGTGTGCCCCAAAATAGCTAGGTGTGCAGGTGTGGCTGAGACAGCCCCAGGGTGTGCCAGGTGTGACTGAGACAGCCCCAGGTGTGCTGAGAGCCCAGGTGACCCGACCTGCCCCTCAAGTGGTACAAGAGCGGGCAGCTGATCAAACCCAGCAACAAGTGAGTGCAGGTGGGCCCAGGTGTGCCCAAAAATAGCCCAGGTGTGCCCAGGTGTGGCTGAGACAGCCCCAGGTGTGCCCAGGTGTGACCGAGAGCCCCAGGTGTGCCCAGGTGTGACTGAGACACGCCCAGGTGTGCCAGGTGTGACTGAGACACGCCCAGGTGTGACTGAGACACTCCCAGGTGTGATGTAAATAGCCCCAGGTGTGCCCAGGTGCGACTGAGACACACCCAGGTGTGCCCAAATAGCCCCAGGTGTGCCCAGGTGTGACTGAGACACGCCCAGGTGTTGCCAAGGTGTGACTGAGACACGCCCAGGTGTGACTGAGACAGCCCCAGGTGTGACTGAGACACTCCCAGGTGTGCCCAGGTGTGCCCAAATAGCCCCAGGTGTGCCCCAGGTGTGCATCTGAGACTATGTAGATAGCAGGTGTGCCCAGGGTGTGACTGAGACACTCCCAGGTGTGAGTGTGCCCCAAATAGCCCCAGGTGTGCCCAGGTGTGACTGAGACACCTCGGGTGCCCAGGTGTGACTGAGACAGCCCCAGGTGTGCCCAGGTGTGGCTGAGACAGCCCCAGGTGTGCCCAGGTGACCCGACCTGCCCCTCAAAGTGGTACAAGAGCGGGCAGCTGATCCAAACCCAGCAACAAGTGAGTGCAGGTGTGCCCAGGTGTGGCTGAGACAGGTGTGACGAGAAGCCCCCAGGTGTGACTGAGACGCTCCCAGGTGTGCTAGAAAGCCCCAGGTGTGCCCAGGTGTGACCGAGACAGCCCCAGGTGTGAGACACTCCCAGGTGTGACTGAGATCTCCCAGGTGTGACTGAGACACTCTCAGGTGTGACTGAGATATCCCAGGTGCCGAAACTAGCCCCACAGGTGTCCCCCAGATCGCCCAGGTGTATCTCAGGACGCTCACCCAGGTGCCCCTAGGTGTGCCCAGGTGCATCCCAGACACCCCAGGTGTATCCCAGGTGCCCCAAGATGTATCTCAGGTGTGCTCAGGTGTGTCCCAGACACCCCCAGGTGCAGCCCAGGTGTGCCCAGGTGTCCCAGAGGCCCTCAGGTGTATCTCAGGTGTGCCCAGGTGTATCCCAGACACCCCCAGGTGTGTCCCAGACATGCCCCAGGTGTGTCCCAGACACCCCCAGGTGTATCTCAGGTGTGCCCAGGTGTATCCCAGACACCCCAGGTGTAGCTGCTCCAGGTGTGTCCCAGACACCCAGGTGTATCTCAGGTGTCCCCAGGTGTATCCCCAGACGCCCCCCAGGTGTGTATCCCAGACGCCCCCAGGTGTATCTCAGGTGTGCCCAGGTGTATCCCAGACGCCCCCAGGTGTATCTCAGGTGTGCCCAGGTGTATCTCAGGTGTGCCCCGCAGGTGCGTGTTCGAGCGTGGGGCTCAAAGCGCATCTGACCATCAACAAGTGCTGCGCTGGCCGGCAGCGCCGCCCTCATGAGTGCCGGGGTCAGCGGCGAGAAGAGCTTCACCCGAGGTGTTACGTCAAGGGTGAGCGACCTGGGGCACCTGGGCACGCACCTGGGGGGCACCTGGGAGGGGACTGACACATCTGGGGGGGCAACTGAGGGACACCTGGGCACACCTGGGTGGTGATTTGGGGGGTCCTGGGGGACGAAGAAAGCTTCACCCGAGGTGTTAGATCAGGGTAGAGGCGCTACCTGGGGCACCTGAGGCACACCTGGGGGGCGGTGAGAGCACCTGGACACCTGGGGGGATGACAGGCGAGGGCACTTGGACACACCTGGGGGACAAAGGGGATACCTGGGGGTCACCTGGGGGTCCTGGGGATGAGAAGAGCTTCACCCGAGGGTGTGCGTCCAGGGGTGAAGCACCTGTGTCTCACCTGGAGTCTGACACACCTGGCGACAGGTGAGTCTCACCTGGGTCACACCTGTGGGGGACTGACACACACCTGTGTCGCACCTGTGTGGGGCACCTGGGGCACATGTACACACCTGTGGTGGTCACCTGTCCTGCGAGATGAGCTTCACCGAGGTGTTAGTCAGGGTGGCTCACCTGGGCACCCTCACCTGTCGCACCTGGGGCGAGCTGATCACACCTGGGGACCCCTGTCTCACCTGTGGGGCACCTGTCCCACCTGTCTCACCTGTGTCTACCTGGTCTCACCTGTGTCTCTCCTGTGCCCCACCTGTCTCTACCTGTGTCTCACCTGTCCTCACCTGTGTCTCACCTGTCTCACCCTGTCTCACCTCTCACCTGTCATCTCACCTGTCATCTGTCCACCTGTCTGTGTCTCACCTGTGTCTCCTGTCTCCACCTGTCCGTCTCACCTGTGTCTCCCGTCCGTCTGTCCTGTCCATCTCACCCTGTCTCACCTGTGTCTCTCCCTGTCCCTGTCTCTCACCTGTCACCTGTCTCATCTGTCTCGTCTCCCTGTCCATCCCTGTGTCTCACCTGTCTCTCCTGTCCTGTGTCTCACCTGTGTCCCACCTGTCTCAGTCTCACCTGTATGTCTCCTGTCCCACCTGTCTCACCTGTCTCACCTGTCTCATCCCTGTCACCTGTCAGTCTCACCTGTATCTCACCCTGTCCCACCTGTCGTCTCACCTGTCGTCTCCTCTGCTCCGTCTCCACCTGTATCTCACCTGTCTCTCACCCGTTTCCCTGTCTCTCCTCGTCCCCACCTGTCCCGCTGTCTCACCTGTATCTCACCTGTCCCACCTGTCTCACCTGTCCCACCTGTCCGTCTCCACCTGTCTCTCACCTGTCCCACCTGTATCTCACCTGTCTCTCCCCTGTCCCACCTGTCCGTCTCACCTGTCGTCTCACCTGTATCTCACCTGTATCTCACCTGTTCTCGCGTCCACCTGTCCGTCTCCACCTGTATCTCACCTGTCCCATCTGTCTCCCGTCTCACCTGTCCTCCCACCTGTCTCTCCCTGTCCCACCTGTATCCTCACCTGTATCTCACCTGTATCTCACCTGTCCCCGTCCCCTGTCCATCTGTACCTGCTCATGAGGCATGGTGACTATCGTCTTGGCGCCCGAGGGACCAGCAGGTGGTGGTGTGCTGATGGTGCTGGAGGCCAGGTGTGGGAGATCATGGTAAGGGGGAGGGGCCTCCCTGTCTGTCCGTGTGTCCATCCTGTGTCCGTGTGTCCGTCCTGTGTCTGCTTGTCCATCGCTGTCCGTGTGTCCATCCGTGTCCATCCTGTGTCCATCCAGTGTCCATGTGTCCATCCGTATCCCAGTGTGTCCATCCTGTGTCCGTGTGTCCGTCCTGTGTCTGCTTGTCCATCCAGTATCCAGTGTGTCCATCCTGTGTGTCCATCCGGTGTCCATGCTGTGTCGATGTGTCCATCCTGTGTCCATGTGTCCATCCTGTGTCCATCCATGTCCGTGTGTCCATCCCTGTGTCCATCCCTGTCCGTGTGTCCATCCTGTGTCTGTGTGTCGTGTGTCCACCCTGTGTCCCTCTGTCCATCCTGTGTCCGTCCCGTGTCCATCCCTTGTCCGTGTGTGCATCCATGTCTGTGTGTCCATCCCGTGTCCGTGTGTCCATCCTGTGTCCGTGTTTCCATCTCTGTGTCCATGTGTCCATCCTGTGTCCATGTGTCCATTCTGTGTCCATCCCGTGTCGTTGTGTCCATCCTGTGTCCGTCGTGTCCATCAGGGTCCATCCTGTGTCCGTGTGTCCGTGATGTCCATCGCTGTGTCCGTGTGTCCATCCCTGTGTCCATCTGTCCATCCCTCGTCTCCACCCTGTGTCCATGTGTCCGTGTGTCCATCCCGTGCCCGTGTGTCCATCCCTCGTGTCCATCCATGTCGTCCATGTGTCCATCCATGATGTCCATCCCTGTCGATGTGTCCATCCTCGTGTCTGTGTCAGTCCATGTGTCACGTGTCGTACTGTCCATCCATGTGTCCATCCCATGTGATCCATCCGCGTGTCCATTGATGTGCATCCATGTCTATGTGTCCATGCGTGTCATGTGTCCATCCACGTGTCCATCTCTGTGTCCATATGTGTCCATCCCATGTCATTGTCCATGTGTCCATCCGTCATGTGTCCATCGTGTCCATCCGTGTCCCTGTGTCCATCCGTGTCTCCATCCCTGTGTCCATGTGTCCATGTGTCCATCCGTACAGTGTGTCCATCCTGTGTCCATCCATGTCCGTGTGTCCATCCCTGGGTCCACGTGTCCATCCACGTGTCCGTGTGTCCAGTCCGAAGGGTCCGTGTCGATCTGATCCATCCATCCATGTGTCCATCCCGATGTCTCGTGTGTCCATCCACTGTCCCTGTGTCCATCGTGTCCATCCGTGTCCGTGTGTCCTGTCGTGTCCATCCTGTGTCCGTGTGTCCATCCCGTCGTCCGTGTGTCCATCCTGTCGTCGTGTCCATCCCTGTGTCCGTTGTGTCGTCCGTGTCCGTCGTGTCCATTCTGTGTCCGTGTCCGTGTCCACTGTGTCCATCCTGTGTCCATGTGTCATCCGTGTGTCCATCCTGTGTCCGTGTGTCCATCCGACTGTGTCGTCCGTGTGTCCATCCTGTGTCCGATAGTGTCCATCCATTCGTGTGTCCATCCGTGTCTCGTGTGTCCATCGTGTGTCCCGTGTCCGATGTCCATCCCTGTGTCATGTGTCCATCCTGTGTCCGTGTGTCCATCCCTGTGTCCATCGTGTCCATCCTGTGTCCGTTGTGTGTCCATCCGTGTGTCCATCCTGTGTCGTGTCATCCGTGTGTCCATCTGCCTCCATCCGTGTCCATCTGTCCATCCTGCTCTATGTCGTCGTGTCCATCCTGTGTCCGTATCGCTGTGTCCATCCTGTGTCGATCCGTCCTGTGTCCATCCATGTCCGTGTGTCCATCCTGTGTCCGTGTGTCCATCCTGTGTCCGATGTTTCGTGTCCGTGTGTCCATCCGGGTCCATCCTGTGTCCGATATGTCCATGTGTCCATCGTGTCCAGTCACCTGTGTCCATCTGTCCATCCCTGTCTCCACCGTGTGTCCATGTGTCCGTTTGTGTCCATCCCGATTGTCCATCCTGTGTCCATCCCTGGGTCCATCCGGGTCCGTGTCGTCCATCCTGTGTCCATGCTGTGTCCGTCGTGTCCATCCTGTGTCCATCCTGGGTCCATCCGTGTCCATCCGTGTCCGTGTGTCCCAGGACGAAGGGCGTGGAGCTGACCCCAAATCCATCCAGTGTCCATCCGATGTGTCTGTGTGTCCATCCCTGTCCCTGATGTCCATCAGTGTCCATCCGTGTCCGTCAATGTCCATCCTGTGTCATCCGATGTCCGTGTGTCCATCCGTGTCCATGTCCATCCTGTCGCATCTGTCCATCCGTCCATCGTGTCGTCCATGTCCATCCCGTGTGTCCATCCTGTGTCCGTTAATGTCCATCCGTGTCCGTGTGGTCCATCCTGTGTCCGTGTATCCCATCCCTGTCCGTGTGTCCATCCCGTGTCGATAGTGTCATCCTGTGTCCATCCTGTGTCGTGTGTCCATCCTCGTCGTGTGTCCATCCCTGTGTCCGTGTGTCCATCCGTGTCCGTGTCCGTGTGTCCGCGCGTGTCCGATGTCCGTGTGTCCATCCGATGTCGTGTCCGTGTGTCCGCGTGTCGATGTCCATCCGTGTCCGTGTGTCCATCCTGTGTCGATGTAATCCACCCCGTGTCGATGTGTCCATCCTGTGTCCATCCTGTGTCCGTGTGTCCATCCTGTGTCCATCCTGTGTCCATCCTGTGTCTTGTGTCCATCCTGCCTCCGTGTGTCCGTGTGTCCATCCGTGTCCGTGTGTCCATCCTGTGTCCATCCTGTGTCCATCCCGTGTCAGTAGTGTCCATCCTGTGTCTGTGTGTCCATCCGTGTGTCCATCCTGTGTCCGTGTCCATCCGTGTCGTGTGTCCATCGCGTGTCCGTGTCCATCCCCGTGTCCGTGTCCATGCTGTGTCCGTGTGGTCCATCCTGTATTCCATCCGTGTCCGTGTGTCCCGCGTGTCCGTGTCCCAGGGCGAAGGGCGGCGTGGAGCTGATAGGCGGCCTTCAAGTTCGCTTCAAGAAGGGGCCCAGGGAAGAAACATTTCCTGATCCTGAGCGAGGCCACCGGGGAGGACCGGAGCTACGGATCCTGACCAGCGGCGAGGCCGAGGCGAGGTCATCGTGGAAGGTGGGAAAAGCAGGGGAAATGGGCAAAAAATGGGGAAAAATGAGGGAAAAAACCCGGCAAAAATGGGCCAAAACTGGGAAAAATGAGCGAAAATGGGGAAAAATGGGGAAAAACCGGCAGAAAATGGGGAAAAAATGGGGGAAAAATGGAGAAAGGGCCAAAAATGAGGGAAAATGGGGGAAAAAATAGCGGCAAAAATAGGCCAGAAAATGGGGAAAAATGAGGCCAAAACCGGGGAAAAATGGGGGAAAAAATGTGGGAAAATATGGGAAAAATGGGGAAAAAATGGGCAAGGAGGGACACGCGAGGCTACGGATCCTGAGCAGCGTGAGGCGAGGCGAGGTCATCGTGGAAGGTGAAAAGCGGGGAAAATGGGGGAAAAATGGGCACAAAAAAATCAGCCAAAATGGGGGAAAAATCCGGCCAAAAATGGGAAAAAAGAGACCAAAAATGGGGAAAAATGGGGAAAAAAATGGGCAGGAGGGAGGGACGCGCTCGGATCCTGAGCAGCGTGGCCCGAGGCCGAAGGTCATCACGTGGAAGGTGGGGGACAGGGGAAAAATGGAGGCACAAAGAGCAAAAAATGGGGAAAAAATCCAACAAAAAATGGGGAAAAATGGGGGAAAAGACCCGGCAAAAATAGAGCTAAAAATGGGGGAAAAAACCCGGTAAAAATGAGCCAAAACCTGGGAAAAAATGAGGAAAAAAACCCGGCAAAAATGGGGAAAAAATGGGAAAAAAGGGCCAAAAATGAGGAAAAAACCAGGCAAAATGGGAAAAATGGGCCAAAATGGGGAAAAAAACCCGGGAAAGAAATGGGGAAAATGGGGGGAAAAACACAGCAAAATGGGGAAAAAATGAGGAAAAATGGGGGAAAATGGGGAAAAAACGCGACAAAATGAGGCAAAGATGGGAAAAAGTGAGCCATGGGGAAAATGGAAAAAAGCGTTAAAATGAAAGGCAAACAATGGGGAAAAAATGGAGGCCAAAAATGGGAAAAATGGGGAAAAAACCCGGCAAAAATGGGAAAAAATGGGGAAAGCAGGGGAAAAAATGAGAAAATTGGGGAAAAAATGGAATAAAAATTAAACAAAAATGGGAAAAAATGGGGAAAAAAATGGGCAGGGAGGGAGGACACGCGAGCTACGGATCCTGAGCAGCTGGCTGAGGCGCGAGGCGAGGTCATGCGTGGAAGATAGGGGAAATGGGGTAGCAGGGGAAAATGGGCAAAAAGGAAATATGGGGAAAAAAATCAACAAAAATGAGGGAAAAATGGGGGGAAAAACGGCAAAAATGGAGCTTAAAAATGGGAAAAATGGGCCCAAAAATGGGGAAAAAATGGGCACAAAAAGAGCAAAAATGGGGAAAAAATCCGGCAAAAATGGGGAAAAAATGAGGGGAAAAAACCGGCAAAAATAGGCCAAAATGGGGGAAAAAACCCGGGTAAAAATGAGCCAAAACCTGGGAAAAAATGAGGAAAAAACCCGGCAAAAATGGGGAAAAATGGGGAGCGGGAGCCAAAAATGAGGAGAAAAACCAGGCAAAAATGGGGAAAAATGGGCCAAAATGGGAAAAATGGGGGAAAAAAACCGGGAAAATGGGAAAAATGGGGGGAAAACACAGCAAAATGGGGGAAAAAATGAGGGGAAAAAATGGGGGAAAATGGGGGAAAAAAACCAGTCAAAAATGAGCCAAAGAATGGGAAAAAATGGGCCAAAATGGGAAAATGGGGGAAAAAACGGTAAAAATAGGCCAAACAATGGGGAAAAAAATAGGCAAAATGGGGAAAAATGGGAAAAAAAGCCAGGAAAAAATGGGGAAAAAAATGAGAAAAAACCGGCAAAATGGGCCAAAATGGGGAAAATGGGCCAAAAATGGGGAAAAAGCAGGGGGAAAAAACCCAGCAAAAATGAGCCAAAAATGGGAAAAAAATGAGCCAAAAATGGGGGAACAAAACCTGGCAAAAATGGGGCCAAAAATGGGAAAAAATAAGGCCAAAAATTGGGAAAAATGGGGGAAAAAAATGGGGAAAAAAATGGATATTTAGGGTTTCCCTGAACATCTGTAGAATATTTTTGGGGGATTTTTGGATATTTTTGGGGATATTTCTTTAGGGGATTTTTGGGGGATATTTTAGGGGTTCCCTGGATATTTTAGAGGTGCTCACACCCGATTTCTCCCCCAGAGAAGCAGCTGGAGGTGCTGCTAGGACATCTCAGCCACGTTCCCCAATGGGTTCCCATGAACCTTTTTGAGACATTTTTGGGGATTTTTGGGGGATTTTTGGGGGATATTTTGGGGCTCCCTGGATATTTTAGGGTGCCCACACCCCGATTTCCCCGCTGGAGGTGCTGCAGGAGCATCTCAGCACGTTCTCCCATGGGTTCTCCATGAACATTTTGGGACATTTTTGGGGATATTTTTTGGGATTTTTAGGGGATATTTTGGGAGTTCCCCTGGATATTTTTAGGTTCCCACACCCCAATTTCTCCCACTGAAGAAGCAGCTGGAGGTGCTGCAGGGGCATCTCTGCGTTCTCCATGGACATTTTGGGGTTCTCCATGGCCATTTTGGGGATATTTTTTGGGGACTTTTTGAGGGGGATATTTTGGGGAGTTCCCCTGGATATTTTGGGAGTGCCCACACCCCAATTTCCCACAGAGAAGCAGCTGGAGGTGCTGCAGGGCATCTCAGCACGTTCTCCATGGGGCTCTCCATGGGTTCCCATGAACATTTTTGGGACATTTTTTGGTGATATTTTTTTGGGGATTTTTTGGGGGGATATTTTGGGGGTTCCCCTGGATATTTTGGGGTGCCCACACGCCAATTTTCTCCCCAGAGAAGCAGCTGGAGGTGCTGCAGGGCATCTCAGCACGTTCTCAATGGGTTCCCATGAACATTTTGGGATATTTCTGGGGATATTTTTTAGGGATTTTTGGGGGGATATTTTGGGGTTCCCCTGGATATTTTAGGGGTGCCCACACCCCGATTTCCCCAGAGAAGCAGCTGGGAGGTGCTGCAGGGCATCTCAGCACGTTCCCAATGGGTTCCCATGAACATTTTTGGGATATTTCTGGGGGATATTTTTTGGGGGATTTTTTTGGGGATACTTTGGGGTTCCCCTGGATATTTTGAGGTGCCCACACCCCGATTTCTCCCACAGAGAAGCAGCTGGAGGTGCTGCAGGGCATCTCAGCACGTTCTCCATGAGTTCTCCTTGGCCTTTTGGATATTTTTTGGGGTTATTTTTTGGGGGATTTTTTTTGGGGATATTTTTGGGGTTCCCTGAATATTTTAGGGTTCCCCTGGGTATTTTTGGGGTGCCCACACCCCGATTTCCCCGCAGAGAAGCAGCTGGAGGTGCTGCAGGGCATCTCTGCGTGTTCTCCGTTGGGTTCTCCATGAGTTCCCATGAACATTAAAGGACATTTTTGGCGATATTTTTTTGGGGATTTTTTGGGGACTTTTGGGGGTTCCCCTGGATATTTTAGGGTGCCCACACCCCAATTTTCTCCCCAGAGAAGCAGCTGGAGGTGCTGCAGGACATCTCAGCACGTTCTCAATGGAGTTCCCATGAACATTTTGGGATATTTCTGGGGATATTTTTTTAGGGATGGGGGATATTTTTGGGGTTCCCCTGGATATTTTGGGGTTCCCACTCCCCGATTTCCCCCACCAGAAAGCAGCTGGAGGTGCTGCAGGAGGCATCTCTAGCAGTTCCCCAATGGGTTCCCATGAACATTTTGGGATATTTCTGAGGGATATTTTTTGGGGATTTTTTTGGGGGATATTTTGGGGTTCCCCTGGATATTTTAGGGTGCCCACACCCCGATTTCCCCACAGAGAAGCAGCTGGAGGTGCTGCAGGGCATGTGACCTGGCGGTGCAGGACGCGAGCAGGCAGCGATGTTCAAGTCGCTGAGGTGTGGACGAGAGATCACCGGCTGGTTCAGAAGCAGGGGTCGAGGTCCGGCTTAGCAAAAGGATCCACATCTCCCACACGAGGGCAGGTGAGAGCCCAAAAATCCCAAATCCCAAAAAGCCAAAATCCCAGCAGCCAAAAGTCCCAGGAGAATCTCAAAGAGCCAAAAATCCCCAAAATCTAAAAAATCCCAAATCCCAAGATCCCAAAAGCCAAAATCCCCAAAAAGCCAAAAATCCCGAAAGTCCCCAAAGATCCCCAAAAATCAAATGCCAAAAATCGAGACAAAATCCCAGGGAGACAAAGCAGATCCCAAAAAGCCAAAATCCCCAAAAGCCAAAGGGATCGAGAATCTCAATGAGCCAAAGATCCCCCAAAAATATAAAATCCCAAAGATCCCAAAAGCCAAAATCCCCAAAAAGAGCCAAAGGTCGAAATCTCAAGGCCAAAATCCCAAAAATCTAAAGATCCCCAAATCCCAAAATCCCAAAGATTTCAATGGGCCAAAAAGTCCCAAAGGATTTCAATGAGCCAAAATCCCCAAAATTCTAAAGAATCCCCAGAATCCCAGAAGCCAAAGATCCCAAAAATCGGGAATCTCAAAGGGGCCAAAATCCCAAAGAAATCTAAAATCCCAGATCCCAAAAGGGCCAAAGATCCCAAACAGCCAAAGATCCGAGAATCTCAAGGGCGAAAAGTCCCAAAGACCAAAATCCCCAGGGAACAAAAGTCCCCAAATCGAGCCAAGATCTCAAACGGTCAAAGATCCCAAAGATCTCAAGAGCCAAAAGTCCCCAAAATCTAAAAATCCCCAAAATCCCAAAATCCCAAAAATCTCAATGAGGCCAAAAAGTCCCCAAAATGTAAAGATCCCCAGATCCCAGATCCCAAAAGGCCAAAAATCCCCAACAGCCAAAAAAGTCGAGAATCTCAAAGGGGCCAAAGATCCCCAAAGATATAAAGAGTCCCAAGATCCCAAGAGCCAGAAATCCCCAGGCAGCCAAAGATCCGAGAATCTCAAAGGGCAAAGATCCCAAAGCCAAAGATCCCAGGGGACAAAGATCCCGAAAGGGGCCAAGATCTCCAAAGGCCAAAATCCCAAAATCTAAAGATCCCCAGATCCCAAAGATCCCAGGGGCCAAAAGATCCCAAGGGGCCAAAGGGTTCGAGAATCTCAAGGGGCCAAAGATCCCCAGGTTCTAAAGATCCCAAGATCCCAAGATCCCCAAGGGCCAAGATCCCCAGAGCAGCCAAAAGATCCGAGAAATCTCAAGGGCAAAAGATCCCCAGAAGGCCAAGATCCCAGGGACAAAGATCCCAAAGGGCCCAAAGATCTCAAAGGGCCAAAGATCCCACAAAGAATCTAAAGATCCCCAGATCCCAAAGATCCCAAAGGCCAAAAGAAATCCCAGAGGCCAAAGGTCCACGAGAGTCTCAAGGGGCCAAGAGTCACAGGTTCTAAAGATCCCAGATCCCAAAGATCCCAAAGGGCCAAGATCCCAGGCAGCCAAAGAGTCAGAGAATCTCAGAGGCAAAAGATCCCAAAGAGCCAAAGATCCCAGGGAGACAAAAGAATCCCAAGGGCCAAAGATCTCCAAAGGCCAAAGATCCCCAGAAAGATCATAAAGGCCAAGATCCCAAAGATCCCAAGGGCCAAAGAGTCCCCAAAGGGGCCAAGATCTCAGTGGACCAAAGGTCCCAAAGATCCCCAGGGCCCTAAAGGAGGCCAAGATCAGGGACAGAAAGGCCCAAAATCCCCAGATGGCCAAAGATGGCAAAAGTCCCAAAGATCTAAAAGGCCTAGGATCCCAAAAGTCCTAAAAGTGCCTAGAGTCCCAAGATCCCAAAGGCCCAGAAATCCCAAAGATCCCCGAGGGGCCAAAGATCCCCAGAGGTCCAAGAATCCTCGATCCCCAAAGATCCCAGAAGGCAGAAGCCAAGATCCCAGGGGCCAGAAAGGCCAAAGAGGCCAAGAATGATCAAAGGCCAAGATCCTGAGGGACAAGATCCCAAAGATCCCAAGGGGGCCAAAGATCTCAAGGGGCCAAGAGTTGCCGAAGATCTAAAGAGCCAAGAGTCCCCAGATCCCAAGATCCGAAAGGCCAAAGTCCCAAAGATCCCATCAAGATCCCAAAGATCCCAAAAAGTCCCAGAAAGCACAGAAGGTCATCAGAGGCCAGAAAGATCCCAAGGCCAAGAGTCCCAAAGATCCCCAGGGAGCCAAAGATCCCAAGAATCCCAAGGGATGGATTTTTTGGGGATTTTTGAGTTTTTGGAGTTTTAGGGATTTTTGGGATTTTTTGGATGAAATACAGGAGTTTTTGGGGGATTACTGAGTGGAGTTTTCAGATTTTTGGGATACTCAGGGTGGGATTTTTTGGGGGGTTTTAGGGTGGGATTTTGGGGTTCTTAGGGTGGATTTTTAGGGGATTTTGCTATTTAATCGATACCTGGGCAGGATTTTTTGATTTTGGGATTTCAGGATTTTGGGATTTACAGGGATTCCCCAGGATCCACAAGCTGGTGATCGATGGCGTCACCCGAGAGAGTTTTGGGGATTTTTGGGGTGGAAGATTTTGGGATTTTTTGGAGTGGATTTAGGATTTTTGGGGGGTTTTGATGGATTTTTGAGGGGTTTTTGAGATTTTTAGGTGAACTTTTAGGATTTTTTGATTTCTGGGTGGATTTTTGGGATTTTTTGGATGGATTTTGGGGGCTTTTCGGGATTTTGGATGAATATTTTAGGATTTTTTGAGATTTTTGGATGGATATTTTTTAGGATTTTTTTGGGATTTCTAGGAGTGGATTTTTGGGATTTTTGGATGGATTTCAGGGCTTTTTTAGGATTTTGGATGAGTCTTTTAGGATTTTTGGGATTTCTGGGTGGATTTCTGGGATTTTTGGATGAACTTTTTTCAGGATTTGAGATTTTGGATGGATTTCAAGAAGTTTTTACAGGATTTCTGGGTGGATTTTGGGATTTTGGATGGATTTCTAGGACTTTTGGAGATTTTTGGATGGATTTTTTGGGATTTTTGAGTATTTCTGGAGTTGGATTTTTGGGGTTTTGCTATTTGAGTGATACCTGGAGTGGATTTTTGGGGGTCGGATTTTTAGGGGATGAGTTTTTGGAATTTCTGGAGTGGACTTTTTACTATTTTTTGGATGGATTTTTAAAAGGGATGTTTTGAGATTTTAGGATTGATTATTTTAGGATTTTTGGTATTTCTGGTAGGATTTTTAGGGGTTTTTGGATTTGCAGGGATTTTTTGGGATTTTTGGGGGTTTTGATTTTGCTATTTAAAGTGATACCTGTGGGGATTTTTTTAGGGGGTTCTTTTGGATTTTGGGATTTTTGGGATTTTTGGGGTTTCCCCAGGATCCACAAGCTGAGTGATCGATGGCGTCACCCGAGGCGAGTTTGGGATTTTTCAGGATTTTTGGGATTTTTGCTATTTAAAGTGATACCTGGTGGATTTTTCTCGGGGGTTTTGGATTTTAGGGATTTTTTGGGAGATGGGATAGGGGTTTCTCAGGATCCACAGGCTGGTGATCAGATGGCGATCACCCCGAGGCGAGTTTGGGATTTTTCAGGATTTTTTGGGATTTTTGCTATTTACATGATACCTGGTAGATGAGGGGTTTTGGATTTTATGGGATTTTTGGGGATTTTGGGATGTTTTGGGATTTCCCCCAGGATCCACAAGCTGGTGATCGATAGCGTCACCCGAGAGCGGGATTTACGTGAGTTTTTGGGATTTTTTCAGGGTGATTTTTTAGAAGTTTTTGGGTTTTGATGGATTTTATGATGAGATTTTTTGGATGGATTTTTCAGGATTTATTTGGGGATTTCTAGGTGGATTTTTGGTATTTTTGGATGGGGTTTTATGATTTTTGGAGATTTTTAGGATTTTTTGGATTTTTTGCTATTTACGTGATACCTGGGGCGGATTTTTTGGGGGTTTTTGGATTTTTGGGATTTTTTGGGATATTTGGGATTTTTTGGGATTTCTCCAGGATCCACAAGCTGAGTGATACGATGGCGTGGCCCGAGGGCAGAGGCGATTACACCTTCGTGCCCGACAGCCGCCCTCACGCTCTCGGCCAAACTCAACTTCCTCGGTGGGGCGGGTCGGGAACTGGGGAGCACTAGAACTGGGGGGAACTGGGGGATTTGGAGGGAACTGGAAGTGGAAAGTTGGGGGATTTTGGGGGCATTTTTGGGTGTTTTCGAGACAGGGTGGGGGAGTAAGTGGGAGGAACTGGGGGACATTGGAAACTAGAGTTGAAGTGGGAGGAACTGGGGGCACTGGGGGGCAACTGGGGGAGGAATTGGGGCATTTTGGGTGTTTGCAAATTAGGGGAACTAAAGGGGAATTGGGGCATTTTTGGGTGTTTGGGGGAAGTGGGGGCACTGGGGGGCACTGGGGGAAATTAGGATTTTGGGGGCAGTTTTGGGTGTTTTGGACAAAGTGGGGGCACTGGGGGCACTGGGGGCACTGGGGGAACTGGGGGGGCACTGGAGATTTGAACTGAGAAATTGGGGGCACTGGGGGCACTGGGAGGGACTGGGGAAAGTGGAGGACACTGGGAAACTAGGCTGCACTAGGGGGGCACTGGGAGGGATTTTGGAAATTTGGGGGCATTTTTGCCTGGGTTTTGGAAAATTAGGGACACTGGGGGAACTGAAACTAGAGTTGGAGGACCCTGGAAACTAGGCACTAGGGGCACTGGAAGGGGATTTTAGGGAAAATTTAGGGCATTTTGGAGTTTTAGAAAATTGGGAGGGCACTGGGAGTGGGGGGCACCTGGGAAATTTAAGAATTTAGGGGGGCGGCCTTTAAGGGGCAAATGACGTCACCAGGGGAAATTCAATGATGTCACTGGAGGGAATTCCCAGTGATGTGGGGGATCCCCGATGACGTCACCGAGGGGTGTTTGGGGGTCTGTGACGTCACTAGCGCCCCTCCCCTCCCACTGAGATCAAGGTGAAGTGCGTGCCCAAACAAGGTGAGGGGAGGGACAGGTGACACCTGGGGGCGGGAGGGACACCTGAGGGGACACCTGAGGGGACAGGTGACACCTGAGGGGATGAGGTGACACCTAGAGGGGGACAGGTGACACCTGAGGGATGAGATGCACCTGTGTGTGGCCTGTCCCCTGTCACACCTGTCCCGTCACTGAGCTCACCTGTATGTGTCACACCTGTCACACCCATCACAACTGTCACACCTGAGCTCACTGTCCTGTGTCATCTGTCACACCTGGGCTCACCTGTCCCACCTGTGCCCGCCCCCAGAGCCCCCAAGATCCACCTGGACTGTTAGAGTGGGACTCAGGAGAACACGCTGGTGGTGGTGGCCGGGGAAACAAACTGGCCTGGGCGTGCCCATCTCGGGGAGCGCGCCCACCGTCACCTGGACCAAAGATGGACAGGTGAGAACACCTGGAGCACACCTGTGTGACCTCTGCATCACCTGTGTGTCATTAATGTCACCTGTGTCACCTGTGTGTCATTAATGTCACCTGTCTGTCACCCTGTCTGTCCCTAGTGCCCATCTCGGAGGGACCGCTGCCCACGGTCACCTGGACCAGGGCAGACAGGTGAGAACACCTGTGTCACCTGTGCATCATTAATGTCACCTGTGTCACCTGTGTGTCACCTGTGTGTCACACCTGTGTCCACACCATGATGTCAATGTGCCCATCTCGGAGGCAGCTGCCCGCGTCACCTGGACCAAAGATGGGCAGGTGGAAGAACGCCTGTGTGTCACCTGTGTGTCGTAATGTCACCTGTGTGTCACTGTGTGTCGCCTGTGCCACACCTGTGTGTCCCCTGTGTGCCCATCTCGGGGGAGCAGCTGCCCACGGTCACCTGGACCAAAGATGGGCAGGTGAGAACTACCTGTGTGTGTCACCTGTGTGTGTCATTAATGTCACCTGTGTGTGCGTCCTGTGTCACACCTGTGTCACACCTGTGTGTCCTGTGTGCCCATCTCAGAGGGAGCCTTCGCTGCCCGCAGTTCACCCTGGACCCAAGATGGACCAAGGTGAGACCACCCTAGGCACACCTGTGTGTCATTAATGTCCACCCTGTGTCGCCTCCGCGTCATGTATGTCACACCTGTGTGTCACACCTGTGTGTCCCGTGCCCATCTCGGGAGGCAGCTGCCACGGTCACCTGGACCAAAGATGGGCAGGTGAGAACGGCACCTGTGTGTCACCTGTGTGTCATTAATGTCACCTGTGTCACACCTGTGTGTCCCTGTGCCCATCTCCGGGGGGAAGTCGCTGCCGCGGTCACCTGGACCAAAGATGGGACAGGTGAGAACACCTGGGCACACCTGTGTGCACCTGTGTGTCATTAATGTCACCTGTGTCACCTGTGTGTCACCTGTGTCACACCTGTGTCACACCTCTGTGTCTCTGTGCCCAACTCTAGGGGGCAGCTGCCGCGGTCACCTGGACCCAAGATGGACAGGTGAGAACACCCTGGGCACACCTGTGTGTCACCTGTGTCATTAATGTCACCTGTGTGTGTCACCTGTGTCACCTCTGTATCACCTGTGTGTCATTAATGTCACCTGTGTCACCTGTGTGTCACCTGTGTCACACCTGTGTCACACCTGTGTGTCCCTGTGCCCATCTCAGGGGGGCAGCTGCCCACGGTCACCTGGACCCAAGATGGACAGGTGAGAACACCCTGGGCACACCTGTGTGTCATTAATGTCACCTGTGTCACCTCCATGTCATGTATGTCACACCTGTGTCACACCTGTGTGTCCCGTGCCCCATCTGGGGGCCGCTGCCCACGGTCACCCTGGACCAAAAGATGGGCAGGTGAGAGCCTGTGTGTCACCTGTGTGTCATTAATGTCACGTGTGTCACCTGTGTGTCCCTGTGCCCATCTCGGGAAATTAAGCTGCCCACGGTCACCTGGACCAAGATGGACAGGTGAGAACACCTGGGCACCTGTGTGTCACCTGTGTCATTGTCACCTGTGTCACCTGTGTGTCACCTGTGTCACACCCTGTGTCACACCTCTGTGTCTCTGCTGCCCAACTCGGGGAGCAGCTGCCCGCGGTCACCTGGACCCAAGATGGACAGGTGAGAACACCTGGGCACACCTGTGTGTCACCTGTGTGTCATTAATGTCACCTGTGTGTCACCTGTGTCACCTCTGTATCACCTGTGTGTCATTAATGTCACCTGTGTGTCACCTGTGTCACACCTGTGTGTCGATAATGTCACCTATTCGCCACACCTGTATCTCGCCTGTCTCACCTGTTCAGGAGTTATCAGCCAAGGAAGGGCTGGAGGGCTTTGAGCTCAGCAGTGTCACTGTCCCTGTGCCCTCACCTGTGTCTCACCTGTGTCTCACCTGTCCCCAGGTGTTCTCACCTGTCTGTCTCACCTGTCTCACTGTCCAGGAGTTATCAACCAGGAGGGCGCGGGTGAGGCTGGAGGAGAAGTATGAGCTCAGCAGTGTCACTGTCCCTGTGCCCTCACCTGTGTCTACCTGTCTCACCTGTATCTCACCCGTCCCCAGGTGTTCTCACCTGTGTCTCACCCTGTCTGTCTCACCTGTCTCACCTGTCCAGGAGCTGTCCCGTGAAGGAGGGCGGGTGTGAGGCTGGAGGAAAGCTGAGCTCAGCAGTTTGGTGTCCGAGGCTTGGCAGGGGAGGCGAGGGCGGTACCAGATCAGGGTCACCAACCCCTTGGCTGAGGACGGCGCCATCATACATCAGCGTCGTGGAGTGCGCACCTGGAGCACACCTAGGCACCTAGGCACACCTAGGGCACCTGGGGGACACGAGGGGACACCTGGGCACACCTGGGAGACACCTGGGAGGACACCTAGGCACTCCTGGGGACACCTGGGCACACTGGGCACACCTGGGCACACACCTGGGGCACCTGGGCACACACCTGGGCGCGTGGGGACACACCGGGCACACCTGGGACAGCTGGGGACACGAGGGGGGACACCTGGGCACACCTGGAGACACCTGGGAGGACACCTGGGCACACCTGGGGCACCTGGGCACACCTGGGCACACCTGGGCACACCTGGGCACACGGGGGCACCTGGGGGCACACACCTGGGAGCGTGGGGACACACCTGGGGCACCTGAGCACACCTGGGCACACCTGGGGGCACCTGGGGGACAGCTGGGACACGTGGGGCACCTGGGCACACACCTGGGGCACCTGGGGGCACCTGGGGACAGCTGGGCACACACCTGGAGGCACGTGGGGGACGCGTGGGGGGACACGTGGGGCACCTGGGGACAGCTGGGACAGCTGGGGACGTGGGGGGACACCTGGGCACACCTGGGGCACACACCTGGGGGCACCTGGGCACACCACATGGGACAGCTGGGGACACGTGGGGAGCACCTAAGGGACAACTGAGGACACGTGGGGGGACACCTGGGCACACCTGGGGCACCTGTGAGCACACCTGGGGCACCTGGGGGACACCTGGGCACACCTGGGGGACAGCTGGGGACACCTGGGGGACACCTGGGGAAACCTGGGGACACCTGTGCACAGCTG
Organism: Luscinia megarhynchos; assembly: GCA_034336665.1. Lineage (NCBI taxonomy): Eukaryota > Metazoa > Chordata > Aves > Passeriformes > Muscicapidae > Luscinia > Luscinia megarhynchos. The sequence goes on along the minus strand of JAPFBE010000348.1, from coordinate 8,921 downwards.
GGAACACACCTGTGAACACCTGGGCACATGTTGCACGATGGGGACACACCTGAAGCACACCTAGGCACACCTGAGGACACACAGCAGCCCAGGTGAGCCGAGGGCTTCTGGAGTGAGCCCAGGTGAGCCCAGGTGAGCCAGGTGAGCCCAGGTGTGCCCTGTCCCCCACAGGCGTCCCGACCCCCCGAGGCGTCAGGGTCACCTCGGTGAAGAGGACTAGTGTGCTGGTGTGGGAGCCCCCAAGTTGACCCTGAGGGGGCAGCCGGTCTGAGTGAGACCCGCACCTGTATCTCACCTGTCCTCACCTGTCCTCACCTGTGTGTCCTGTGTCCCCTGTCCTCACCTGTCCACACCTGTGTCACCTGTCCCTCACCTGTGTCCTGTGTCACCTGTCCCACCTATCCCACCTGTGTGTCCTGTGTCACCTGTCCCACCTGTGTCCTGTGTCACCCTGTCCCACCTGTCCTCACCTGTGTCCTGTGTCACCTGTCCCACCTGTGTGTCCTGTGTCACCTGTCCTCCTCTGTGTGTCCTGTGTCACCTGTCCCACCTGTGTGTCCTGTGTCACCTGTCCCACCTGTCCCACCTGTGTGTCCTGTGTCACCTGTCCCACCTGTGTGTCCTGTGTCACCTGTCCCACCTGCCCCTCACCTGTGTGTCCTGTCCTACCTGTCCTCCTGTCCCACCTGTCCTCACCTGTGTGTCCTGTCCTGTCCTCACCTGTCCTTACCTGTCCCACCTGTCCTACTGGGCGGTGCTGGTGTGGGGAGCTGCCCAAGTTCCACAGGGGGCAGCTGGTCTGGTGAGACCCCTGCCCTAATCCTCACCTGTGTGTCCTGTCCCACCTCTCCCACCTGTCCCTCACCCTGTCCCACACCTGTGTGTCCTGTGTCACCCTGTCCTCACCCGTCCCACTGGGGCGGTGCTGGTGTCAGGAGCCCCCAAGACCGAGCAAGAGGGGCAGCCGGTCTAGGTGAGACCCTGCACCCTGTCTCCACCTGTCCTCACCTGTGTCACCTGTCCCTCACCTGTGTGTCCTGTGTCACCTGTCCTCACCTGTCCTCACCTGTGTCTGTCCCACCCGTATCTCACCTGTCCACCTGTCCCACCTGTCCTCACCTGTGTCACCTGTCCCACCCGTATCTCACCTGTCCCACCTGTATCTCACCTGTCTCACCTGTATCTCACCTGTCCCACCTGTATCTCACATGTCTCACACCTGTATCTCACCTGTTTTACCTGTCTCACCTGTATCTCCTGTACTGTATCTCACCTGTCCCACCTGTGTCTCACCCTGTCCCACACCTGTATCTCACCTGTCTCACCTGCATCTCACCTGTCCCACACCTGTATCTCACCTGTGCCACCTGTGCCCACCTGTCCCTCACCTGTCCCACCTGTCCCACCTGTCCCTCACCTGTCCCACCTGTATCTCACCTGTCCCCTGTATCTCACCTGTCCCACCTGTTTCTCACCTGTCCACACCTGTATCTCTACCTGTCCCACCTGTATCTCACCTGTGCCTACCTGTATCTCACCTGTCCCACTGTCCCACACCTGTATCTCACCTATATCTCACCTGCCTCACTCCTCTTTGCGTATCCCACCTGCCCACACCTGTCTCACCTGTCCCACCTGCCCCACCTGCAGGTTACCTGGTGGAGAGGAAAGAAAGAGCTCCATCGGCTGGATGAAGCTCAGCTAGGGGTGCTGCGTGACCGCCGAGCAGATGTGCTCTCTGAGGATGAGAGGGTGTTAGATCAACAGCATCAGGGTCTAGGCCCCCAGCCTCAACACTTCATGCCCATCGGGTGGGTCTGGGGCAATTCTGGGGGTCCCAGGGTGGAGATTTTGGGGGATTTTTGTTTGTGGGGGATATGGGAGAAGTCCTGGAGGATCTGTCCTCAGGGTCCCTGGATTGTCTGGGGATCCTGGATTGGGTCTGGGGATCCTGGATTGGAGTCTGGGGGTCTCAGAGTGGATTTGAGGAGTCCTGGATGGGATTTGAGTCCAGGACAAGGGATCTGGGAGAGGATTTGGGGGTCCTGGATTGAGGGCTGGGGGTCCCCAGGTGGATTTGAGGATAGGTGGGATGTGTCAAGAGTGGATTTGGAGGTCCTGAGAATTTTGATTTTGTTCCTGGAGAGGAGGAGATTTGAGGCGATTCTGTGAGTCCTGGATTGGGTCTGGGGGTCAGGTGGATTTGAGATGGATTTCAGGGGGTCCTGGGTAGGACTTTCAGGAGGAGGATTTTGGGGGTCCTGGTGGGTCTGGAGGGTTTGGAGAGTGCTCTACGAGATGAGGGTGTTACTTGCGTCCAACAGCATCGGGGTCTCGGCCCAGCCTCAACACCCCCTTCATGCCCATCGGTGGGTCTGAGAGCAATTCTCAGTCCCAGGTGGATTTACAGGAGATTTTTGAGTGTGTGGGGGATATGGAGAGTCCCTGGAGAGAGGATCTGGGGGCGTTTAAAGGGAGTCCTGGATTGGGTCTGGGGATCCTGGATTGGGTCTGGGGGTCTCAGGTGGTTGGAGGAGTCCTGAGGAGATTTGGGGAAGTTTAGGGGTCCTGGATTGAGTCTGGGGGTCCCAGGTGGATTTAGGAGGAATTTCAGGGAGGTCCAAAGGAGGGATTTGGGGATGGATTTTTGGGGAGTCCTGGGTGGGTCTAGAGGGGATCCTGGGGGCGTTTGCGAGTCCCTGAGGGGATTTAGGAGGAGGGATTTAGTCCCTGGATTGAGTCTGGGGGTCCCAGGTGGATTAGGAGAAATTTCAAGTCCAGGAGGGATTTGGGGATGGATTTTGGGAGTCCCTGAGTGGTCACAGAGGGGATCCTGCGTTTGGGGGTCCTGGGGGATTTGGGGGAGGAGGATTTAGGGGCCCTATGGATTGAAAGTCTGGGGGTCCCAGGAAGTTTGAGGGATGAAGTTTTACAAGTCCTGTGTGGGATTTGAGAAAGAGGATTTTGGGGGTCCTGGTGGAGTCTGGGGTTTTGGGGGTGCTCTCTGAGATGAGGGTGTTGTACCGTCCAACAGCATGGGGTCTCGAGCCCCAGCCTCAACACAACTTCATGCCCATCGGTGGGTCTGAGGGGCAGTTTTGGGGGAGAGTCAGGTGGATTTGAGTGCTGAGGAAATTTCAGTGAGTTTTGGGGGGTTTGTGGGGTTATGGAGAGAGTCCTGGAGAGAGGATCTGCGAGGCGTTTAAGGGGTCCTGGATTTGGTCTAGATCCTGGGGGATTTTACGTCCCTGGATGGGATTTGGGGAGTCCTGGATGGGATTTAGAGTCCTGGATGGGATTTGGGGGTCCTGAGGGATTTGGGAGGGATTTAGGGGTCCTGGATTGGGTCTGGGGGTCCCAGGAGGATTTGGAGATGGGATTTTGGGGGTCCTGGGTAGGATTTGAGGGATTTTGGGAGGGCTCTTGGATTGAGTCTGGAGAGGATTTTGAGGGAATTTAAAGTCCACCAGCAGAGTCCCTAGAATTGGGGTCTGGGGGTTTTAGAGGGTGCTCTCTGAGATGAGGGTGTTCATAGCAGTCGCAAAAAGCAGCATCGGTCTCGAGCAAGCCTCAACACCCCCTACATGCTACATCGGTGGGTCTGAAGGCCCCAATTGGAGTCCTAAGTCCTGAGGGGGCCATTCTGGGGGTCCCAGGTGGATTTTCGAGGGGATTTTTGTTTTGCGGGGATATGTAGAGGAGTCCTGGAGAGAGGATCTAGGGGAACTAAGGTCCCTGGATTGGGTCTAGAGGTCCTGGATTGGGTCTGGGGATCCTGGATTGGAGTCTGAGATCCCAGATTGGAGTCTGGGGGTCCCAAAAAGGTGGATTTGAGTCCCTGGATGGGATTTAGAGTCCCTGAGGGGATTTGGGGAGGATTTAGGGGGTCCTGGATTGAGTCTAGTCCCAAGGAGGACTTTGGGAGAGTACAGGGGTCCAGGGCGAGGATTTGGGAGGGATTTGGGGTCCTGGATTGAGTCTGTCCCAGGAGGATTTGAGATGGGGTACAGAAGTCCTAGGTAGGATTTGGGAACGGTTTACGCGGAGGCTGGAGTGGGTCTAGGAGGGTTTTAGAGCTCTGAGATAGGGGTGTTGTAGACGCCAACAGCATCAGAGTCTCGGCCCCCAGCCTCATACACCCTTCCTGCCATCGGTGGGTCTAGAGACAGTCTGGGGGTCCCAGGTGGATTTTGCGGGGTCCTGAGGGACTGATTTTGAGGATCCTGGAGGAGGTGAGGCTGATTTTGGCGGTCCCTGGATTGGGTCTGGTGGATCCTGGGGGATTTTGGGGTCCCTGGACGTGATTTGTCCCTGGATTGGGTCTGGGGTCCCAGGTGGACTAAGGGAGGTTTAGGGGTCCCTGGATAGGATTTAGGGGATCGAGGGGATTTTGAAGTCCTGGATGAGATTTGGGGGTCCTGGATGGGTTGGGGGTCCTGAGGGATTTAGGGGAGGATTTAGGGGGTCTGGATTGAGTCTGGGGGTCCCAGGTGGTTGGGGGTCCTGGATTGGGTCTGGGGGTCCCAGGTGGTTGGGGGTACTGAGGGAATTTTGGGGGATTTTGGGGTTTGTGGGGGATATGGAGAGTCCTGGAGAGGATCTGGGGGCATTTAAGGGGTCCTGGATTGGGTCTGGGGTCCTGGATGGGATTTGGGGGGTCCTGAGGGAATTTTGGGGGGATTTTGGGGTTCCTGGAGGGAGATTTGAGGGCGATTTTGGTGGTGGTCCTGGATTGGGTCTGGGGGATCAGGTGGATTTGGGGGGTCCTGGATGGGATTTGGGGGGTCCTAGTTAGGTCTGGGGGTCTGAGTCAGATTCAGGGGGGTACTGAGGGAATTTTGGGGGATTTTTGGGGGTGTGTGGGGGATATGGAGGATCCTGGAGGATCTGAGGGCATTGGGGTCTGGATTGAGTCTGGGGTCCCAGGTGGATTTAGGGACCAGATTCCTCAGGGTCCCAGAGGACGGGGAGGATTTAGGGGTCCTGGATTGGGTCTGATCCCAGGATTTGCAGATGGGATTTTTGTCCTGGGTAGGGGACTTTGAGAGGATTTTAGCTCCTGAATTGGGTCTGCTTCCAGGAGATTTGGGATGGATTTGTCCTGGGTAGGATTTGAGGAGGATTTTGGGGGTCCTGAATTGGGTCTGGGGGTTTTTGGGGGCTCTCTACGAGATGAGGGGTGTTCATGCGTCAACAGCCATCAGGGTCTCGGCCCCCAGCTCAACACCCCCTTCATGCCCATCGGGTGGGTCTGCAGTTTCTAGTCCCAGGTGGGATTTTGGGGGGTCCTGGAGGAGAGGAGATTTGAGGCATGCATTTTGGTGGTCCTGGATTGGGTCCTGGGGAATTTTTTAACCTTTGCGGAGATTTTTAATTTTAGGGTTCTTGTGGGTGATTTTGGGGTGCTGAGGTCGATTTTGGGTTCCCTCCCACCCGTGGAGGCAGGAAAATCTGGGGACCCCACTCAGATTGTTTCTCCGAGGTCTCGGGCTGAGGTTTAGCGGGAATTCTCTAATTTGGGTGGGGATTTTTGATTTTGGGGGTTCTGTGGGTGATTTTTGTGCTAGGAGGTCGATTTTTGTGCCCCCAGCACCAGCGAGCCCTGCTCACCCACCCGGGCGGCCGGAAAATTTGGGGACCCCACTCAGATTTTGAGTTTCTCCTCGAGGTTCTGCTGAGGCTTTAGCAGTGGGAATTTCGAATTTTGGGGTGGGAATTTTAAATTTTGGGGTGGGGATTTCGGATTTTGGGGGTTCTGTGGGCGATTTTTGTGCTGAGGTCGATTTTTGGGGTCCCTCCCACCTGGGTGAGATGGAAAATTTGGGGTTTCTGTGAGGTTCTGCTGAGGTTTAACGTGAATTTCGAACCTTTTGGGGTGGGGATTTTTAATTCCTATGAGATTTCTAATTTTGCGGAGATTTCCAATTTTGGGGTTCTGTGGGTGATTTTTGGGGTGCTGAGGTCGATTTTTTGGGGTCCCACCCACCTGGGAGAGACGGAAAATTTGGGGGACCCCACTCAGACTTTGGGGTTTCTCTGTGGTTCAGCTGAGGGCTAACGTGGAATTTCCCAAATTTTTGGGGTGAGAATCTTTGGGGTGATTTCAACTTTTGGGGGTTCTGTGGGTGATTTTTGGGGGTGCTGGGGTCGATTTTTGGGTGCTCCCAGCCCCCACCTCAGCGAGCCCACCCACCGTCCTGGAGGACGGACGGACACCACACGCGGCCACGCTCAAATGGCGCCCGCGCAGCGGCGTGGGGGCCGAGAGGCATCAGCACGGCCACCTGGTGGAGTGGTGCCGGAGTGAGTGGGCGCGCGCAAATCTGAGTGGGACCCCCAAAAACGACAGGGGACAGGAGACTTTGGGTGGGGCGCCAAAAATTCGATGTCGTGAAAAATGTAGCAGGGAATTGGTGAAATTTTCATGAATCAACAATTTGGAGGAATAGAAGGGGAGGGAGGGAGGAGCGCCCCCAAAATTTAAGGGGAACCCCAAAATTGAAGGAGGGACCCCCAAAACCCAACAGGGACCCAAATTGGGTGAAACAAAAAATTTGGGAATATCAAAAAATTCAACGGGATTTGGTGAAATTTGGGAGGAATAGAGGGGAAGGGAGGAGGTGAGCGCCCCAAAATTCAGGGGACCCCAAAATTGAAAGAGGGACCCCAAAACCCAAAGGGGACACTAAAATTAAAGAGAGGTTAAAAATTTGGGCAGGGGAGCAAAAAAAATTTGAAGTGTAAGGCTAATGGGAATTGGTGAAATTTTCATCCAGAATCAATAAGGGCTGGGAGGAATAAAGGGAGGAGGGAGGGCGCCCGAGGTAGAGGACCCCAAAATTGAAGGAGGGACCCTAAAATGGAAAGGGGACCCCAAAAATTTGGGTGGAAGCCAAAAATTTGGGGGGATGTCAAATTTAATGGGGTGGTGACTTTGGTGGGAATAAACAGGTGGGAGGAATCGAGGGAGAGATGGGGGAGGCGCCCCAAAGATTTGAGACCCCAAAACTGAAAGCCCAGCCCCATAACCCCAAATCCAACACTTGACCCATAGGACCCCAAAATCCAGCACCCACAACCCCAAGAATCCGACCCCTGCAACCTCAAATTCGACCCTAGAACCTTAAATTTGCCCCAAAGACTCAGACCACAGGATTGCCACATTTAAAATTTGGAATGCAGGCTTTGTTGAATACACTCAGGTGCAGCACGAGTCAGGCACTCAGGCCCCAGTGCACCTCACCCGACCCCCAAAACCCCAATCGAGGCTGACCCAAATCCTCCCATTCCCCTGTGAGAATCTAAAACACCTCCGACCCCAAATCCCTCCCCGACCCCAAAACCCCAAATCCGAAACCCGGGACCCCAAATCCCCTCGACCCCCATGGCTTCCCCAAAATCCAAGCCTCGGCCCCAAATCCCCTCCCGACCCCAGAGCCCCAAATCCGAAACCCCGACCCCAAATCCCCCTCTGACCCCATAACCCCCAAATCCGACACCCCCATTGAAATCCTCCTCCCCGACCCCAAAAGTTCTCCAATTTCCCCCAAACACCACCTGGACCCACATTGAACAGGAGCTGGGTGCAACCCTGGCCCCAAATCCCCTCCCCGACCCCATGGCACAGAATCAGGCACTGACACCATAACCCCCAAAGGCGATACCCCACCCACATAACCCTCCTGACCCCATAACCCCAAATCCATTAATTCCCGACCCCAAATCCCCGAATCTCCCCCAGACACCACCTGGAACCCCGTGAACACAGGCTGGTGCAACCCCAGGAGCCCTGCCCCAGAGCCAATGCCTGACCCCATAACTCCCTCTGACCCCATAACCTCAAAATCCATTACCCCTGACCCCATAGCCCTTCCTGGCTAAAATCCCCTCCCCAAACCCCAAAAACCCCCGAATTTTCCCCCCAGACACACTGGGCCAGCCCATGGAGCTGGTGCAGCCCCCAGCCCCATAACCCCAAAATCGACCCCCATAGCCCCCAAAATCCCGTACCCCCGACTGCTCCTCCTGACCCCCAAAACCCCAAAATCCGACCCCATAACCCCAAAATCGTGACCCAAATCTCCTCCCCGACCCAAAATCCCCAAATCCGATACCCCCGACCCATAACTCCCTCCTCTATTTGGCTTCAAATCCGACCCATAACTGCAAACCCGACACCCCCGACCCATAACCCCCAAAATCCGACACCCCCGACCCCCAATCCCCAGATCTCCCCAGACAGCCTGGAACCCCGTGAACGGAGCTGGTGCTAGACACATAACCCCCAAACCCGACACCCCTGTTAAATCCCCTCCCCGACCCATAACCCCCAAAATCCGATACCCCTGACCCCACCAGCCCCTTCTCTGACCCCAAATCCCCTCCTGACCCCATAACCCCCAAAATCCGATGCCCCCAGGCCCTAAATCCCCAAGACTCCCCAGACCTGGACTGTGAACAAGACTGGGGTACAGCCCCAACCCAAATCCTCCCCAGACCCATAACCCCCAAATCCGATACCCTGACCCCATAACCCCCAAAAATTACGTCACCCCCGACCCCCCAAATCCCCAGGAATCTCCCCAGACACCTGGGCCCGTGAACAGATGGTGCAACCCCCAGACCCATAACCCCCAAACCCGATACCCCCAAACCCCCATAACTCCTCTGACCCCACAGCCTCAAAATCCATTACCCCCTGACCCCATAGCCCACTTCCCTGGCCCCAAATCCCCCTCCCAAACCCCCAAAACCCCCAGATTTTCCCCCAGACACCACTAGACCCCATGCTTTGGAGCTGGTGCAGCCCCAGCCCCATAACTCCAAAACCCAGTGCCCCCACACCCCAAATCCCTCCTGACCCCATAACCCCACTTCTCTGACCCCAAAGCCCCTCCCCAGCCTAAAGGCACAGCAGCCGT